>BSBK01008588.1:1170000-1187075 GCA_027943335.1 Chamaecyparis obtusa
TAGTTAGAGATCCCCAAGTAAGACCTCTTAAGTAGTTATATAAATGCTTTTATGTTTGTTAAAGTGAACATGTTAAATGGATGATATTAAGTTTAGAAATTACTTATGGTACATTAATTACATATTATCTTGTTATTTTTTATGATGGTTCAATTATATTACTTAATAGTTAAAGATCCCCTTAAGACCTCCCCTTAACACTTAAATTTGGTTACTAATGACATGACATGTTAGTTCTAGATTACTTGTATTACTTACAATTCATTAGTTACATATTAGTGTTATTTTTTATGATATTAAAATTAGATTAACTTATTAGTTAGAGATCCCCTTACGACCTCCTCTTAAGTAGTTATATAAATACTTTTATGTTTGTTAAAGTGAACGTGTTAAATGGATGATATTAAGTTTAGAAATTAATTATGGTTCATTAGTTATATATTATCTTGTTATTTTTTATGATGGTTCAATTATATTACTTAATAGTTAAAGATGTTAGAATTATTTTAGAATAACTAAGGGGGGCTGAATCAATTATCCTTGGGTCCAAATGTACCAAGTATTCAAATGTATCCTTCGGTAAAGGTTTACTGAATATATCAGCAAGTTTCTCTTGTGACTTCACACAATCCAATTTGACCTATTTTTCCTGAACTTGATCCCTCAAATAGTGATATTTAATAGATATGTGCTTTTTCTTTGCATGCATCACTAGATTCTTTGAAATATTAATAGCACTTGTAATATCACTAGATCAGTTATCTCTTCATTCATACCTTCCAATAATTGATTTATCCATGCAATATTTGAATAATTAGCAGTAGCAGCAACATATTTTGCTTCAGCAATGGACTGAGAAATGCATCATTGTTTCTTACTTATCCATGTTACTAATCTTTCTCTAAAAAAGATTGCTCCACCTGTAGTCTTTTTTCTATCATCAATGTTTGCAGCCGAATTAGTATTAGTGTAAAATTTTAGTTCAAAATTGCCTTCTTTCTTATACCATAAACCATAGTTTTCAGTGTTCTTCAAATATCACAAAATTATTTTCACAACAGTCATGTTTGACTCTTTAGGATTAGCAAAGAATCTAGCTACAATTCCAACTGCATGTGCAATATCTAGTCTACTATGCACAAGATACATCAACTTGTCAATCATAGATCTATATAAAGTTTGATTTACCTCAGTTGACTTGTCATCCTTTGTTAGCTTGCATCTAGTTTACATAAGTTTACCAATTGGTTTTGAATCTTTCATATCAAATGTCTTCAAGACTTCTTTGATGTACTTAGATTGTGTGATGTATATGCCTTCCTTCAGTTGTAGTATTTTCACACCAAGAAATAATTTGATCCCTCCAAACATCGACATTTCAAACTCTTTTTCTCATTTCATCAAAAAAAGACTTAGATAGGTTATCATGACCTCCAAATATGATATCATCAAAAAAAATTTCAGCAATAATAATCTTATCATCAATTTCATATTTCAAATACAAATTATTGTTGTCACTTGTTCTAAAAAACCAATTCTTATGAGATAAGAATGCATTATTTCATACCATGCACTCGGTGCTTGCTTTAGTCCATATAATTCTATGTGCGGCTTACATGCCATATTCCTTTGATTAGGATCAACAAAACCTTCAGGTTGTTCAATGTATACCTCTTCTTCAAGTATCCCATTCAAGAATGCAGATTTCACATCCATATGATATACCTTAAATCCTTTATAAGTAGCACATGCAATTAGTATTCTTACTACTTCAAGTCTAGCAACGGGTGAACAAGTTTCTCCATAGTCAATTCCTTCTTCTTCACTAGTACATTTGAGGCATAACCTTTACAAACTAGTCTTGCTTTGTTCCTTGTGACATCTCCATTCTCATTCAATTTTTTTTTGATAATCCATTTAGTTACAATCACATTTTTGTCTTTAGGTATTTGTCCTAATATCCATGTCTTGTTCTTCTGTGTTTGTTCAATTTCTTCATTCATTGCCTTAATCCATTCATCATTTTCTAATGCATCTCTAACAGTTTTAGGTTCAAATTCACAAACTAAACATGTGTTATTCCTTAACTTACTTCTAGTCATCATTCCAACTCTTTTGTCTCCAATTATGTGATCTTGTGGATGGTGTCTTCTCACATACTTTGCAAGTATAGATTCAAATCTCTATTCTACAATGTTTTTTACACTTGGTGCATGATCATCATTTCCATCAGTAATTGTTTTTTTTTTCTCAATCTGTAAAGATTGTTTCTCGGTAGCATTGTTCTATTTCTCGGTAATGCCAAGTTGTTTCTCAGGTAGAGTTTTAGGTTCTTCAATATAAACAAATCTACCATAGTCTTCCAATTCTTTCTTTCTTTCTTCATCATTCTTTTCTACAAACTCATCAACTCTCACATTTTCACTTTCAATCATATTGTTAGTAGCCTTGTTCAAACATTTATAAGCCTTTCTTCTAGTAGAGTAACCTATAAATATCCATTCATCACCTTTTGAATCAAATTTTCCATTTCTATCATCTTTCAGAATGTAACATCTACTTCCAAGTATTCTAAAATAGCTAACATTAGGTGTATAACCAGACCAATACTCATAAGGTGTCTTATTAGTCTCTTTCTTCAATTGAACTCAGTTTAGTGTATAAACAATAGTACTAACTGTTAGGAATGGGAACACTGAGAGGGGGGGTGAATCAGTGTTCACTAGAATTAATCTTTTCTTTTACTCTTGAAACTTAACTTTAATGCTTAAGTACTGAAATGAATGTCAACATAAACAAGATGCATAAAAACAACACATAACACCAATATGGTTATGGGGAAACCCAAATAGGTAAAAACCCCGGTGGGAATTGACACCCCCTAAGAACTGCACTAGTGTCTTGTGATCCTTGTTAGAAGATCTGCAACCCTGTTAGGAGTTGTCTTTACAATGCTTTTAGTACAGTGACTTTGTCAAGGGTCAGACTCTATTAGGATTCTTTTACAATAACCCTATTAGGGGTGGGGACACACTATTCTAGAGCTCACTACTCAAGTGGTCAAGGCTACAACCTTCTAATCTCAGATACACACTATATCTGCGGAATGAACTAGCACTATGACACAGCTTTTCTGATTAGTTCCTTTGATGCGTTGATGCTTTAACCTCTTGAAAATCTCTAATACATTCTAACTACTCTTTTCATATCTCTACTCTACTTATCTTCACTCTATAATCATCCATACTTATTACAAAGGGCACATCTCATATTTATATGCGCTACCAAAAAAAAATTAACTAGGTCAGCCTATACAACATTTCCAATTGAATTGGCTCAAGCGTGTTTACATACAAATATAATTACATCTCTAAAACTTAATTACAATAGGCACATAGCCTTTACAAATCAATTTTATAACCGCTAAACAAAATACTACTAGTCGGCTGCATACTCTGTTTTGTTCTGGCGTTCACTGGTTGTACCTCTTCAACTATCTATATCTTCATCATGTTGTCATATCTGATCATGTTCTCTTAGACTTAGCATGAATACATACATATAAGCTTAATTTCAAGGGTGCATGCCATAACTAGGTCATATGCACGTGTGCTGATGTTATGACCTTCTGGTACTCTACTAACTGTCCAGTCTTCTATACTTAGCCAAATTCTGATCTTCTAATAATATGCGCTGACTCCAAAGCACTATATGACTTTGTTTCCATAATGAAAAAACTATATTTAGTCATATACAATAGTATAGTCAACTTGCCAAAAATCTCCCCCTTTGTCATTGATGGCAACAAAGGAATATGGAAAAGTTACTAACTGTACCCTTATACAAAAACTTTTTAACATACTTTATCTTATATCTCCCTTAGAATATGTACTATACATCTTCTTTACATATATGTAAGACTCCATATTCTATACAATACTCCCCCTTTGACATTAATGACAAAGGTTCTCTAAAAAATTTAACTACAAGTACTTACAATGAAAGTACATCCAAATATGCAATCTATAAATTGTCGATCTCTTGTTTCCAAAATGCAATCAATGCATTGACAATCTGTAGATGGGCACATAGGGCATATTGCAGCTTCTCCATCTTCTCCAAGTTTTTAATCAGACCTTGATCATATGTCACCATGGTGGCATCGATCTCCTTGATGTTTTGATTAAGTATATCTAGAGAGGGTGCAAGAGCATTCCTGAGTTGTGTTTGCCTTTCCCTTATCTTAGACATCTCTTTTTCAGCCTTTTCTATCTTGCCTAATTTCCCCTAGTATACATTGTTTCACATGTTCAAATTAGTGGAGGGGTCTTCTACTGATTTTCTTACATTTTCTATCATTTCTTTTGCCTCTTAGATTTTCTTGTAATGATCACCAATCAGCTTATCCCAGTTCATACAATCAACAATGATTTTCCTACCCTTTGCTGCAAACTCCTTCAAAGATGCTTGACCAATATTTAGTGAGCTTAGGTCAAGTGTAAATTTTCTAACCAATTCACTTAGCCTCTTCTTCATATATTTCTCTTTGCTACTTGAGATGTAGATTCCTCCAAGCTAGAGAAGTTAGTCTTGAAAGCTGTAAGGATTTTGCTAACATCATCAGCTATATTAACCTTAGACACTTTCTTGTCTAAAGGTAATAAATTGTTCAGAATTTTTACTGATTCAACAAACAGGGGGTTCCTCATTACCTATTTTTCTTTTTCTTTCTCCATGGCTAAGACACTAATCTTGATAAGGTCTTATTCTCCCCAAGAATCCAAACTAGTGGTGTCTGGTGTCAAACTTGACAACAATGATATAGAAGGTAATGGAGTGATAGGAGTGCTATCCACCAATTCTTTCTTTACTTTGATTTTCATTTCAATAGATGGCTCATCTATTGGTTCAATTCATTTTACCTCTTGTTCTCCTTTCTTCTCTTTTATCTTCTCTTCATCTTTTTCTATCTCTTTCTCTTCTTCTTTTTGTGTCTCTTTTTCTTCTTCTTTTTGTAACTTGGGTGAATTGTCACCACATAGAGTTTCAACCTCTTGTGTGATTACAAAGGCCTCTTCAAACTTGTCCAAGTCATTATCTATAGCCACCATAGCAATCTCTACATTATCAATAATGATAGTGTTTTCCTTTTGTGTCTCTGACATGGGCGCAAACTTTTCTGCCTCTGTAGGTGTTTCAACTCTAGGCACTAAATCCTAAGGACTTGTAAATGGTACATTTGTGGTCTCTGACTCCTTGGCTACCTTTGTGGGAACTTGAGTTGTGGGTGCAGTAGGTGGGTACATGTGCCTATTCAGAAAAACTTTCTCAAAAGCTTTCTTTGTTTCCTTTGCAACCAACTCATAATTCTTGTCCATGATATGTAGTGTTCTTGTCTTAGTCCGGAGGTGCGGTTTCATCAAATCTAACAACAATGTTTTCTCTTCTAGAGAGCATACTGGGAGGCTTTCATCTAGATTCTTTTCTCTTATTCTCATATCTTCCTTAATTGCATGTCTTTTCAAGAATTCCAAAATATTTCATACATTGTCTGGAATCATTGTCTTCAGTTCTAGGACTATCTTTTTGAACTTTAGCATATGTTTGATAATCATTGTATGAATTTATGATTTGTCTATTTCACTATATTTCTCATAGAATTTTCCTACTTGATCAATTCTACCTTCCTCAATAATCCTTTTACTTAACACACCAAGACTAGGTTTGAAACCTACTTGTGGAGGTGCTTGAGTGTTCTTCTTACTTCTGGTTGCTCGCGAGGATGGGTGAATAGTGCTAATTTCCTTCTTCCTTTTAGGAATTTCCTTATACTCAAGAGGGGATGATAGATCAATTTTTTCCTTAGGCACAGGAGAGGTAACATTTGTTTTGTCATGTTTGTCCTTTGGATCATCTGACTTTTCAACTTTGATCTTCTTTAACTTAGGATCATCTTCCTTAGCTTATACTGCAGATGCGCTCTCAATTCCCAAAGCAATCTTTTCTTGTCTTGCTTTGTCAAGGTCTTCTTGTGTTACTTCATAAATTCTAAGTATCTCAAAAGTGACCTTAGCTACTTTCCTCTTAGTTGCTGCGCTATTCAAAACTGCATCAACTTCTCTCATCTTTTCTTCATAAGTCCCCCATCTTTGTTCATTGGGGTCCTTAGGTGCTGATAGAAATACCTATGCATATGCTTCTAGGATTGGTTCCTCAACCTCATATCCAAGTGGATGGATCCACTTTGTTCTTGGCTCAACAACTTCCATACAAGTTACATCAGTTTCTACCATAAAGCAAATTTTGTCCTTATATTTCTCAACAATACTCTCTGGTATTTTGTACCTCATCTGCATTTTGGCCCTGAATGTCTTCAATTCTAGCATTATGTAATCCTTGAGTGTACTCTCAATAGATGCCTTAAAGGATATCTTTTGCATTGTAGGTAAACTCTTGTCCAAATACAAATTTGACACCTTTCCAAGAATGTGGAAGTACATGTATATGATCAAAGACCCAAACCTAAATATTTTGGTCTTATCATGCTTAATGGCTCTAATATTGTCTATCAGTTGTGCGTGCATAGGATCTCACACAGATTGAACTCACCATTTTCTCTCACAAGTCTTATTGCTGCAAGAATAGTGGCCGCTGACACACTATTCACCCTGTTGGTGTGTCGAAACCTATATCCTAGTATCATAGACATCAATTTGATGCATTTCTCCTCTATAGGCTCAATTTTCATTCCGCGCCTATCACTTCTTGACTTACATGCTTGTTCAACTAGTTTTCTTACATCCTTGCCTATTGGAAGAATGACGCATTTCCTCGAGAGGCCTATCATCTCATGAATTAGGTCTTTTATGATTCTCACTGGTACTTCACCTATCCAGAATAGGTCATCATGAATTTTTCTAAGAAAAATCTTTATCCATTCAGACTCATAAAACTCATATGTCATAGCATATTCAATTATGGGATGGTTTTCCAACTGCGCAAACTCATCAAGGTAGGTTTTATCTGGTTTCATCATAGTATCAATGTGCTCTCTAATTCTATCAAGACCTACTGGTTCCTTCTTACAGTAAATGTATGCATAGATGTCTTCAACATGCATAACACCCATAGGGGTTTGGGAGAATGCTCCCTCTAGGTCATCCAAAGTAGATTTGAAAGGGTGCCTTTTGAAAATGTATCTCTTCTTCTCCACAACATCAAACACAATAGGAGTAGCCATAACTTACTTGTATATTGCTTCGCAATCAATTTTTGAGAACTTTTGAATTGTCGCGATGGATTAGGGCTTCTGCAATCGATCAAACACACTTCTTTGCGAGTGAATCAAGCTTCAATCCTTCACAATCAACTGCTAGGGCTTCTGTGCTCTTTAATCTCTCAAACTCAAATGCAATGAGTGATCTGTAAGTCTCCGAGTACTTTAAGGTGAAAAATTCCTCCATTAATGCTTGTCACATAAACTAGACTTTCACTGAAAATCTCCAACTTTCATCCTATAATCAATTAGGTAGTGCGCTCTTGCACATAGGTTCTACTAGTCTCCAAAAGGTTAAATACAAAGGCACATACTCTGAGGGTGAGTATACCATCCGCGCAGGGGTCTAGAGCTAAATTAGCTCCCCCTATGACCCTGAGGGTCATTCATCTAGATGTAGAGGGTGCATCCACTATGGATGCATCCAATACATGCTCATCAGCCTTATCCTTCTTTTCCTTTGACCAAATCAAGCTCACATCTTCTGCAGCTTTCACAAACTTGACTTCTCCTTCGGTATCCAATATTGATTCTTCTAGCTTTTTAGGGCTTTCCTGACTTTGCGTTCTTGATCTACAAAACTTTGAGATGTATCCAGCCTTGTTACAAGAGTGACAAATAACTGGAGGCCTTAAATTCCTTGGTGCATTGATATGAGTCACCATTTTACACTGCCTAGCTGAGTGACCATTATAATTGCATATTTGACATGTAATACTTCGAGAACTTCTTGCGTTTGTTTGATTCTGATTTCTCTGATTATTCAGGGTCTTGTTCTTCTGACTTATTTTACAATTCATAGCTCTATGACCAAATTTATTGCATGAATAATAGTAACCATTTAAAGGTCTTACCTCTTTACAATTCCTTGCTATGTGTCCATGCTTGTTACAGGCATAACAAGTTCATTCTACTGGCTTGCGCTCACCTTTAGATGGTTCAGTATTGTCTTTAATCTGATTTTCAGTCCTCTTGGCATCTATTGTGTCTTCTGGTGCTTTCATTCTTGCTCGCATGTTGTCAATCTGATTTTGTGCTTCATTGAATCCAATGCCATTGGTATCTCCTTTAAGTTTCTAAGCATATAATTGAGATTCAATCATATCCTTTCTTGTATGCAATTTATCAATGTGATTCTTTGCCTCTTTCAATTTAGATTCCAACTTTCCTTTGTTGTTTCTTAACTCCAAGATTTCCATGTTTGCTTGCCTCAATTCTTCATTTAGTTGAAGGTTCTCCTTGATCTGTTCATCATAAAATTCTTGATTGTTAGTTAGCTTTTCATCCAGCTCTTCAATCTCATCTTTCAGAATTGTCTTTTCTTCATTTAGCTTTTTGACCATCTTCCCTAAATCACTGTTTGAACAATCTTTCAAATCTTTTCTTAGTCTTTTGATGACTACTTGAGAATCACTGACTTTTTCTTTTAGTTCTTCAAAAAAAATTTCAGATCTGTCAAGGTCTTAAAGAGAAGCTTCAAGATTCTTTTTCAGATTTTTCATTTCTCCCTTATCCATGATCACCTCAAGTGGTTAAACTTCTTTGCTAAGGACCAGAGCTCTGATACCAATTGTTAGGAATGGGAACACTGAGAGGGGGGGGTGAATCAGTGTTCACTATAATTAATCTTTTCTTTTACTCTTGAAACTTAACTTTAATGCTTGAGTACTGAAATGAACGTCAACATAAACAAGATGCATAAACACAACACATAACACCAATATGGTTATAGGGAAATCCAAATAGGTAAAAACCCTGGTGGGAATTGACACCCACTAAGAATTGCATTAGTGTCTTGTGATCCTTGTTAGAAGATCTACAACCCTGTTAGGAGTTGTCTTTACAATGCTTTTAGTACAATGACCTTGTCAAGGGTCGGACCATATTAGGAGTCTTTTGCAATAACCCTATTAGGGGTGGGGACACACTATCCTAGAGCTCACTGCTGAAGTGATGAAGGCTACAACCTTCTGATCTCATATACACACTATATCTACGGAATGAACTGGCACTATGACACTGCTTGTCTGATCAGTTACTTTGATGTGCTGATACTTTGACCTCTTGCAAAGCTCTAATACATTCTAACTATTCTTCACATATCTCTACTCTTCTTATCTTCACTCTATAATCATCCGTACTTATTACAAAGGGTGCATCTCATATTTATATGCGCTACCAAAAACAATTAACTAGGTAAGCCTATACAATGCTTCCAATTGAATTGGCTCAAGCGTGTTTACATACAAACATAATTACATGTCTAAAAATTAATTGCAATAGGTACATAGCCTTTACAAAGCAATATTATAACCGCTAAACAAAATACTACTAGTCAGCTGCATACTCTATTCTATTATGGCATTCACGGGCTGTATCTCTTCAACTATCTATATCTTCATCATGTTGTCATATCTAATCATGTGCTCTTAGAATTAGCATGAATACATACATACAAGCTTAACTTCAAGGGTGCATGCCATAACTAGGTCATACGCACGTGCGCTGATGTTTTGACCTTCTGGTACTTTGCTAACTATCCAGTCTTCTGTACTTAGCCAAATTCCAATCTTCTAATAATATGCGCTAACTCCAAAACACTATATGACTTTGTTGCCATAATGACAACACTATATTTAGTCATATACAATAGTATAGTCAACTTTCCAACACTAACAGCTTCTCTCTAGTACATTTGTGAAACATATTTTTCAATCATTAGTGTTCTAGCACAATCAATAATTGATCTATTCCTTCTTTCAGCAATCCCATTCTGTTGGGGTGCCCTAATGTAGATACCTATCTCTTAATTCCATAATCATTACAAAAATTAGTAAACTCATCAGAAATAAATTCACCACCTCTATCTGACCTTAAGCATTTCAATTCATTATCACTTTCTCTTTCCTTTTTTGCTTTGTACCATTTAAACACTTTGAAAGCTTCTGATTTTTCTTTTAAAAATATGTCAATCATCATCCTAGAGAAATCATCAACAAATAAGATAATATATATATCTCCATAATAACTCTGATTTCTCATTGGACCACATAATTCAGTCTGAACTAACCCCAAAATAGCATTAGATGAGTAATGTTTTCTCTTGAAATTATACTTTGAGATCTTACCCATTTGATATTGTTTTTACATTACATGGTCAAGTTTAGATATGCTCAGTAAGCCTCTAACTTTCCTTTTCTTACTGATCATAACTATGCTGTCAAAGTTCACATGACATAACATTTTGTGTCAGAACCAAACATCTTCATTTTTAGCCAACAAGCAATAAGTTGCAACATTGTCCAGATAGAATAAGTTACCTTTTGATTGTTCACTAGTACTGATTAGCTTTCCTGCCTCATCATAGATTTTCACCTTTCTTTTCTCAAATGAAACTCAGTGACTAGAGTTATTCAATTGTGCTACACTCAACAGATTATAGTTAAGTACTTTCACCCAATATGAATTTTCACATCTGATCTTATTATTCAACAATATAGATCAGTTACCTTTCACTAGACAAGGTGTATCATTTCCTATTTTCACAGATCCTCCATTATAATGTTCAAGATATTCAAATTTTTCTTCTTCACCAGTCATATGATGTGTTCACCCACTATCAATAATCCAAGTATGATTTTTTATAACTTTATAAATAAGTTATTTTTCAACATACCTTTCTTCTTCTTCAGAATCTTCTTTCAATGCCACAAATACCACTTCTATTTCTTCATCATTTTTGGTCTTGGTGTCATCATCTTCATATTCAACTATGTAGCATGCCTTCTTGCCTTTGTCTCTATAGTTTTGGTTGTCTTTTTTTCCATATTGTCGGTTGCCTTTGTAATCTCGATAATTTCTTTTGACATTCTTCCTTTCATTTGGTCTTTCACTTGTTTTCTCATCCTCTTTCCTATTAGAATATCTTGTAGCAATATGACCAATCTCTTTACATTTAAAACATACCAATGGTAGTTTACCTATATATCTTCCTTTTCCTTTTGTAGTCTTCTATCTATTAATGCTTCAAGTTCATCAAGTTCATCTTCTTCAGCTTCACTTTCACTTTCATTTCTTATCTTATGTCTACTTATTGATCTTCCAATATTTAGAGATGACATAAATGCAAATTCTACCTTAGGTAAAATATTGTTATCATAATTGTTAAGCTCAAATACAGTTAATCTTCCAATCAAACTATCAAGTGAAATATTATTACTAGGAGCTTCTCTCATTTCATGTATTACTGAGACTCTAATAGCATAGGAAAGTAACAATTTTCTAAGAATTTTACTTACCATAGTGTCTTCTTTAATAGTTCCACCTGCTCCTCGAATAGCATTCACCACTTCCTTGACTCAGTTGTTGTATTGTGTGATGTTTTCACCTTCTTTCATCTTCATATCATCAAACTTACCTCTTAGACTTTCATTTTTTTCTCTAAGCACATTCACATCTCCTCCATGAACTAGTCTCAATTTTTCCCACATCTTTTTTGCAGTTGTATGTAAGTCTTGATGTCTTCAAATTTTGTATCTAATAGAGAAGAAGAAATCTCAATCATCATAGCATTTTTTCTTGTCGTTCTTTCATCTGTGTGATAGTCAACATACCAGTAGGGGTTATGAATTCATTTTCCAAGTAGTATGTTCCATAATCTCCAATGCATGATAGATACAACTTCATCCTACTTCTCCATGTTGAGAAATTATCTTTGTTCAACTTCGACACTTCTTTCTTATACATCTTGTGATCTTTTACTTAAGTCCTTCAAACTTCTTCCTTCAAGTACTCTAGATCTAATACCAATTATTAGATAACTGAGGGGGGTGGTGAATCAATTGAGTCCAATTATCCTACAATCCTAAATACTCTTAGATGTATAAAACAAATCCTTCAAATAATCTAAACACTCAATAAACACTTTGTTTGTGCCTTTTTGTTCATTAACCGATTACCAGTAAAATAAACTATTATATACCAATCAAACAAGTAATTGTAATGTGTAAAGAAAAATAACAAATCATCACATCCATACACATATAGCACTTGATTTTTAATGTGGAAACCCTGTTAGGGGAAAACCCACCTAGGACCGGTGCCCAAAATAATTTCACTCTTCTGAAGTGAGCTCGGTTAAGAGCCAACCCTGTCAAAGGTTACAAAACACACTTTAAGGTGTGACCTTGTTAGAGGATTTATCACTAAAAACTCTTCATGACCATACATTCACTTGGGTCATCAATAAAACAATCACATTTATTGAATGTCATAATAAAGACTATTAAGTCCTACTCAATTAAGAGATTTTTTCTGTAGAAATGGTTAAAATGAAACAATAAATGATTTGATTCAAATACAACTTCCTTTGTAGATATTCAGATCTATGCTAAGCTCATATACATCTAGCAATCATAATCTCTTCAATTTCTTTATATCATCCAACTTTGTTCGACTCGGTTATCTCCTTTCTCTGATGCTCAGTGTAGTCTACATAATTTCTTGATTCTCACTTCAACCTGTCTGACCAGCTTCACATGAATACAATCTCCTCACATGCATTGTTCATTATGAATCTCTTGTTTCCTTTTCTATACATGATAAACTATTTTCTTCTCATCCATATATTTTTCCACCTAATCTCCATCGTTGATTTTTCCTCTTTAACCTTCCTCATAACTTTTCCCTTAAAAATGTTTCAATCTACATCATCCGATCTTCCTTGAATTTTTTCATTAGTAGATCTTCATAACAAACTTTATCTTTAACCTCGTAATCATCCATATTCATCCAACTCATCATCTCAAGTCAAAAATCATATGTTCCATATTATTTCTTTCACTCGGTCAATAACGTGATGTGTTGGTGACTTCTAGTTTGGTTAATAATGTACTCGGTATACACTAAACTTGCTCGGTGTACACTATTTCAACTCAATGTATACTAAGTTCTTCATTTACCGACCACATAAACTTTTACAGTCTTGATCTTTTAATTCTTAACATAATTATGTAATATAGTCAGATCACTAACATACTATTATAGACTCATCAATAAGTTACCTGATGAATACCATACTCATAATTTACTCATACATCTCATCTTCATGCTAATATCTCATTCCTTCACCATTATACCTTCTTCGAATGTTTGCAACTATCAGGATAAGTACAGTCAAAACTAGTTGACATCAATGACAATATAATAATTGATTTAATGTCTCACATATACCTTTGTATCTTGGTGATCATCTTCATATTTTGTTCTCCAAGTAATAAATTAGTTGTAGTATAACAATCTCTCCCTTTTGAAGCAAGTAGTCAATAATTTGTACTCTCTCTCTCTCTCTCCACCTCTTACCATCTATCTCCCTCTAAACTAATAGGAGTGGGAGAGGGTGTGTGTGTGTGTTTGAGAGAGAGTAGTGTAATATCACATTGTTGCATATTGACATTTGGTGTACTCTAAATATTGTGTGTGATATATGTCAATATGTAACAATGTGTGTGTCCACCTACACACACACACACACACACACACACACACACTAATGAAACATTAGTAGTTCCAAGTAACAACAAAGAACCAAGTGAAAGTAAAATATTGCACCGAATGTAACATTACATAACAATTTCACATATATAAGGTGTGCACCCTTTTAACTGCAATGTGATACACCAATCCTAAGGCTTGCATTTTCCTTTGTCATCCAACCCAAAGGTTTGGAGGATTCAAATATGTCTGAGACATGTTTTCCAGCAAACATACAAAAAAATCACATTTTTTTGTTTTGGCTCCCCTTCAAGTTTACATGTGGTTCAACAAAAAAAACATTAGATGACACATTGTTCTAGATCTCTCTGTTAGATATGTAACCATACAATTTATTTTTAATTCTAATTATGTTAAGTTTTTAATAGCTAATTTCTTTTGTAAGTATGTCCATTTTTTGTCAAAAACCAATGTGTAGTATTTTGGGCTTAGATTTTGGCTCGCTCATCAAATTTTGAAATAGTTTACATTTTTAGAAACTAAAATCCATTTTACACACTTTAAAAACAAAGAAGTTTTGATTTTTGATTAGTTTTCAATGATTTCTAGGGGGAGCACACACAAATTTCATATTTTCAAGATGTGTCCTCTTCGAAAATTCGTAAAAATCACGCATTCAGAAAAAAAATTGTAGAAAAATCCAAGATAAACTACATTGTGTTAGATAACTTCTTACCAAAGCGATTAAAAATTTTTTTAAAAAAATTTAAGATTTTAGGGGAAGCACACCAGACACTATGTTATGTTTTTTTAATAAAAAATAGGACCACTTTTTGTGCTTCTCCTTTTTTAGGGCCTTAATCTCCACCATTTTCAAAATAAATTAGTAGTTTTGAAACTAAATTCAGAGTACTACAAATCTTGTTCTTGTCACATCTTGTAAATTTGAGTCTAACTATCTTTAATTTCTTGTTGAAGTTCAGTTTGTTGATTTCAGAAAAAAAAAAAAAAATGGCATCTTATACCCCCTTTCTGGTCCCCCATCTTTGTGCACTTACCCCATCATCAACCTAGCCATCCTCAGAAGGAACATAATGAGAAGTTTCCTAATCAGGCAAAACCATCTGAAGCAAAAAGAGAAAAAGAGATTGAACATCACGAGGAACAAGATGATCCAGAAGCATGAAGACCCCAAGGAAGCGATCTAAATAACAAGAAACCAACATAACAACCACCTTTTACAACATCCACATAAGTTCATTAACTACAATTTGAAAAGAACCATTAAAAATAGTAGTCTTGATGGCACATAATAGCTCACATAAAGGATATTAGCCATGAATTCATAAAAAGTTACTATATCCCCGATTAATAAAAACCATTATTCATACAGTAACCATCAATTTTAAAATATAAATATCTTCATCTAAAAAATATGAAATGATGTATTTTCAATAAATTGAATGAACAATCTCAAAATCATTTAGCAAATCCATAATGATAGTGAGAAATAACCCTTAATGCCTACTCTGCATGCTCACAAGGCAGAGAGAAAAACAATACTTAGCTTATGCGTATCATATAGAGCTTCAGACCGAAATTCCCAATCACATTGTGGTCATGTAATTATGTATTCCATGCTACCAAAACTTGTTGGAGGCATTATAAGTTGTAGAGAACACCAAACTCTATGAAAAGGTAAGGCCCAAAAATAAAACAAAAATGAGCAATGTGAAAAATAAATAGCCTCCTGAAATAAATAAGCTAGTGTAAGTTGGTAAGAAATATTATTATCATTCAACAATACGATTTGATAGTTGGACAGAATAATAAATGAAATAGTCATGATAATTTAAAACTAAAGTTATATCACACACTTGAAACAAAAGACTAAGGTTTCTGAATGAATGAATTGAGTAGCTCAATATTTCATTAGGATCTAAAATCACCTCCAAACGATAAGATTACATCAACATGTATTGCAAGGAGTAATCATAAGTAAATAACCCATGAATTAAAACGAAAGAGATACATGAGAAATAGAATGTGAAAGCCAATTAATGAAGAATATAACATAATGAGTAACATAAAACATACTATCAAGCATACTACCCCGAGAGAGAAATATAATAAAAAGTAGATTTTGAATTACATGAATTGAATCATGTCCCAAATTAAGACACAAGTAGAGAATAAAATTACCTATCCTCAAATTATATTCATAATTACTAGGATTTAAAGTGAAAGGAAGATTACATCAGCAAGTACTACAAGGAGTAATCATAAGCAAATAACCCAAGACTTCAAACCAAAGAGGCACATGAGAAAGAGGAGAGCCCGTGAAAGCCACTTGATGAAGAATATAACACAATAAGTAACACAAACATATCCCCAATCATACTACCCCTGGAGAGTAATTTAATGAAAAATAAATTTACACGAATTTTATCATTTCCCAAATCAAGCCACCAACAGGGCATAAAAGTACCTGTCCTCAAATCATGTTCATAATTACTAGAATTTTGAAGTGAAAGATGTACAATAAAGTTTATTCCTCATTTGCACACAAAATATGAATTCTCTCATGCAAGAAGTGTAATCACAGACCACATGGCAGTTGAAAGAAATAGAGCAAAAACAAACATGTTTAAAATATAATTGCCCCCAACCATCAAGTTGTGCAATATTTGAAAAACAAATGTCACCTTTAACACCTTACAAAACCAACACGAGGCATTAATTAAACCACATAAGAAAAATGGTTAATTAAGATGGGCAAGAATATCACCCATCACCTCCTAATAGGGGGGTTCTCATCAAATGCCTTATTTGCCAAATAATCTGCAACCTAATTAGCTTCTCTATAACAATGCTTAACCTCAAAAGTAAATTTTATGTATAATTAAATAATTTTAAATTAAAATTAAAATATCATATGTATTATAGACATCTTTTAGCTTCTTTTAGCTAAGTATATAATATATCTATGCCAGTTAAATATTGAAATATTATATATAATTTTATTATTATACTTAAGATATTGATTTAATATGTATATCAATGGGCTCTTAATATTCTATTGAAGTTGAATGAATTTGAATGAGTCTATCAGGTTTCAAATCTTGCTAAGTGCTAGACCTCAACAACATAACAAATGAGCCTACGATCGTGCCCTAGACAACTTTGGTAGTAGAAATACAATTTGATCCTCTACTCTCAATCAAAGAAACCTTCAACTTAAGGCTTGTACTCTTGCATCGAATAATTAAACAATTTTACAAATTCGATATAAAAAATCCCAAAACAA
>BSBK01008589.1:0-342500 GCA_027943335.1 Chamaecyparis obtusa
AAAGTATAAGATGTTAGTCAAACCGATAAACATAAAGAAATATAGGTAAACCAAAAAATTGACTAAGTACAAACTGGTGAATAGAGTGAAGTAAGATAGTGGAACTGATAAAGGAAATTGACAAGTTGTACACAGGACAAGGAACATTTGAAGTCAGTTAGTCATCAAATCCCAAATCTGAAAAGCTACAGGTAGATCCAAAAGTAGAAATAAATAATCATGATAGAAACTTCATATACCTACTTGTTACAATTGTGGAAATATTGGTCATACAACTAATGTCTGTAGAAGCAAACTGATATGAAAATTTTACTCATTTAATGGTTATTGCTATGACTATGGAAATTTTGGTCATCAAGCTTATGAGTGGAGATCAAGACCTAGTAGTAGATCATTTGAAGGGAGTTTCAATGACTACTGTAACACATGCAACAATTTCAGACACAAGGTAGAACACTAAAGATCAAGAGTACCATCATCAAGAATGCCTATTAAACTACTGAGTATTCCAAGAAGAGAAGGAAACATGAATGTCACATGCACTATTTGTTGGAACTATGGACACATGTTTGTGAACTGTAGATTAAGAAACCCTAGAGGTAATGTTGGACCCTGGAGGACAACAGGTATGCCATGTTTTCATTGTCATTAGTTTGGACATCTAGCAAGAGGTTGTAGGTACTAGAACCGGTCACCAAGCAATGAAGATAAGAAAGGTAAAAATATTGTTGATTATGAAGAAGTGAAGAATGAGATGAAGAAGATTTGGAGGAAAGCATGAGAGAAACCACAAGAAGGAAAGGTTGTGGAAGAGACACCATCCTCTGGTAAAGAGGATCCTACTTCAAACTAAGCAGACTACTTGCTTAGGGGGAGAACTACATTGTAAAATCAGTAAATCAGCCCCCTTATGATTATGCGTGGTAAGATCCATGTACATTTTGAGGTATATTATGATAGAGTATTACGATTTTATGAATTTATGATGATAGGAATACAAAGATCGATATGTTTGCAAGTTCAAGTTAATTCATGTATCAACTGGTATAGGGAATGTACAAGGTTAATAGGTTAAGAGCATTTATTGCATTATCTTATAGCCGTTAGAGCTCATTACTACAATATAATCACGAATAGTAAATTCATTTATCACTTTACGATTTGGTGAATTTACTTGAGAGCCTCTAAGCAAATTTTAGAGCAAATGCTAAGTGCAATAATAAGATGGAGTAGTTGAGATTTGAGATCGAACCAAGAATCTGAAGGAACCCTAGCCATCAGTTGAGTAGAGCAGTGTGAGATTAACCTTGACAATAAAATTTCTAAAGTGTGATCGTGTTATTAATCATGGATAGCAATGTAGAAAATCCAAAATTGATTGGCATCACTGAGAAAGTGAAATCAAAGTACAATTTGCATCCAATGAAATTCGCTAAGGTTGATAAAGATGGATCCCTATCCTCCATCCCTCCACAAGTGTTGTTAATAGAAGACATGAGGACATTTATCCATTGCAAGATTAAGGAGCTAGGAAATGATCAAATTGTGAATGAATACAACAACATATGTGTCTGTGGAGTGCTAAAAGATGAATTCAAACACTTGGAAACCAAGGTTTTAATGCATTGCGTGCATATGTCGATGGAGTTCAACATAGAATGGGTACGATATGTTTTGAGAAGATTTTATGACCAATTCATTTGGTTGGATAGACGAGTTAAAATCACAAAGGAAATGATATATATGGTCATAGGATTCATGACCGATGGGGAGCCCTGCACACTAAGACAAGTCGCAACTCGTGAACTAGCGCGGTTGGCAAAATTGAAACAAGATCATAGAGCAATGACAGTAGTTGATATCAAAGACCCAAATGTCAGATTTGCATCGATGATAATAGGCTACAAATTATATCAATCTAGCAGATTGAACAATATATCGAGTGGCGCAATTCATGCTACATACAAAATTGTGAAAGAAGGGACAAAATATGACCTAGCCGATATGGCATGAAGTCAAATATTTGCAAATCTACAAAGAATTCAAAAGGACAAGAAGCAATCACTAAAGTATGGAACACTCCTGATATGTTTATTCTTCTATGTGCAAAATTTATTTCCTGGTAAAGGTCAAGTAACTTAGAAAAATGATAGACTTGCTATTTATCAAATGAGTGAATATATTAAGGAGTTAGGAGATAAATTCAACAATATCATGTGGGGATACTTCAAATAATTCCAGGATAAGATGCATAAGAGGCTTAGAATCACAACACATATAGTTGAAAAGTATAAGGACACAATGTGTTTCATGGTCGATATCGATTCATGTATCATCCAAGCAGTAGATCCTAAAAAATCATGGGTATCTCCTATGGGATATGAAGTGGATGAGAATTTATTAGTACTACACATAGATTCAATGCTGACAAAACCATTAGACCAGTCAACACCTAGGTTTGGAACATTTGAAGAAGCCTATGCAAGGATACAATTGGAACTGAAGAAACCTAGAATTAAGAGAAAAATAAAGAAAATGATAAGTGAACTTGAGTAGAAATATTTCACAGGTGAAGGAAGTAGTGCAAAGGGAGAGTCACAAAACATACTTGAGGTATATGCCAAGAAGAAAGGCAAATCAGTGACTAAGAAATTCTTACCCTCCGTTGTAGAAGTAGAAAAAGAAGTACGGGTACCAGTGAAATTGGCCCCCAAAACTTACAAAAAGAGAAAGACCAAGCAAACAATGGATGATAAGAGAAATGAATTCGATAAGGAAATCTCTCAACTAGCCAAGAAGGATAGTGCATACAAGTTAATTGCATTAGTTGAAGAATTGACCAAAGATATAATTGAACATGGAAAAATTAGAAATATTAGTGCGCACATATACAAAGTTATGACTGATGAACAAAAGAAACTATGGAAGATGCTATCATTGAACATTTGCATCTATTTCAAAGAGTACCATTGGAGTTTGAAGCTCATATTCCTGAAGAACTATATCAAAAGGTTGATGCAAGCTAGAAATATGCTTTGCAAACAGATAGAAAGATCAGACAAAGAACTCTTGTAATAACTATTCCTAAGCTCTCAACATTAGAGATTGATGAGGCTCTAAAGGAACACATCAATAAATTCAAAGTGAGAAGCAGAGCTGCAAGAATCTTAGTAAAAAAAACACAGGAAGTGGAGAAAGAGGCAATTGACATATGGAAGCAAGTTTTCAATATTGGTCAAGAGGAACCCCAACTAGACACAGATGTGAGTTCACAATAGGTGAATAACACCTTTACTGTAAATCAATTGATTGGAAATGTAATGTCAAGAATACTCGGTCATATTAAAGCAATTGAAAGGATTGATTTGACAAAGGACAACACAAATGAAGTTATCATTAAGGATTTTATAGACAAACCTCCTTCTCCTGATGACACTTTGGACATTGGTAATTTATCATCCAACCAATGCACCAGTGGTAGTAGAAGACAAAGAAGAAAACTTTGAACCGGTGGACAATTCCAATATGATGAATCAACAATAGGTTGAGGCACTTGCAACCTCTCAAATCACTCCTACTGCACAACAAAAAAATGATAACACCACGAAGGAAAATACAATAAAGAAGGAGAGTGAACAAAAGACTGCTAAAGTGCAGAATCTAGTTAAAGTCAGGAAGGAATCACAACACCTAGATACACCTAGTGTATCACATTCTGCAACTGAAACAGGTGAGGAATCAAGTGAAAAGAAGAAGAGGAAGAGAGGTAAAGATGAAGATGATGATGAAGAAGAATCTGAAGATGAGATAGTGATGCCAACCATTGATATCACTAAAATTAAACCAAAGGAGCCAAGGAAGTCTTCTAAGCAACTTATGCTCAAGGCATAAAGAAACAAAACAAGACAAAAGAAGAAGGTACAAGTTTTGAGGAAATCTAGAGATATACTATCTAACATAGTCCCTAATTTTGACTATGATGATGATGTCCCAATCATTGATCAACTTGAAACACTTGTAGAGACAATCAATAATCTTGATCATGATGTAGGGGAGGCAATGACATAAATGACCGAGAAAAGACTAGAAAAAAAAATGTTGGACAAATTACTTGATAAAATTGCTATTGATAAAGTGGCATTGTTTGGACTTATCAAACAATTAAATGAGAACTTACTTGATGTCAGTTAGTTATTTGCAAAAGTTGCAAATACCTCTATTTCACTAAGGAGGTAAAGAACAAAAGAGATAAAGCATAACAAGAACTAATGAACCTAAAAACTACTATGGATCCTACAACTAGTTCAATATCATTGTATAGATTGAAGCCAAAAGAGGTTACCTATAAGATGAGACATTTGCAAGAAAAGGAAGACAAACGGGTAATGACTCTATTAGAGTTACAATTGTTCCTAACACCCACTATGGATATATTGCAACAAAGCATAAAAAAGGCAGAAGGACTCATAGAAACCCCTGATATGAGTATCTTAGAAAGTATGGAGGAGTTGGCATCCAAACTGAATGGATAAATTATAGCCTTAGAGATACTAAAGGAGTCTTCGCAACAATCTACGACTTCTACAAAATAAATCTTCAAGGACATTTTTGCAAGACTGTAAATATATTAAGAGAAGTAAATTTTGGTGTATATACAAGTTGGTTCTATACCTTTGGCATTGTTGTCAAAGGGGGAGACAATATGAAAATACACAAGGGAGATAGTACATCTGCATATCATTTGAATTATGAGTTTTAAAATTTTGAGTTTTGCCATCAATGCCAAAGGGGGAGAATGTTGGCATTATAGAAGTCGGTTTGAGTACTTAGTACAATTTGATGTTGGTTGTCATTGATGGAAATCATGCATTCATTTGATGTTATAAGATGAATAGGTTCAAAGAATATTGCAAAGTACAGGATGTTAGTCAAACCGGTAAACAAAAAGCAAGACAGGTAAACCAGAAAATTGACTAAGTACAAACCGGTGAATAGAGTAGTGAAGTAAGACAATGGAATCGATAAAGGAAATTGACAAGTTGTATAGGGCAGTTAAAGAGATAAATGTATTGACAATAGGTGAACACAAGTTTGTGACCACAACTCAATATGGAAAACAGGTAGCTAGTATGGTTATATTACAACCAATTAGCAATAATGATTTACAGTTTATCAAGTCGACCTGTATAGATCGGTGAGAGGTAACGAGTTTTGTAGATGTAGTGAATCTAGACATTTAGAAAGTAAACTATGGTCAACAAGGAATCATTTCATTACACTTATTGGGATCACAACCTTGATTGTGTATGATTCCTAGGTAGATTTAGAAAAAATAAGAAATAAGTTTTATTTTCTTGGGAATGAAAACAAAGATGCAATAATTGAATAAGGTGGTGAAAGTAAAACATGTTATGATTGAAGAAAAGTTTTTGATGGTGATTAGGCTTAATGATCGAAACCCTAAACGTGTTATGAAGCAAAGGTATGAAGTCTATTTAATACTTTTGTGAGATAGACAGAGCGACGTGTTGGAGAAATAAAACATGACAGTATTAGACAGATCTGAAGATGCGATCAAGTGATTCAGTGGAGCAGTCATACAAGGTCAATGCAGAGTATTGTTTGAGCTTTAAAGGATCTGATTCAACAAGTATGTGCTATTATACAAGTCATTAATCTTGTTGTTTCTTAGCTGCTACAACAAGTTTGTAAATCCTTTAGCAAGGTAGTACTTAGTAGAACTTATTTGTAAATCCTTTAATTAGGTGCACTCTTGACAGAGTTGTAAAAATCCTCTAACAAGGTAGATTGTAATAGGTCTTTCAATACTCCTAATAGAATATCAATCCCTTCTAACAGGGTGAGTCTCCAAAAGAGACATTGTAAGCCTTTAACAGGGAAAACTTCATAACCATAATGAGAAGATTCATGGGTATTAATTCCCATCATGGTTTTTCCCTCTGAACAAGGGTTTCCACGATAAAATAAGTGTGTTACGTGTTTGCTTGCATTTTTATTTAGTTTAATGCACTTTTACATAATAGTTTAAACTATATGCTTTATATAATGGAAGTTTCTTTTGTTGTTGTTTAAGGGTATCAGTAAAAGTTTGAAAGTTTTATTAGTCCCAATTCATCCCCCCTCTTAGTACCTATTATTTCCAACACTGGTCTTGGGCTCCTTGCATCTCTTGCTCACCTTCCCATCCTTTTATTTCTAATTTGCGTTGAGTATTTTTTTTAGGGTTTTAGATTATTCTTTATATTTCAATATTGGATATTAATACTAATATTAGTATTAGTATTAATATTCATTTCAAGGTTGATTTTTTCTATTTATCTTTGTAGGAATTATTTTCTCTAGCTCCCTTTTGAACCCTGTAGCCATTATGCACCCCTAAGAGAAGTGACTACGATATTAAAAATCACTCAATCCCAGTCTCTCCCATACTGATCATCAATGACTACCCATTTTTTTCCTTCCATTACCAGAAACTGACATTTTCTACTAAGTGTTATGCATGTGCGCTTTAGGCAAGAATGGAAAGGGATCAAGTAGTTCCTGGATGTTGATAAAGTTAGACACAACAATGAGGAATCAAAGGAAGACAAGGGTAAAAAAGTTCCTAGCCCTTCCTCAGCTAAGAAGAAGACACTGGATTGAGTTGAGTTCCAAATTAATCTCAGTTAGCTATTTTCTATATAGTTTATAGTACTTACTCTCATCCAATTTTGAGACAAGTGGATGTTTTGGATTTTGACAGTTTTTCCTTATAGGACTTTTTCTGCTTTAGTTAACTACATAGTGATATACGGGTCTCTGTTGGAACTGGATAATTCTTATGGTTAATAGGGTATATGGTTTAGCAAATAGACTATTGGATAGTTTAGATAAATATATATTTAAATAGGTGTTATTATTAAACCCAATATATTGTTATGCTTATATTATCCATCCCCGTTGTCTTAAATCTTCTCATGTTTTGGCTTTAAGTGTAATATATTCCTTTTGTTTTGAAGGTTTTTTGGTTTACGAATGGTATAAGTTTTATATAATGGTATTTATTTGGCTGAGATTACATGGGGACAGGTGTACTATGTTTGGTTTTACAGGAGCCTGACGATAAATTATTTTCCTAGTACCTTGTTGACTAGCTTCTTATTCTTCATGTACTTTCTGGTCTTTTCTTGGGTTGCTCCTCATATTCATGTGTGTCTCTATATATATATATATATATATATATATATATATATATATATATATATATATATATATATATATATATATATATATATATATATATATGAGTAGCCTATCCAGAGAGAGGTGGTTTATTGTTATGGTTTTGATCCTAAAGTAAGCTTTCTGGTTGAATTGATATAAGATTCTGTAGTAATTGTCTATGGAATCTTACACCTCTATTATAGTTTCTACAGTCGGTAATCTAAAGCCTTTTTGGCTTCTTTTCGGGCTCAAAAGGTGATAAGCTTTGGGTTGAAGATTATGTGTATTTTCTTATGAGGGTAGTGATGTTTTTTGATATGGGCCTCTTCTATAAAGATGTTTTCTGATGTTTCCTGATATATCAAGCTTTTGATTTGTAGATATAAGTCTTTTCAAAGTACTTTTATTTGCCTATGTTTTCCCAAGATGATGTTTTAGTTTTAGTAGAAGATATAACTGTAAAAAGAGGATATTCAAGTTTTTTTGTACTCAATTACAAGCTTTAAATGTGATACACTTAAGATGGTTTAGATATAATATTATGGATTTTCTCCTAAGTAGTTGATTGTTTATGATGATGATAGCTTATAAGTGCATAATTTTATTCGCTACCTCCTTTGATTTTGACCAAGGATCATCGTTTCAAGCCAGATCAATAGTCTTAATGCTAAGTTGTAGCCAAAAAGGCAGTAGATATGTTTTTTATTTTTATAGTGATCAATGAAGGCCATGCGTTAAGAAAGAGGGACCATTTGAAATACCGAGGTTTCAGAAGTACCTTTGAAGGTCATAAAGTAACTTGTCATTTTTTGTTAGTCCCTGTCAATTGTATAACCAAGGATGCCTGGTTAGTTTGCACTATGGCGCTCTATGTAATGGTAGTAGATCTTGGTACATCTTGCTTACATGATAGATACGATGTTTAAAATGATGATTATCTTCTCAAGCTATGTAAGATAAGGGGCAATTAACCTCTTCATTTTTTACCCGTAAATGTTTAAGCGGGATTTGTATTTGTATATTCCGGACTAAGTCCCAGGCAAGACTGGAGGTCATCTTTACTATGTTCTTTCCTACCAGTGCTCGCATGGAACAAAGGTGTACTTATATTTTGAAATATAACAAAAAATTAAAAAAATTGGCCTTGGCCTTTTACTTATAAAAAAAGAAATAAAAAAAACTCAAAAGTAACATACGATCTACAACATTCATTTTATGTTCAATAGAAAATGTAATTCTAAATGTACTTGATAAATATGTTTTTTTATCATTTTAAATGATATTTTAAAAAATAAATAGATTTCTTAATACAATAATATAATGCTCAAATCAACATAAACATATACTAGTCATAATAACTGATAAAAAATAAATCAAAGATAATTTCATCTAAAATACAAAACTAAATTGGTGCAAAAATAAAATAACAATAATTCATCCAAAAGATAATGGATCACCATCTCTAAATAAATAAATATAAAATGTTATCCTTATGACCACCGAGCAGCCTCCCTATAATTTTTACTTATATTGAGTCCACTTAAAATATTATATGGTAGATAACATCTACGGAATTGGCCTCTTTGGAGTTGGCAAACCCATCAACTGAAGCAGATTAAAGAAAAATAGTTACAAAATATTCTTATTAATTTGCTTTTATAATTTTATATTCAATACTAAATATGAATTTATTGTTTTGTAATAGTTTATAAGGTAAATCATGTATAAAACAACATAAGTTGTCTTAAACTATTTGTTTTTTTGGGTCAAAATATAATATTTTAGCTATATATTAGCTAAGAGTTATTGTAGAAAGTGTCACAATTAAAATTTTTTAAGAAATAAATTTTAGACCAAAATCGGCACGCAATCTCTTAACAACTTGAAAGGTCCCAGCGATATACTAAATTGTATTCATAACATAAGGTTTGAATGATAATTGATCTTAGAACATATTTCATTTCTTCATATTAAAGTGCAATTTAAATCTTTGTATTAAAAGAAATTTAATGAAGATTGCATTAAGCTCTTAAAGAGCTGGAATTTTCTATGTATCTCATAAAATATTATCCATTAAAAATATAGTTATCTTTAACATTTACTCCCAAAGTATACTCTTTTTCAATGATCAATAGATGAAAGCGTCAAGCATCTAAAAAAGGAGGAAATCTAAGTAAATGTTCAGTTTATAAAAGAACTAGATTATTATTTTGTCATAATATTTGAAGAGGTTTGAAATAGGAAGAATAAGTTTTGATATTAAAGAGTACATTAGATAATATAAGACATCAAAATGCAAGCTCTAGAAAAGGTATTCAATTCTATGTAACATTTCTATCAATTCTTATATTTGAAAAATTTATTTCAGTCATATGAGTTCAACACTATACTAGTGATTTTATTGCTATTATTGAAAAAAATATCTTTTTCTAGTTTTTGGAAGGTGATGGAAATATTGCATAATTATTTGTTGCTTCAACAACTTTCTTTGTTTCTACATTCTTATTGTCATCAAAGAAAACATTAAAACTGAATTTTACCTCATTACCTTTTGCTACAACTTCTAGTCCACCTACAATAAGTTTACTCCATTCTTCTTCAATCTAAACTAGCAAATTATCCTTCTCAACTTTAGTTGTATCCTCTAAATAGCTCTCTTTTGCTGCTGCAATTTGTATAACATCATTCTCCATGTCTTGTAATAGACATTCCTCAACTTCAGGTTCATCAATTTCTTTGTATTCATCCTCTTTCTCTTCTCTTGCACCACATCCATGACACTCTATTGCATCTTTCTTTCTTTCTTTAATTCAAAATATCATTAAAAAGATAAATAGAATTACTATCACCTCTTTCCTAATGAAGGGCTCTCTCTCTCTCCATCCAGGAATCCTAAGAAGCCATCCAATCATAAAAGTTGTTTTCCTCTCTCTTTTCCATACTCCAGGCCTCACAAAGCCTCAACACATATCCTCTTATCCGCACTTTCAAATTTTGTTTGCAATTTGCCTCATATCCAGCAATTTGTTTAGAAACAATGAAAGCTATTCTCAACAAATCATCTGAGTAGCTCCTCTTGCAAGTTGCACATACATATGCAACAAACTCACGCACCCTTCACCCTAAGGTCCTAGTGTAAACTGTTTCACATTCAACACTCTGCCTGTACACTTAGAAACATTAGCTTTGATACCATCGATCCAAAAATGGAGTACTCGTTGGTATCACATTTCATAATTGAAGACAAGACTTGAAGGATTTAGTCTCACGCACCCTTCACCCTAAGGTCCTAGTGTAAACTGTTTCACATTCAACACTCTGCCTGTACACTTAGAAACATTAGCTTTGATACCATCGATCCGAAAATGGAGTACTCGTTGGTATCACATTTCATAATTGAAGACAAGACTTGAAGGATTTAGTCTTGATAACATGTGTGGGATGAATGCCTTGTAGTTTACACTTGCTTTTTTATTTATTTAAGTCAGATTAAAGATGTTTATTTGAGAACGTGGTCATGTAATGATTTACAATAGTATATAAGTGGGAAGATAGATTGTAGTAGAAACTTGAGGGAAAGGAGATCGTTTTTCCCAATTGTTCTTATTTGCATGTGGACAAACATTTATATCAAATTTGTTTATGATTTTAAGTCAAATCCTTTTTTTATTTGCATATCTAGTTTGTGTGGATTTTCACAACCATATAAAGACGCGAGCCTCATAATGGTCAATCACGTGCAATTTGCTGTTATATTTGTGCAAGTTTTCTTATATAATCAAACTCCTATGCGAGATAAAACCTTAGGCTTGGCCAAATAATTCATCAAATATATTAGACCTTATTACATCAAATTTATTCACTAAAACATTTAAACTAAACTATTGGAAAAATCACACCAAACATTTATTGTTGATGAAAGACTGCTCTCACATCCCAAGATGCTCCTCCATCATCGTTCCTTTATTGGGGTTTTAAATTCGCAATGCATGACACCGTCATTATATCCTGAGCTAACTATTTCAGATTGTTGTATGCTTCCTTGTAGATGCAAGGCAAAGTTCCAAAACTAATAGGACAATATAAGCTCTCGTCTTCAAGCAAAAACAGATTAATATCAATTTGAGATTTTGTACAAGAAAATAGCTGTTGCAAAGTACGACAATCAGTGAAACAAGTTAACGTTTATGACCTTTGAAATAAGTTATGTTTATGACCTTTGTATTTATCAAACAAGGTATTGTGCTTTCGTAAATTTGTGCAGTTTTTATCACTATATTGTAGGGAAAAAATCATGACACCATGTTTCCCTTCTGCCTCCAAGGTGAAAAGTTCATCGATCACGGAATTTACGAGAATCTTACTACTTATCTCAATAGCGCCCTTCTATTAAAGCTTCATGTTCACTAATTTCTTTGACAACCTCCGTTGAATGAGGTTGGACATCATAATTCATTTCATTTCCATGCTCCATGCAATTGCTGGTAACTTCTGCACCATTCTCTCGAGGTGAGACCACAATGCTAGCACCAGAGTTCAATCTCTTTCATATAAGCACTGATAAACAATTAGACAACTCAGGCTTGTGCATGTCCTAAGGTTCCCTGAACGTTATTAACTAATTAATCTTAACCCTTTATACTGAGTGCCTTAATAAATGGGAAATCATATTTGGTAATGTAACATTTAAGTGTTTTTCTGCCTATGCCTTTGCACGCTTGGAAGGATAAAGACAATGGTGATTGTAACTCTAACTAAACTACAAGACCATTTCCAAAATAATCATCTTAACTTCTTTATAGTGATCTAAAGAAAGGTCGCTACCTTATTTGTGAGACTGATCTCCTCAGCTTCAAACCAAGTGACATAAGCTTTACTTCTTTCTAATCAAACACCTATATCATCCAGGTTGTCTTCCTTTTCTTTTACGAATCATGTTCATGTATGAAGTATAGAGTTCCATGTTTGATTATTTCAATTAACTAACTTTATGTCTTCCTTTTCTTTTACGAATCATGTTCATGTATGAAGTATAGAGGTCCAGGTTTGATTATTTCAATTAACTAACTTTAAGATCTCGGATTTTTCACTAGTGAAAGACTAGAATTCACGTAGTCCCATAATCATATCCTGCAGATCTCTGTGCTGCTATTATCAAATCAAGCCAATTTAATTTTAATTATTTTGAAAAAAGTATGTAAAGCCTGTGAGTTTTACTGTCAAAATTTCCGCAAAAATTACATTTTCTTTTTCCACCTGAATGTTAGATGTCGATGTTTTCACATTTGTTGTGTGGAGTACAAAGTGATTATTCTTTGAGTTAAGTGGTAAAAAGAGAGAAACTTGAGCTCACAATTAAAGAGCTTCAAATATTTTTCAAATGCATACTTCAATGATTCAATCTTCATTTGGGGCTAGCAGATATGAAGATTTACTATTTCCAGACAGTTTGAAAAGAAATTGTTTCCACTTTCAAAACAACCATCTTAGAATTGGAAAGGAACGTGAGAACTAATATTGGAACCCCTAACATACTGTCATCATGCAAGTAACAAACAGGCTTACAGCCATAACACAACACAATCAACTCTCTCAAATTGAAGTGTTAAAAACAAATTCTATTCATAACAATTAATTAACATGTCCAATATTTCATATGCCGTAATAACATCAAAATGTAAATAGATATCAGAGTCAGGCTTTTCAGAACAGTGAAATAATAAGAAAACCATTTGCAAACTTCTCTAACTCCATATTCAGCCTACTGGAGTGAAGATGGGGATGCAAAAGAAATGAGGTCAGATGGAGTAAAACATTGCAAACAAACGGACCAAGTGCTAAATAGTTTTGTCATTTCTCACATGGAATAAATTTGGAAATGACTAAACAGGTACTTGGAAGCTAAAAAATTCCTTGTAAGACCGTAACCAAAACTACTCGAGGCATGGCTGATTTCTTGATAAAGACCCCAAACGCACTGAGTATTGCTATTATACTAGCTCAAATATTTTGAATACATCTATTTAAAAGATACGACAAGTGCGACAGGGGTTAGATATGCATCTTGAGATTCATGTCTCTCAATGTCTTATGTAGATCTATTTAAGATATCTATGCTAGCATATATTGGATTATCTGCCAGTATTTAAGGTATCTATAGTACTATATATTGTCCTATAATACACTCTCCTGTCACCAAAACCAACAGCACCCTAAGATAAAAATTAATCAAATACAACCATTCCAACAAAACATGTCGGCTTCCTACAAGCTTTTACCTGCACAGACAGGTAATTGTCAATATGACACTGAATTCCCACAAAATGTAAGAACGTCACAAACAATGCAATACTTGACATTCTGCCAGAATCAAATGTTCTCATATGTGCTTCAAATCATTCCCAAGAAACTCATCTTTCCCAACTTTACACAAATAAAACTAAATACAAGAGCAAACTTCACAAATATCTTGCATATAGTGAGAAAAAGAAATGGAGAAAAGCATGAATTGTCTCCATATGATGCCTTGTAATCAGTCCTGACTGAATCAACTTCCTCTGTAAGGAAGGAAAAAGGTGAAAATGCAAAAATAACTATGTACGGAATAGCTCTCCTAATAGAGTGTGCAAAAGCGACATTCTCTTCACTGCAGACTATCATAAGCAAATGATGCTATTGTACTTTCCTAGATTCATTCTTGTCTTTGGATTTACCAATAAGCTTTGAAGTTCTGAAATCTGCATCATCCTTGATAAAACTCCACCAAATGTATGTCAAGGGAACAGTGGTAGCATGCCATGCAGCATGAGCATCAACATATCCCCATACCGGGGGGAAATCATAAATCTCAAGAAGCATAGCCAGTCCTCCCAAAATGACCACTGTCAAAACCTTGTACCGTGCCCGGTGGGAAGAAACACATGCCCAGACTGCCCATATCAGAAGTTGCAGCACCCCCATTATGACACAGACTTTCATGTTCAAACCTGCAAAATACAAAATAGAAAGTAAATGAGCATTAATTTCTAAACAAAATTATAATAAGAAACATGAGGTGATATGGGAAATCCTGACGAAAAATCATGAGGTGATATGGAAAATATAATGGTGTATATTGAGACATTGATGTTAACAACTACATTAGAGCCCACCGATAAGATCTCACACCATAGATTCTAATTTCAGCTATTCAAATCTAATCTTCTTCCCATAGATTCTGTATCCAACAGTTCAGTTTCTGGATTGTTTTTCCAAAATTCAGCTGCAAGTCTCTAAATATTAGCAGTTTCCACTTTTGGTCCATAACATATTTTATACCAAAAAACTTCTTTTAGAAAATGCAATACAACATAATTAAAAATGCCAAGGAAACGAGTATTAAAGATCGACTTAATGAAAAAAAGGAGTATGGTAGATCTAAACTGAAGGAAGTGAATTCACCATAATCAAGTTCATAAAAGTTAAGGTATAAGATGTGCGTGGTGACAAAAGCTATCAATGGAGCAGCCACCATAACTCGAGCAGCCTCATCCTTCACATCGAATGTTCGAAGAATTGCAACAATAAGTGAAAATCCCATTAGTGCCACAGCTGATGAGTAGTCAAGTTTTTCTGTCAACTCCACATCCCTGGTTCAAATGAAATATATGTACATCAAGGTTATATCTTCAGCAAAACAGTTCAAAGAAAAGCCAGTTACTAAGAAACATTATATATCACACTGTACCAACGAAGCTCACAGAATATCTTTGAAGGAATGTTTGTAGTACAGACAAAAAACTAGCCTTAGTGCTTTATCTGCTTTAAGAGTGATGTCAACAAACAAAATAAACTTTTTGATTTACCTGCTGTGAAAAACAGCACTCCAAAACCATGCATTCATAGATAAAATGCCATATATATTCCACAGTCCTGTAAACTCGTAGTATGTGCTTTTGTTATGAGGCCTCAAAGGTAGTTTATAATATACAAGGATCACAAATGAAAGCCATCCATGAAACTGCATTGCCAGATTAAGAGCAGAAAATGCCACTGACACAGGTTCCTGCACAGATTAAAGTCGTTTGCACACAACTACAATCAATTCACTTCTGATTATAAATGTATTAGTTAGTTCATATGATAAAACATGAGTCAGATATTCTGAAGAATAATCCCACCCCAGAAACTAATTCATGCAGAGATAAAATACAGTCAATAATATATAAGGATCACAAAAAAAACCATCCATGAAACAGAATTGCAAGATTAAGAGCAGAAAATGCCACTGCTGCACAGATTAAAGTTGATTTACACAACTAAAATCAATTCACTTATGATTATAAATATATTAGTAAACATGATAACTTATTTGAGTCAGATATTCTGAAGAATAATCCCACCACAGAAACCAATTTATACAAAGATAAAATAAAGTCTATATCCAATCAGTTAATAGAGATAACAAATGTGTATCTTCTCATTGAATAAGGTATTCTATCTAAATGTTTCATTTCATATATCTTCATCACTAAAATCACATGTACATTTCAGAGGCCAATGAACTCATACTGCCTACTTCTGTCTTGAGACTCCAAAGGTGGTTTCTACTATACAAGGATCAAGAATGAAAATCATCAATGTAACTGAATTGCAAGATTAAATGAAGAGAAAGTCAACATCACAAGTTGCTGCACAGAAAAATAAGTTTACATCCAACTAGATTTAGTTTATTTATTTATAATAACCCAGAGGAATCACATTTTGCTAAAAAATCCTTTTAGAAAGCAAAATTTAACCACAAATGAATCAGAGTCCACATTTGATCAGCTAATAGTGAAAATGTATGCATAACTTAGCTAAGAGAATAATATTCTATCTACAAGTCTCAAATCACATATTTGCATTACACATACCTGAAAGCCAAATACTCGCTTGAAAGGCCATTTTCCATGATATTTTACAGGATTCTGTCCAAGAATCTCCCTTTCTGACTCCCTTTTAACCATACAATGGTAGCGACAGTCAATTCTACAGTCCCATTCTTTCCAACGCAAGTAAAGGGGTTCTTGCATAAACCAGGCACCTTCTACCGATGCACCGTTCACAGGAAGCTTGCATGATGAAAAGCAAATTTCTTCAACACAGCCATGTTTTTCACAGTTCTCAACACATGTCCTGCACTTGTCAAAAAAAGATTGCAATAAAGAAATGGGAAAAGCATGTTAACTTTAAATATTCAAAAGGAGAGCATAGGTAAAACTTGAAGACAGGAAATTTTAACCCTCGGCAGCATGGGCCAACATATGCTATTTAAATGTTTGTTGATAATGTAAATAGGTTTATGAGTGCCTAGTATCAATTAATGCTAAAATATAAGGTGCAATAGAACTTCTCAATTTAAGAAGGGCACTTTGAAGACCTAGTAAAAATAAACAGATGCAGAAAATTCAAAATGGAAAGCTAAAACCACTCTATGCATCAACCCCACAATCCATCGTTCATATAAAAACTTCCTGCTGCATGTCTCTTCTGGCACATATGTTTTCTTCCCTGCTGGCAGCATGCATGTTTAAGTTATCACCATCATATTTACTCCTCTACGATTTCCAAAAGTAATCATTTTGATGTGCATATCAGGACCCAACAGTACTTTATTATCCTTTATTTCCAATGTTTTTGGGTCTACCTTCCAAACCACTCTTCAAGGTTTTAGAACAAGGGATGGCTACGTAGTTTGCTCTTATTTTAGCTTTGAAATGGTGTAAATAGGGGTCTTAGCTTAGAAATGTAAACTAAGAACTTAGGTGATCATTATTTACACTTGTTTCATGGAAAAGGGATAGTCAGTAAGATTCAACTTCACTCCTTAAAAGGAGAACTGATTGCTATATGTGATTATTCTCCTTTTGTGTTTTGTTTGATTGATTGAATGTAAGAACAAGGTAGAGTGCTTACAAATTGACTAGAATCAGCATAAACAGAAAGTTACAAAACAGTAATGCAAATTCTGAGACCAGACACGGAAATGGGATGTAGCAAGGAACCTATATCTGAAATTTGGGCATGAAAATGCCGGTCTTGGGAGTGTGGTGCCCTTGACCAGAGGTATCTTCATCAGCTGAGACCGTGGATTCCAGATCAGGATGCTTTGTAGATCATCCTCTCGAAATTTTAGGGAAAAAGCATTGATCACTGAAGTGGTGCTCACTTGAATTGGGTTTTTTGCATGTTCAAATTCTCAAACTGTACGTCTCAGTCTGCTCTCTGTGAATTTGCAACTCTATCTAGATCTAGAATCTACACACGTAAAAGAGAAGAAAAGTGTAGGGTTGTATAGGGGCTTCCCTATGTCAAAACCCAAGTAGGAATTAACCTCCACTACAGCAATAATAATTAGAAAAGTGAGCTTACCCTTGGTAGAGCAAAGACTAAATCTGATATAAAATGCTAAATCGAAATGAAATTACCTCAAGATTGATAATGGTGGTGATGCAATACTCTTTGGATGATAAGAACCTCAAGAGTTGACACAAAGACATGACAAGACAACATCAATCATGAAAACACACTTGCATGAAGATTGTTATAACTTGCTGCACTTCATAATGCTCAGATCTAAGAAATTCGCTCATAATAATTGCTCCAGGATAATGCTTGATGTGGATGAGTGAGATGCGTGGTGTGAATTAAAAATGACCTCATTAGGGTTCTCAAGCAAATTCATAAATTAGGCTCAATTCCAATGGTCATATTTAAATTTGAAGAACGTATCGCAAATGGTGGGGGCCGACACTCCAATGCACTTGAATCTGGGCTTGTTTCGAGGAGACTAGGATGCCTAGAAAAGGGTGACACAAAAGCATATGCAGACTGCATGGGTCCAAGAAATAGGATCAGGTCAGGAAATAAGCATATGATGACAATGTGGTAGTGATAAGGCCAAAAATAGAATTGAAATGAGCTATGAGAGGGCACACTAAAGGGTACATATCAAAGTTCCCAAACTCGCCATGACTCGTTGAGTCTGGGCGAGTCGTGTGGCCCCTGCCAAGTCACAGGGACTGTGACTTTGACTCGGCCGAGTTAGGCAGGTGACTTGCTGAGTCGCAAGTCTTCTTGTGACTCGCCGAGTCATGATGACGGAACTCGGCCGGCGGGCTTGCCAAGTTTGCCAAAAAAAACATAAAAAACTTATAGTTTTATTTACTTTTTTTGTTCTATTTCTTCCTTGCAGCCCTAAAAAGCATTTCATTTCATTGTATAGAGAAGAAGAGAGAAGTGTGAGATGGAGTTTTATGCGGTGCTGAAGGTGCTAATTTGGTCTTGGCAACAGGGGCGCTGCCCCTTGACCCCACTCTGTACCGCAACAGGGAGCGTCCTTGGGGTACTGCCCTCAGACTCCGTGAGGGGCGCTGCCCCTTGACCCTGTTAGGGGTGTTGCCCCTAGACCTCCATTTTATTTTTGAAGTACACTACAACTTTGAGTTTGCACAGTACGAGTCATTATCTACACTCTTGTCATTACTCTTCTTGGATATTACTTGATCTATACTTTTGTCTGGAAGACAACTTTTTCTTTTGGGGGGAATGATGTCGTCTCCTACTGTTGTGTTTGATAATATTGGTTATCTATCAGTGTATTAATTGTCGTCAATGTATTAATTTGCGTTTGTACTTACGTGAACAATGTATATTTATGTATGTGATCAAATTAGCTTCTATTTGATGATGTTATTGTGTCTTTAAAGCTTTATTCAATAATTGGGTGCATGAAACAAGTTTCAATCCTTAAAAATATCTAAATTTCAAGGGTTTTTTCATGTTGCTGAGCTTTTTTTGCCAAGTCATGAGTTGAGTCAGCCTTGCCATGTTCGAGTCTAGGAACTTTGGTCCAAATAGGAGTGCAAAATTGTAAAGGGTTACAATTAATGACACTACAATTATATACTAATAACATGGGTGTTCTTATAATATAGGATATCAAATCAGCCACCCTAAAGTAATAATTTTTATCCGCCTTATTTTGATTAAGCTTTTGTAGGATAGATGTCTCTACGTCAACCATCATTTTTTCCTGATATTATTCTTATCCTCTTTAATTTCAATTGGCTCTCTTAATTTATGTTTCCTAAAGTGATCTTCCTTCGCCAATATCTTAGCCTTGTTATTATGAATTCCATATCACAAGTGAATGTTCTACTAAAGCTGATGTGTCAAACTATAATGTTTAAGATCAACAGAATGTTTCTTGAGCCTAATATGGATAGATTTTCAGTTTCACCAATGTATGGTCTTCCACATGAGAATTCCATCATGTAAAGACCACTGTATTACTTAGGATCTAAAGGCTCGTTTACTGATCAATGTTTCTTCTTCAAGATATTGACAGGAAAGAAAGAATCTTCATATACTTTTCTTTTTTTGGCTGTAATGCTGTTTTATCATAGGTTAGAAGCTATGAGAAGCCCTAGTTGTATGTTGAGTGCTTTATCCCAGGATAAAAAAGATCTCTGAGTTTTAACATGTTTAACGGCTCTGATGGTTTGAGCTATAGGAAAAATGTGACAAGTTCCACAACCAACATCTAGGAGAGGTGAATAGTAAAGGTTATAATTAAGACCTTGATTTGGCCAGTTTTATGAGGCCTTGATTCTTGAATTCCATTGTCAATGATTCTCAGATTGTGGAACAATTGGTTTCATCCAGAACCTTTCTGTGAAGCATCTACAGAAGATGGTTCTTCTGAGTCGTCTTGTTATTTATTTTCAGATCTAGTAATTTAACAGATAAGATATAACTAAAACAATAACAGATAAATATAAAACAAGATACAACACAGAATGTACCCTGGGAAACCTCCCTTGTGGAGGTGAAAACCCAGCAAATAGATGTATATTTAAGCTTGGATCCAACTTACAGATTACAGCCTCAATCCAACCTGGAGATCTAGGTTCAGATCTGTGGGTGTAGATCAGATAGGATTCACTGTGATTCAAATATATCCAGCTCTGAATGCAGTAATTAACTGGTCAACAATGGAGCAGATGTGGATCAACTTAGGATATAATTGATGGTGGAAATGATCAGTCTTCTACAATGGATGCTGCAGCAGTAGGTGTACAAAAGACGCCAGAGGTAGATGATCTTCCGCCAATGCATATGACAGTAGGTTAGCAAGAGAGATCCCAATCACCTTTAAGCAGAACAGTTCGCAATCTTCTTAGAGCAGTTCGCAATCACCTTGGAGCAGTTCGTAATCACCTTATGATTTTCACACTTATGAATTGTGTTTAGATGCTGAGGCAAATTCTCCTTATATACTAGTCAGGAGAATTAATTTGAGCAAGCCGACCCTTGAACTTTATGCTGGCCGACTTAAGAAGAGAAGGTAACTTGCGCAAAAACTAAGGGCGATTTCCTATGAGGGCCGACTCATCTAATAATTTGATTTGGCGCCACTAAATGTATTTTCCAATACACCCAGCGATTTATTTAAATTAAATTGAAGATATAATTTAAATATTTAGATCCCGAAATAGCTAAAACATTAACAGTCTGTAGGTACCATCCCTAACAATCTTCCACAATGGGCTTAGATGACCATGCCTAGATGATTTAGATTCATATGAAATTGTTCAGTGTGGCCCTGCTGTGATTACGGCACCAATTTTGTAGTGCTAAGATGTATGACTAGAAACTTCTGACTTTTGTAAGAGTGCCTTAACCATGCATATGGTGAACTTGGATAATGAGATTATGTAAAGATCTGTCTTAGAAGGGTCTTTGTAGTTCAACAAATGGATAACATGAGAATGTTGGCATGCAGATTTCTGGATCAGATTATGTGACCATTTTTCTTCTCTTGTTTACTCATCCTAATGATGGATCATGAGTGTGATGCAAAACGTCAATGAAGAAAAACTCTGGATGTCTAATCCAGAAATCTGCATGCTAACATTATGGACTGTAAAAATTCCATGTCTTTAACATGAGAATATGTTAAAGGACCCTTGACTTGTTTTACTGTCTATGGATTATTTGCTTAACTTTTATTGCGATTGAATCTGTTTGTTGTGTGGTGCAATCTAGCAAAATATGAAGTCTTGTTTGGCAAAATCAATATAATTCCAGTAGACAAATTGGACGAAACAACTCTAATATGTTAAAAACTTATTATTGTGGAGTAAAGAAATGAAAGGAATGTGCTAAGAGCGGTCTTTGTGAGACAACAACATATCAAAATGTGTGTTGTGAGTAAAGATGACATAATGGATAGTCGAGATGTTTGGAAACTCTGGATTGAGAACATTAGTATTTAACTTTTAACAAAGAGCAAGCTTCCAGCTCCATGCTTGCAGGTCACAAGCCCTAAAATTTCTGCCCACTCTCCCCTGCCAACTCCTGCTACAAGTCATCTGAAAACCACAACTTGCCACCATTGAACTTTTAATGGTAAAAAGAAAATGATAAGTGAATGGAGAAAAATAAGATCAGAAGTATTGGCGGAGGAATGGTGTGTGAATGGATGTGGATGGTGCCAAGCAGTGAGAACAAGCCTTGTGTATGCAGCTAATGGTAAGTACTGGATTCAATCCAAATTGCAAAAGTGAATGCTAAGTGTTTATGACTAAGATACAAGGTTCACACCCCCTACCCCTACATCGAGATGCAAATGGGGGGAGGGGCGCATCCTGATGGTCCCAACCGGTGCTGAGAGGGGAGGGGTGAATCAACACCTACTAAAACATTCAAAACAAATCTGATATAATGTAGCTAAAACTGTAAGCAAAACAGATTCTAGAACAGAACTAACTATCACACAATCAACAATAAGCAACACCAAATTTATCACGTGGAAACCCAAATTGGGAGAAAACCACGGTGTGAGGAAACCTCACAAATTCTGCACTCTTCTGAAGTGCGCCCTGTTAGGAGCCTTCCCTATTAAAGGATTACAAACACACTGTTAGATGTGATCCAATTAAGGGATTTGATACAATAAGGCCTGTTAGAGCCTACCTGGTTAGAGGACTTAAAACACCTAAATAGATGTCACCCGGTTAAGGGATTTAATACAAGGGACCTGTTAATGTCCACCCAAAATATTGGGATTTGGCTATTGCAATTATCAAAGAGCAATAGAGTGTTTGATCTTTTGATGATGGGTTTGTTGAGCCTGATAAGATCGTTGTTCTATTCAACTGTGAATCATCACCGGTCTTTGCAGGTATGTTCTCCTTCGTTGTTGTGCTTTTCTGCACACTCTACTTTCTTCTCCTCTCTTCACCTTAGCTTCTTCAGTGTACAGGTTCACTCTTTACTTTGGCAGAATGAGGGCAAACTATATTCTTGTCAAACAAAGGAATATATAGACTTCTTGCCCTATTTGCTTTTTACATGCATGACCTATTTAAAGATCACCTTCGGATCCATCACCCAGTGGAGTATTAGTTCACTGAGAGAACATCCGATGCATGTTATGCTTTATCTGCTTTATGAAAGAAACGACAGATGTTTGTCAAGAGCTTTCCTTCACAAGAGATATCTTCATGTTTTAATGCCTCAAACTCCGACATTAAATCCTTCAATCGCGCCTTGTACCGATTGTCTTGATAACTCAAAGTCTACTGGATTTTGAGCAACAAAGCCCAGTCAAAGAGTCAAACAATTGTTTGTCGACTATGACTTTCCCCGGTTCATCAGTCGTGATGAAATCTTCACTTGATCGGTTAAGATCCTTAGGTTGTGCACAGGTAAGAGCTTTAACCTGTCACCATCCCTTTCACTGGTTGTACCGGTTGCATCCTTTCCTCGGTTCCTGTTACCGGTTACCGATTGCATCTCCCTTGTTGACCGGTTGCTCTGATGATCAGTTCGAGCATTATTAGTAACAGATATAGTCTCTTTTTATTTGCACAGTGTCACTGGTTTCCAAAACTAGTCACTCCTCGCACTTACTGTAGGCAATTGAGTGTGTCCTTGCTTCACAGATCAAACATTGGTATCCTTAGTCATAAATGACAACACCTTTTTGCCAATCAATGACAATACCTCTTTTGTCATCTATCGATTGCATTCTTACCAGTTAATCAACTAATGCCAACGCATCCAAACAACATCCAGGTGCCTGCCCCAAATAAAGTGTTTTTTGACTCAAAAAAGCATTTTAAAGTACCTTTTAAATATATTTTTTTCCACAAAACCCTAAAACAGCCCTTTATGAGACCATTCATTGTTAAAACATATCATTTTGTTTGCTACTTTGCTCTCTTCTCATTTAGTCTCCATTTTGGCATTTCGAAGGGAAGGTGATTATTTTCGAAGGGGATTGTTCGTGGGGTGCCAAATAGCTTCCACAAAGGAGATCTAAGAGTCTAAAGTAAGCATTTGACCCTATTCTTGAGTTTTCTAATGAAGTTTTTTCCATTTTTTTAAAGAAATAAAGAAATAAGTTTAGCTCTTTGTTATAATGTATTTGTATCTTATTTTTCACTTGTATGATTGTATTTCTTAGTTTTTTTCTAATTTAAATTTATGTTTTCTTATAATAGCAAGAAATCAGATTTGCAAGAAAGGCCAATAGTGAAAGTTTAGTGGGAACGGAAGGAAATGATAAATTCAAAACTGATATAAGATCTCTTTTATGGAGACATACCACAAGAATTTCACAAGTTGCAGGAGGTGGGGGATATATTTGGGGGTGTAATTACTATAATTTACCAAAAAATAGCTCATATTCTCTAGTGAAACTTCACTTTATGGGTCATGCAAGTAAAGGGATGGGAATGTGTAAAGGCCTAGAGAAGAAGGGGTTGTCTCCCACACAAATAGTAGGATTTGCAAAAGAACAAGAAGAGGCTGATAAATTGGTTCTAAGATCAAAACAAAGTGCTTATACTAGTGGAGCTTGAAAGAAAAATAAATGAATTTACCCACTAATATAGTTGAAGCCTCCAAATATTCCTTATTGTATATGTTGGAAGATGAAGATTAAGTACAAATTACCACCCATAAAAGAGGATCATTGGACAAGGCACTTAAAATAGAGGCAAAAAACATTGTTGAACTAAAAAAATTGCACATTGCCTCTATGTCAATGGTCTTCTTCTCGACTTGGTGAGATTACCATATTGACAGGAAATGGTGTCGGCAATCAATAGTGCACCTGCCGATTTCACAAGTGATGGGTTTGAAAAGGTGCCTACCACCTTGTTGCAAAGAGAGAGGAAAGCTATAGAGACCTTCAACCAATTAGAGATTCTTGGATTGAATCAGGGGTTTCTATTGTTTCCAATGGTGGAAAGATAATAGAAACCATCCACTGATTGATGTTATTGCAGCATCCCCCAAAGGGGCAATGTTTTTGAGGCCAGTTGATTGTGAAGGGTAAGTGAAAGATGCACAGTTCATTTCCAGAATTCTCATTGAGTCTATATAGATGGAGGGTAATGAGAATTATTACACAGGTAATTGGTAAAATATTTGATAAATTAATGAATGAGCAAGATGCTCATTTATAGTTTACAAAGACGATGTTTCTATAATGAAACAATCGCAATTATTTGAAACATTCTAATAACGAAATAATATTACAATATTATAAACATTCTAATATTTACAAGATTTACAATATTGACCATTAAAATGATAATAAACGGGATATTATGGAGATATTATTCTAATACCCTCCCTTAATGGTCAATCAATCTATGACACCAAGAAGCCCCCTGAACTTAACAAACTTCTTTAGGAGGGACTTGGTGAGAATATCGATAGTCTAATTTACTGTAGGAACATAGTGCAAATCTACGAATCCATCTTCAACCAGCTAACAGATGAAGTGACAATGAATGTCAATTTGCTTGGTGTGCTCATGGAAGACTAAATTTTTGGCAAGTTTGAGGACCCCTTGATTGTCGCAGAAGAGGGGTGAAGGGCCTTCTTGAGACATATGGATGTCGGGAAGCATCCTCGAGGTTGACACATCTACTCTCCGGCTAAGTGGTGGGTCAAGACCATCAGCGATCTTCGTCCTAATGAGCTCATTGAGGGTAGAGCTTCTAGAAGTAAGGGCAAGCAGCAAAATACTGTTAATTTTGCTCTCATGGCCAACCTTCATAGTATTTATGAGCCTCAATCATTTAAAGAGGCAACAAGGATTCCAGAATGGGAACAAGCAATGGATGTAGATTTCCAGAGTCTTCAGAAGAACAAAACCTGGGTTCTCTTTGATCTTCCTCCAAGGAAGAAACCCATTAGCTGCAAATGGGTATATAAGGTCAAGTACCATGCAGATGGTACCTTAGATAAATACAAAGCCAGATTAGTTGCTCGAGGGTTCACACAATGGGAGGGCATTGGCTATGAGGAGACATTTGCTCCTACTGCCAAGATGAGCACGATCCATCTTCTTCTCGCCATTGTAGCTCAGTGTGGATGGAAAGTCCATCAGGTGGATGTTAAGAGTGCCTTCCTCAATGGTGAGTTGTAGGAAGAAGTCTACATGACGCAGCCTCCCGGTTTCAAGGTTGTTGGCAAAGAACACCAAGTATGTAGACTCAAGAAAGCACTCTATGGACTCAAACAGGCTCCTTGAGCGTGGTACATCAAAATTGATCAGTACTTGGTTGCTCATGGTTTTTAGCATTGCCCTTCTAACAGTAATTTGTATATCAAACACTCTGGTGATTCTCTTTCTTGTTGTCTATGTGGATGACTTGATCATTATTGACAATTCAACACATTTGATTGCAAAAATCAAACAAGACCTGTGCAAGGATTTTGAGATGACAAATTTGGGGCTTCTCCATTATTGTTTAGGTGTTGAGGTTTGGTAGACTGTCAGTAGCATCTTTCTTTCTTAGTCTAAGTATGCCAGGAACTTGCTTGACAAGTTTCAAATGCAAGATTGTAAACCTGCTTCCACACCTATGGAGAAAGGGCTAAAATTATCAGCCAAGTCTGATTCTCCTCATGTTGATGAAACCACTTACAAACAACTAGTGGGTAGTTTCATCTATCTCACTGCCACTAGACCTTATCTCAATTTTGTAGTGAGCTACATTTCACGCTTCATGACAGCCCCCAAGGCTGATCATTGGATAGCAGCGAAACATGTGCTGCGGTATGTGAAAGACACCTCTAATTATGGACTTCTTTACACTAGGAGTCATGATTCTAGACTCAGTGGGTTCACAAATTCAGATTGGGCAGGTTCTGTTGATGACAAGACATCAACCTCTGGATATGTGTACAGTTTGGGATCTGGTGTAGTCACTTGGAGTAGTAAGAAGCAGCATGTAGTCTCACTCTCATCTACAAAAGCAGAGTATCGTGCAACTATTAAGGCTGCTTGTAAGGCAGTTTGGCTTCGTCTAATGCTGGCAAATATGCATTTGTCTCAAGATGGTCTGATTCCCTTGCTCTCCGATAATCAGGGAGTTCTCAAACTTGCCAAGAATTTGGTCTTCCATGAAAGAACCAAACATGTAGATGTTCATTGCCATTACATTCGGCAATTGGTTGAAGATGAGACAATTTAGTTGCAGTATGTTCCAACAACGGATCAAACTGCAGATATTCTCACCAAGCCTCTTGGAGCCGATAAGTTTGTTAAATTCAGGGAACAATTTGGTGTAGTTGATAGATTAACTATTAAGGGAGGGTATTAAAATAATATCTTTCTATTTATTTAATGGTTATCTATAATGTAAATATCCTGTAGATATAGTTTCTATTTTTACGACTGTTTCTTATTTAGAAACATCGTCTCTTGTAAATCTATTTAAGAACTAATTTGTTCTTCATTCAATACATTAAATTTTTACCAGTTACTCCTTGTAGTATTTCTTTATTCTGGAAAGCTCACGGGAGAAAATAGCAAAGAGAAAGTATTGTATGTGACAAGTCTATTTTCTATTGTTTTATGATGAATGCATTCGCGTAAACACAAAGTGGGAACAGAAAAGACAACATACAACTGTAATTTGAAAGGGGTGGATGTCATTTTCAGGCACACCAAGTGTGTGAACTGCAGAAAGACAGAAAGACTAGAGCAGACCAGCAATGCAGTGAGTTAGTTATTTTTACAAAGAATGAGAATGTTCTTTCTTGTAAGAGAAGCCATAAGAGAAGGTGGACACTTGTCAACAGCAGATTAAATCTGGAGATTTCCTCTCTTCCTATGATGCAGAGCATCCTACAACCAGGTTCAAGGTTCCAAATCTGACAAATGAGGCAACTCAACAAGGTTAAAATTCTCCCAACTTGGAAAGTCACCATCCCTACCAAAGGACTCTCCCAAGATTCCACACACCCATGCATTCATACCATCTCCCACAACTCCACATACTATACTTTGCTTCACAAGTTCACTTGCTTTCTTGAAAACAAACTACTATCCCCTCTGATCACAACCAACCCACAAGACAACTCATCACAGCAACTTCACACCCTTGAACATCTTGGCACATAAGCCAACTCTTACAAAATCAATTTGGAACACACAAACATGACTGTCCTAATATCCAAGGACCACCTTCCACCCAAAACCCATGGCACTATACTGTCCTATAGACTTGGTACCAAAGGGCTTCCACTGTCCATGAAGCAGACCAAGAACCAGAGGTATTTGCTTTCCCAAAGTTGATCACTCCTTGACAATACAAGCACAACAATCACCTTTCCAACCATGAACAACCCTACTATAGCCATGTCTCGCATAGAGTTACAAAACAAGTTTGAAAGTTCCTTCCATGATCAAACATACCATGTACCCTCATGACATCATCCAATGATCCATGTGACAAACAAACCAACAAACTTTTAGTGTTCATCCAATCTGATGTTCCACTATACAGATCAGCACTCTATCATTAATAACTTCCACACCCATCATCATGAAGCCTATCGCTCCAGTGAAACTGAAGCAACTTGGTTAACAACATCATTCTCAATTTATAGGCAGATCCAACGGTTAGAATGAGAGTTATGCCACCTTTTCCAAACTGGAAATGACTGTCATTAAAAACTAGACAATTATAACAAAGATCATGCAATCAGTCATTGAAGACTCCAAACAAAGATGAAAACTCCTGTTCTAATGCACATAGAAGATTGAATGGACCTCCTTTAACCTTTCCCCAATCAAATCCACTCATTACAGTCTTTCATTTGTTCAAATCATGCCAAAACAGTGAGAAACGCTGTCACAGTCAATGAATTTTATCGAGTTCTTCCACTAGGGCTCGCTAGATCTTGCTCCCTACAGAACCAATCAGTCTCAAACCAAAACCAAATGAAAGAGATCTCAAAGCACTAACAAAATCCAAAATATCATAATTTTTCAACAGTTAGAATCAGAGATACCAATCAATTTGTGTTTAAACCCTTGACAATGAGGATTTCATGGTGGTTTTGAAAAGAATTGATGGATCTTCCTTCACAGAGCATGGCAGGACTGGAAAGTTGATTCAAATAAGAGCTAACACTTCAAACTTCCTTCCCAAATTGGATTTGCATTGAAATACATCAGACAAATGAAGATAAACGTGACTGCTATAGCAGTTTGCAGAGAAATGACATTAAAATGGTATTGTTCATTATTCAAATTCTCTTCAAACTTGTCCATCTTGTCCAATCCCGACCCAAAGGGGCTATTTGAACCTCCTAAGGTGGTTTGAAACAGTTTACAACCAATTTGAACCAACTTGGGCATTAGTTATAAATCAAACCATTTGTTAGTGCAAATATTGCAAAGTTGTCATTGACAACTTTTGCAATGTTGATGCAACTTTTACATCTTTTCAACTTGTGACCTCAAAAACCTTGTAAACATGATCAACATGATTGAAATAACCTATAAACACTATTTCCATGCCCTATCCACCTAGTTTAACCATTTTGACCCATTGTTGACCAACAAGGCTTCTTGGGCCAAATGGTTACATTATGGCTCAAATGGCCTTACATTTGAAAACTAATGAATGAAATAACACCAACTAATTATGAAAATGCAAAGAACGGCCTTATTACAAGCCTTGACCAAAAATTGGTCTTGGTTCCTCATTGTGTTCCTGGTGCTCCTACACCATACTCCCCCCCTAAAAAGGATTCCAAGTCCCTTGGAAGTGGGGTACAACAATCTTCTTGCCGCTCCAACATCTCTCATGTCTGCTAATTGTTCTCCATCAGGTCTTCCACTTGGCTGTCCTTTCCATTCCACTAGGTATTTGAGAAGTGTACCATGCCTTGTTCCTTTATCCTTCATCTTCACTCTCGGTTTACCACTCCTTGTGCCCAAACATATGAGTCTGTGGAAAAAAAAATTGCACCTTTTCCACCTTGTCTTCCTTTGATCCTGCAACAAAATGATCAAAACAGCAGCTTCATGAACAAAAACAAGTGTGTTAGTACCAAAAACATTCATGGGTACAATGTCCTTCTCAAACTTGCTTGGAAACTCTTTCCATCTGCCATCAAAGTCTTCAAACATCTGATTACTTTCAGTCATCTGTCCATTCTCAACATGAACATCATCATTATTCACCTATTCTTCTTGTACCATCACCTCTATTGGTTCCATTCCACCTTTACTTCTCCATTCTTCTTCAAGGGCTGCATACACCATCCACAAAGCAGGTTCATCTCCTTTGTTTGCTGCTTCTTCATCCTCTTCTTTGCCTTCCGTGGCTTGCTCATTACCCTCTCACAACAAGGATTCTAGTGCCTCTACCTTCATCATCATTCCTCTTCTTTTTACTAGCCTCTGAATAGGTCATACCACTTTCTTTTTGACTGTCAAGTGCCAACTTGGTTGCTGCTCCTCAATCCTTCTCTCTAATTCTTCCATCTCTTTCTTTATTTGTTCCAACTCATGACTCAACTCTCTAATCTCTTCTTGCCTCATCTCTTCCTCTTTCCTTTTCCTCTCTTCTTGTTTCCTCTTTTTCTCTTCTTCTTTCTTCTTCTTTGTTGAACCCTTCCCTCTCAAGTATTCCCTCAATGCTCTCACCAACTCTATGTCCTCTTTCTTCATCTTGTCCTTGCCTCACCTAGGTGCCTCTGCTTTGCTCTCCCTAGTCTTTTGGCAACCATGCACCAAGTTACCCTCTCAACCTGAACCAAACACAACTACCAAGGCACTGATCCATAAGGGTTTTGAAGCATTTTCAGAAACAAAATCAAACCAAAATCACTTTACGTTTCTGCTGTAGGGGTAGTTGTAAATTATTTTCATTCTTAGTGACAACTGAAGCTATAATGGGATTGAGTATTGAGCTGATATATTAGGCAAACCCATCATTATGTCTGAGAATTGTTAACTACCATAAGTCTGCACTAAGTTGTGTATCAAAAGAGAATTGTATTTGCAGTTTTAAATTATAGGTACACCCACCTGAGTCTGGTAGTGCTCAAAGTGAAGAAGGCTTATATAGCCTTGTTGCTGTTGCATTTTCTTGTCTTCAGTTGGTGATAAGATTTAATGTATATTGCCATAGCTTCCAATTATTCATTCTATGTCTTGTGAATGTCACCTATGACTGGAGGTAGCAAGAAAAATCACTAACAAACAGCATGCTGTTGGGATTATTACATCATAGTTATTATCACTTTCTCTTGCATAATAATGGTGCCCCATCCAGTCAATTAGAGGAAGACGAAATTGAAATTCTCGGATGTTATCATCCCTCCTCCAGCTTTGTCAAATAGCATCTGTATTGCTTTGTCTGCTTATGGGTGAAAGGTCTCATTTTGCATAGCTGTGAGGCTGGTTGTAATGAGGACCCCATTAGTTTGTTGAAGGGGTTTCTCAATAGCTAAATAAAGGCAGATCTGTGTTTGGCATGTATCTTCCAGATGTTGATTCGTGTGGAGAGAGACATTTATCCTTCAGATTAAGGACAAAAATAATTAGTTGGAGGCGAGATATAAAGTACCTGTAGAGAGGATCACTGTCACCAATGCTCGCATATGAAGGCACCAGCAAGCTAAGGCTTGCAATGAGCATAAGCAACACCACTGGACTTGAATCCTGCCCTGCTCGATCTGTCATTCCTTGATATCTGCAATTTCCCTTACCTGAAAAAATTTATGTTGTCATAAGCCCTCCAATTGATCATTAATTTCAAATAAACACATGAGATGATATGTTCTATAAAAAAATTCTAGTTTTAAGTTAATATAACTTGCAAAAAAAATCTCGTTTGAAGTAATTTACTAATTTCACATAACTTGCACATTAATACAGCGCATAACACAAATGCATTTATGACTATGGATAACCCCAATCAGAAAACCCTATGTAGTAAGAAAATATCACAAGGATGCTGTAAGGATACTTGTGGACTTAACCCATGATAGTCAATAATAAGGCCTTTAACAAACTTCAAGACCATATTATAGGTATAAAAGTGGAGCTTGATGATAATGTTACATATCTTGTCATAGGGACAAGATTTGCATTCCTTCAAATAATGTTCTTGAACACCATAATTTCCTATATGTGTTTGGTTTAAGAATGAACCTACTTCCAATTTCAGCCATACAAAAATCTTAAGAGTATGCTTGAGATTGATGATTTTCAAGTCATTGTCAAAGATTTCAGCTAGGATTATAATAAGTATTGGCTAGAGGTATGTGAGAGAGTAGTCTATACAAGTTTATTCCTAATACAATCACACATGGAGCCTTGATAAATGACAGTGACTAATTGTAAGTTTTGGCACAAGTGACTTGGTCACTTGCATCGGAGCATTATGGTGCAAGGATTGATAGACTTCAAGATAGATAAGGATAGAATGCAGAAGGACTGCACACTTGATAAGCAAGCCAAGACTGCTTTCCCTAACAAGGAGCACAAAAAAAGACAGATTTTTGATCTAATCCATTCAGATGTATTTGGACATTGGAAAGAAGCATTTCCTATATTTCATCTATAGACGATTCCTCAAGAAAAACCTGGAATTACTTTGTGAAGCCTAAAGATTAGGTTTTTGAGAAGTTCCCAGAGTTCAAAGCCCTTGTGGAGAATCAAACAAGGAGCCTAGATTCACTAAGATTTTAAGGTCCAACAATGGAGACAAGCATACCTCAAAGGACTTTGATAAAATTTGTTGGGATGCAAGGATCAAGAGGGAGTTGATTGTGCCTAACCACCCTCAGGCCTCAACAAAATGTAGTTGTGAAAAGAATGAACAGGTCCCCTATACAGATAGCAAAGGTCATAATTGATGACCTACATTTATCCATGCTTTTTTTGGGCAGGGATGTAGTTGTAATGTTTACATGTCACACAACGCTAAAGGACAAGACTCCCAAAACAACATTTACTAGAGGGAAACCTAATATTTCCCATTTTGGGGTGTATGTCTTGTCTACATCAACGTGCCAAAGGAGAAAAGGACGAAGTTTGAACCAACTTGAACGGTGTGTTTGTGGGATACAATGAGTCCTCCAAGGGTTACAAGCCTTATGTTTCATCACAGTGAAAGACAATAGTGAGCCAATAAATGGAGGTTCATGAGGATGTTTGGTCCTATAGGTCCTCAAATCCCTCAATGAAAATTGATGAAAGTGAAAAACTTGTTGTCCCAAGTTCTAAGAAAAAAAAAGAGCAATGCCAATTGTAATTCAGCCAAGATCTAATGCAACAATAGATAACTAATTACCACATAATACAATCAGAAAAGTTAGATGGCTTACATGTAAATTGTAGGAGGCACAAGAACAAGGAGCACCAAAAACTTCTTTCTACGAGAGTCATTGCCCTAAGAAAAATATAAATTATGTTGCTTTGATGTCTTCCATCAATAATGCAAAAGCTTCTAGGTTTAAAGAGGCAAATTCATAGCAAATTTAGCAAGATGCCTTGACAAAGGAGAATAACTCTATTATACAAAACAATGTTTGGGAGATTGTACCAAGACTGATAGAAAATCAAAGATCAAATCCAAGTGGTTGTACCAAGCAACGCATGCAGTAGATGGGACATAAAGCAGTAAAAAGCGAAATTCATTTCATGAGGGTTTTCTTAGAGAGAGGGAGTCGATTACAATGAGAACTTTGCTTCTTTGCAAGATTCACTTTTGTCAAGGTAATTATCTCTTTTTCAATCTTATTCCAGTTTGTCTTTGTATCAAATTGATGTAAAAGACAACTTTTTTGAATGTCAATATAGAGGAAGAAGGGAGCGTAACTCAACCTAGAGGATTTGAAAAGCATGGGTGGGAGACCCATGTATGCAAATTTAAAAGCAAACACCACCTGCTTGGTCCTCAAGGACTGATCAGTACTCGTTGAAGTTCAGCTTCACTAAAGTCTAAAACCGTTGCAAATCCTAATCTTTTCTATCTGTTCAATAAATCTGATCTTTAAGTTTTAGTTTTGGGTTGTTTTTTCTTGTCCTTTTTCTCTATTTTGGCTAAGGGTTGGACTCTTCTCACTTTTCTGGCTTTTGATATATACAGAAGTACTCTAAATTCATGAAGATAAGTTGTTTTTGTTTCTAGATTAAAGCACTTTGTCTATTGTTTTATTTAAATGTCTGCTTTAGTTTTTTGTTAAAACCTATTCTTCTATTGGCACCCCAACTAAGTTGGATGTGTATAAAGCCCAAAGATCCTTTTAATCTACAAAAGAGATCTCAAACACAAAACTTGGTACCAAAAAAATATAGAATACAAAAGAAAAACAGTATTTATGTGTAATCAGTTTCAATTTAATAAATGGCATCTTTTTACTCTTTTTTTTCTTCATATTTTTAGAAATTTGTGTTTGTAGGTTATCTTGTGCCTACATATGTTGAATTTATTGCAGTTCAGATTTTTTTAACTGAGTGTAGTGATGAGATATTGTCATTGATGTCAAAGTTAAAGACATGGTATGATGTATGATAGCAATATTGAATGATGAAGTACACCAAAAATATATATTTAGAGTTCATTTGGCATATATAAGATATGACTGCAATATAACTACATCAAATGGCATCAAATGATATGAATATAGCAGCAAATATAAACAGCAATCTCAGAGTATGGCAATAAATACTAACAGCAATCTCAAGAGTTGGCGATTTTAATAGAAACGAATAGCAAATTTATCTTGGCCAGCAACTAAGTACAGTAAAGAGATATTGAAAATAGCTTTGACCAAACTCAGTGAATATGATGGATTATATTGAAGGCAGCGATAAAGAAGGTCAAAGAAGCAGCAAACTTAATGACAAGCTGTGGGCTACCTCTTCTTTGATAACAGCGGCTTTATATACATAAACAGCAATTGGGAAATAAAAAGGAGTAGTGGTAAAATAATAAACTTCAGCGATGATACAAGGGAATCGATTAAAAAATTATTAAGTTAAACTATGTCGTTTCTTTAAGAAGTATGATTATCGAATAGTTAAATAATGCAAGTCTGAAGCCAGCGATTCATAAGGTTAAGTACGATTCCATATGGTTAGCAATAAACAAAAGAATATTTTTAAAGTAGTGCTGTGTATAAGACAAGAAGCGATTTGTTTTATGTCCCATAAAAGAAATTTTTTTATGAAGAGATTGTGATTATCTCATGTCCCCTATCTTATTGTTTGCAGATTTTATGAAGAGATTGTAATTATCTTATGGGAAATTTTTGACTATGATAACAGTAAATCAAGGAAAGAAAAGTATTCAGATCTGTGGAGCAAAATAGAATCCATCATCAGCTGGGATAGCAACATTGTCAATGTGGAATTTCAGATTTAAGTGGGTTGGTGCCTACAAATTGTAGGAGTTGGTACTTTGAGTGAGTTGGTGCTCATAAACTTAGGGGTCAGTGCCTACAACTATTATGAAAGAATTATATTAAAGCAATTATTTGCCATGGTTTTCTCCCGAATTGAGTTTTCAAGTAAAACATTGTATTATTTTGTTCTCATGTGCATAATTGTTAATTTCAGTATACTGATTCACCTCCCCTCCCACCCTCAGTATAATCGTGCGCTCTTCAAGTAGAATCTGCCTACCATGGTCTAAAAATTAACATGGTATTATTTCCTCAGGAATAGAATTCAAAATGGCGCAAAAGTCATTCTTTACTGTGTGTTGGTTCCCAAAACTGCAGATTGGAAATCCTATGAGCTTGCCTACTCAATTATGGGATTCTCCAACTGTCTTGGCCAACAAATGGGAGTGAACAATGATGATCCTCCTCCCTTGCACTTTAGGCTCTGTAGAACCAAGGCAGGTAAGCCTACACCTTAACCAGACTTCTTGGCTTAAGGATGTTTATAGCAGATAGTAACATAAATAGAACTTATGTTCTCTCTCAAGATGGCAAGTGGATACTTGAGATAGATCAAATTGTGAGTATCACAATTATTGAATGTTGTTTAAATGCTATAATAGAAATTCTTTTGAAAGAATGTTTTTAAAATAATGTATTATTTGGTTTGAAGTAAATACTGATGACTGCTTTTTGCTTGTAATTTTTTTTTGAACAGAGACTTCAACTTAAGGATAATAGATCAGTGCCTTTCTTCTATTGGGCAATAGAGACAATTCCTTTTTAATCCTATGTACAACTAAGAGAGACAAAGAACACCACCTAAATGCTCCTATCAACTGCTCCTCTTTAATGTCTTTGATTATTTTATTATGCTACAATCAGTCGTATTGAATATAACCCAAGCTTAATGAGCCCAATAAGATAGAATTAATAGAGCCTAATAATTCTAGTTATCAAATTAAAAAATAATGGGAATAATTTCCAAACATAAAGTTTTAAAGCAACTTTATCTTCTGGAGATAAAATCACAAAGGACTGATCAATCAAGAACAATCAAATCCATAACTCCAAATTAGAGAAAATAACTAATTTATATTAATGCTCCATAAAGTCTTATGTACAATAGATCCCTTGCAGAAAGTGTAGTAGAAAATAATAAGTTTTTACATTGTTGATTATTCCTCTCTACCTTTACATTTTGCACCACATATATATGTGGATGAATGGTTTTCACACCCCTTTAGGGTGAAGAGACACCACCCTATGCTAAAATTTAAAAACTTCTTTTGAAAAAACTAATCAGAAAATTAACTAATAACTAACTATCTTTCGGATTTGGATTTGGTCAAAAACCCAAAACACCTCATGAAAAGCTAAGATTTTGACTGGAGCTTGGAAATTGGATTTCCTGAACTAGGTCTTTTTTATATTTTCAATTTTTTATCCTTTTCGGTCTTTGTCGACATCATATTCACAACAGGTCAAAATTTCAACATCTCTAAAACCTTTGCTCACAGAATTTTGATTGTTCCTGTCACAGAGCTTCCTTCCTTAATCCCTCAACTTTTAATTGAAAAGTAATATAATTTTGTATCCCATTTAATGTACTCCATCATCAATATTGGGCATGGAGTTTAAGAGGCCATTTTTTAGGGTTTTATCACTATATAGGACTCCAAATTTTGCCAAAAATTTAGAGCTCCAACAGGCTCTTTCTGGGGACGTATGCTCCCTATGAGCATAGCGAGAATTCAGTTATCTCTGGAAGAAGAGACAAAGTGCCAATCAATTGGGCTATAGAGTTACTGTGTAGAAGTCACATCATAATAATTTGGTAGCCCCAGGCTACCAAAATACAAAAGCAATATTTGCCTCTGTCAAAAATCTCGTTTTCATCACATTTTGTTGACATCAATCTGAAAACAATACTGAGATATGTCTGATAAAATATGTTGATACTTTCCCTCAACCAACTGGACTTGCTCTCTCTAATAATAGGTATCTTCAAATTATACACATACTCCTTGTAATATCTGTTTGATTCCATCTCATCTTCACATGTTTGATACAACTTCTGCTCATAGGATGAAATAATGCATGTCTCACTTTCTGAATACACTTCACCATACATATTTTGAGTTTCATCATCTTCAAAATGATCACTAGGCCCACTGTCTTTATCATGATGTTGATGGACTTGATTGCATAGAAAATATTCTTGAAATAATGGATTCAAGGACATAGAGAACACAGACATATCTTCCTCTACTTCCTCTTCAAACAATGGATTTAGGAACATAGAGAGCTTGGGCATATCTCCATGAGAGCTTTCATCTAAAACTTCTTCCTATTCATATGATGTATGCTGTTCTATTTCATCTCCATTATTTGATTCTTGGAAATTATTATCTTCTTGATCTAGTACCTCTTGAATACATGTTGATCCATTAACTTGTTTACTGTGGTGGATTGAGAAATAATTTGGACCATTTCTCTCAATATGTTTATGATATTCCATGTCTAACAAGGCTGAAATCTCTTCCACACTAAGAGAATCATCTTCCTCATTTTCACATTCATTGATATTTGATGTCATACAAGTATCATCATGGATAGATCTTTCCTTAGAATATCCTAAAAAGACTTCTCCATTCAAATCTGAAACCTCACTTGACTCATATATTACTTCAATCCTGCATTCATTCTCCTCTACAATCAGTTCACCATTTATATGTTCAAGAAAAATAAGGAACTAATGATCATATAAGAGACCAAATTCACGCATTCCGTTGAAAAGATCAGAAAATGGAGGTTTGCATTTTGAAGGTATTTCTTGATAGGCATTAAACATCCTCATGAAGAATTGTACTGCGGATTCTTCTTCTTGTTTTTCTAAATTCAAAATGCATCCAAAGGAGATATATAACTTGGACTTTCTTCATCATCTTCTTCTAATATTTGAAAAAGAAGCTTCAAATTAGGGTCATCTGGCGAGATTCCCAACTCACAAAATTTTCTTATGAATTCCTCACATGGAGGTATGATGTTTGATGGCATCTCATTATATATGCTTGTCATCCTTACGAATAAATGTGCAGAAGACTCCCCTTCAAATCTCTCCAAGCTGAAAAAGGCATCAAGTGGAGACATGTTAAGATCCTCTTCCATGTTGCAGCTTTGGTTTTCATACTGTTCATAACACATGTTGTCTTCTTTACTTGCATCATGAAATTCATATAAGAACCACTGCTCAAAATCTTTCTAAGATGAGATACATTGTCTGGGTAGTGATTCATATGCTTGTTTGGCACTGTCTTTTAACATCTTGACAAATAGCTTCATCACCTGATCCTCTGTAGAAACCTCATAATCTTCAATGAATGTATAAAATACATCCAAGTGTTGCAGTGCCAATTCATCCCATTCTCCATGGAACTTTGGTACAAGTTTTGAAAGCTTAGGGAATAACTTATTTGGAATACATTAAAATCTCCTGAGATCCAAAGTCTTGATGCCATCTGGAACAAATGGTTTTCTCTGAAACGACTGCTTATTTTGGTACATTCTGAATATCTGAATTTGTAGTATCTTTTTTTTTATACATTAGGTTCTTGTCAATAGAGTTGCCACGCCTTTCAAAGAGGAAAACTTTACTTATCTCCTTCTGGATCTTCTCCCTCAATAGATTCACTGACTAGAATGTTTTATTGAATAGAGTCGCCTCCTCGCTTTGAGGAAAATATTGTTTGCTGGTCTTCTAGGTTCTTCCTTCCAGCAGAGTAAACTTCTGTCACCAAAGATTTTGGAAAATTTATTAACAGCTCCCCGGCAGATTCGACTATCTGTTGGTTCCCAAAATTGCAGATTGGAAATCCTATGAGCTTGCCTACTCAATTCTAGGATTCTCCAACTATCTTGGCCAACAAACAGGAGTGATCGATGATGATCCTCCTCCCCTGCAATTTAGGCTCTGTAGAACCAAGGCGGGTAGGCCTACACCTTAACTAGACTTCTTGGCTTAAGGCTTTTTACAGCAGATAGTAACATAAATAGAACTTATGTTCTCTCTCAAGATGGCAAGTGGATACTTGAGATAGATCAAATTGTGAGTATCACAATTACTGAATGTTGTTTAAATGCTATAATAGAAATTCTTTTGAAAGAATGTTTTTAAAATAATGTATTATTTGGTTTGAAGTAAATACTGATGACTGCTTTCTGCTTGTAATTTTTTTTTGAACAAAGACTTCAACTTAAGGATAATAGATCAGTGCCTTTCTTCTATTGGGCAATAGAGACAGTTCCTTTTTAATCCTATGTACAACTAAGTGAGACAGAGTACACCACCTAAATGCTCCTATCAACTGCTCCTCTTTAATGTCTTTGATTATTTTATTATGCTACAATCATTCTTATTGAATTTAACCCAAGCTTAATGAGCCCAATAAGATAGAATTAATAGAGCCTAATAATTCTAATTATCAAATTGCAAAATAATGGGAAAGTTTTAAAACAGCTTTATCTTCTGGAGATAAAATCACAAAGGACTGATCAATCAAGAACGATCAAATCCATAACTGCAAATTAGAGAAAATAATTAATTTATATTAATGCTCCATAAAGTCTTATGTACAATAGATCACTTGCAGAAAGTGCAGTAGAAAATAATAAGTTTTTACATTGTTGATTATTCCTCTCTACCTTTACATTTTACACCACATATATATGTGGATGAATGGTTTTCACACCCCTTTAGGATGAAGAGACACCACCCTATGCTAAAATTTAAAAACTTCTTTTGAAAAAATTAATCAGCAAATTAACTATTAACTACCTATCTTTCGGATTTGGACTTGGTTGAAAACCCAAAACACCTCGTGAAAAACTAAGATTTTGACTGGAGCTTGGAAATTGGATTTCCTGAACTAGGTCTTTTTTATATTTTCATTTTTTTATCCTTTTCAGACTCTGTCGACGTCATATTCACAATAAGTCAAAATTCTAGCATCTCTGAAACCTTTGCTCACAGAATTTTGATTGTACCTGTCACAGAGCTTCCTTCCTTAATCCCTCGACTTTAAATTGAAAAGTAATATAATTTTGTATCCCATTTCATGTACTCCATCATCATTATTGGGCATGGAGTTTAAGAGGCCATTTTTTAGGGTTTTATCACTATATAGGACTCCAAATTTTGCCAAAAATTTAGAGCTCCAACATTGTGTACCCTCAAATAGGCAAGTTACAAATATTTTGATGAAAATTCCCACCAAAAAAAACATTTGAAACATTGAGAGAGAGAGAGAGAGAGCTTGGGTTCAATGGGGACGACCTTCCTCACAAAGAGGAAGTGTTAACTTTTAGAATTTGTTGCTTGGCTGCTATTCTCCTCTAAGACCTACATCTAGGAGCAACAAATCAATTTTTATCATCTGTGTTTTCTCCTATAGTTAGCTAAATCTGAGAGCAAAATCTGACTAACATTGTTTGAAAATCACCAATTCACTCTAAGTCCATTTTAATTCTTTGAATTGCAATTTCATTTTAAAGTAAAGCAAAGATGAAATGGTGTTTGACAATCATATGAAGCAAAAGAATATAGCATTGGCTCATTTTTCTTGGGAAAAAACCCAAGATGTTTACTAGTTCAAGTTTAATATTTTCCGATTTTATTTCTCAGTTATACAATATTAAAAGGTTTCTATAACATACATCTACTCCCCCTCCCTCATACCATTAAGAAATATCAAAATGACAGTTTTTTTTTTCATTTTCTCATTTATAGTAAAATAATTTTGTCTTATTTAAAAATAGTATATATTTGTAGCCATATCGGCCAAACACTAAACAAGTATTTTTTTCCCAAAGTGATTCATGAAACATTTAGCTGACAAGGCTATATATAAATCTGCCTATTAGCCATTCAATAGCACCTTCAAGTGACATTTTGTTTAAATTCTAAATTCTAAAACTCTATTTCTAAAGGGAGGATTTGGAATTTATTTCCATGTAGAGGTAAATCATAATCAATAAGCAAAATAGAGAGATTTTTTCTAAATAGAAGAAAAAATTTACGTATGAAAAGTTAAATTGGACATGCCATGAATATGCTTGGTGTAGATGACTCTATACTGTAGCAACATGTCATTTGAGAGCAATTCCGAATCATAGAGAAATTGATTCAATTTGTACAATACAAATAAACACTATGGACCAAATCTTTGTCACTAGCAATAAAAAAATTGTAGTCATACAAAAAATGAAAACCATGTGGCTGAATAGTCAAAGCTTAATTAAAACATGGGCATATATTGCTTTTCCCCAATAGTATATAGAGAGTAGTGTAGGTCAACCCCGTAACAATAGAGGATAAACTTTAAACACCATAGTTTTACAACTAGATGAGTTGCCAGGTACTCCTCACCAACCTTTTTTGGCACCAAGTTTCTCCATAGAAAACTCAAAATTGACCACAGCCAAGCTGCTGTTGATTTTCTGCCAAGTCTCCACCAAGTTGCAAACAAGTACTCAACAAATCAATGAGATTTACTCCACCCTTGTGACACACTAACTTTGGATGCATAAAAACAAGTAAAAATGTGATATTTACATTCACACTATTTTCGCCTTTTTTTCTAATTATGAAAATGGCATGTGCCTTAATAGTCTATGTGATCTCAAAAGTTTTCATTTGAGCTTGGTGGCAAAGGCTCCAAACTTCAACTCTATCCTCCAAAACGATAGGAATGCACCAAGTGCACTGCCCCTTGCCTCCACTAAAGGCATTACCCACCCCACCACCAAACTCATTTGATACATTTTGTCACTAAATTTTGCATAATTTTTTTTAAAAAATAAGAAACTCAAGAATCTTACAAGTTACCAAGTCAAAAAAATGTTTGGCCTGTTGACCCCAATTAAAACCCTAAATTTTCAAAATGTGTTTTTGGCAAGGGCCTGTATTTGATCTCTAGCTTTTTCAATTTAGCCTGAAGCTTTGCAACCTCATACATGGCCATTCTTATCCAAGCAACTTTCAAGGTTTGGATGATACCTTGGGCAACGAAGGGCTTCTTAGGTTTCAAAATCACTGCTCAATTTCCTAGGACTGGATTTCACCCAACTAACTAAACAAGAGTAGGTTTTACCTTCTACAATTTGAGCTTAGCTTAAACTTGAGACAATATTCCCATGGGTAGACCTTAACAAATATGGAGATCACATAAAATGGACAATTACAAACTAATGAAGGCCAAACCCAACTTATTGACTTGGTCCCAAAGATTTTCATTAGAACTAGAACAATTAGCTGTCTCAATAGCCCTTATATAGGTGATAAAATTATGCTTTTCTAACCCACATAAAATGAATTCATTCAAGCCTCGCTAAAGATAAAGACTTTGTTATATCACTGGGTTGTTGGCACACAAAAACTACTCATGCTCCTACATCGATGGTTTATGTTTTGTTTAGAAGGTACAAGATTCATAGGGGTTCTAGAATGGTGCCTATTGGGCAACAAAGTCAAAGCATTCAAAAGAGCACAAACAAAAAAAGAAGAGTGCAGCTAAGCATTTGCATACACCAATGAACATGAAACTCTGCAACATAACATAATTAGTAACCCAAACAAAAATGCAGATTTTCATATACAAAATGAGGAAGATATGTACAATACCTAGAACAATTTCAGAATGTTGTTACATTTGACCCAGAATTACACTCATGCCAACAAATGTGGCAAAGGAAAATCCCTATCTACATCTAAAGAAATTCTTCAAAATACATATGAAGTGCCATGGAGACATTCCGCAATAAAATCCCATCACAATATTAATCTTCTTCTATTTCACGGGTCTGTAATCCCTCGCATATTAGACTATGTCATTGAAATGCCTTGCAATCTTTAAAAATGTTTGGAGTTCACACAACAAATCAACCTCCCAAAAATGATATTTTTTTACCACATTACACCTAGGTGCCAAAACCCCAAACAGCAACACTGAAGCATTTCAAAATATGTGGCTCGAAACAAATCCTGCCCAAAAATGGGCATTCCAAATCAAACGAACACATCTACAATAAATTTAGTAGCTGGGATAAACAATGCCATTATTGTTGGTTGGTGGAGCAAACAAGTGAGAAAACATTTTATATGTCCCAAGAAACCCACAAAGCATTTAAAATTTGGCCAATTCTAAAATGGACCACAGATAGAAATTGATATTAAGATCTTTAGACCCTTGACAAGAGTTGTTATAAAATCAAAATTGCCCTAGAATTTGCCCTAACACATTGCAACAAACTAGGGTTAGCATTACATCTCATCAATTAAATATCTATGTGATAATGCACCTCAAGACTTGAATCCTACAATCAAAAACAATATGTACAAATATCCACATATACACGTGTGTGTTAGGGTTAGGGTTAGGCACCATATTATACTCATAGATTATCAATAATACTCCACAAACATATGAGGGTTTCGAAGAAGAGACGTGATGGGTCCACCCAAAGCCATTTCTACACCAAGTCCAATAGTGATGTCTACCATAGTCCTCCCACCTGGCAGCTTGTACCTGCTTTCCCCATCCTACCTCATCTTTCGAAAAACACAGGCAATCTTGTTGAGTTGGGCGGAGGTCGTAACTAGGTTCCTCATCTCTCTGACATAAGGGCCCTTTGATCCATTCTAGGATGGCCTACTTACGTAGCCTTGTCAACCCCCTTTGCTTACACCTCAGGCTCTCTCTTGCGAGGTGGGTTTCAGACAACATGCATACCTATTCTCTATTGCCATCTTGTGGAGTTGGGCAGAGGTTGTAAGTGGGTTCCTTAGCTCTCAGACGTAAGAGCCCTTTGGTCCATTATAGGAAGGCCTACTTACATAGCTTCGACAACCCCCTTTGCTTACACCTCAAACCCTTCCTACAAGATGCATTGCTAACAATCAAGCACATCATATATTCTACTATATATGATGGCCGATCTAATATAATATCTACCTCTCAATCTTAAGATAATTTCTTGGATGTAAATGTTGACCAATCTCTATGAATCAATTTTAGTCCTTTTGTGTGTTCTTCGTGTTAATTGCTTTGATAATCCTTGATGAATATATTAACTAATGCAAGGTACTGTTGAATGCATTAATTGTTGGATGATTTGCTCATGCCTTATGTTAATGTTTTATAACAAGAAAGAAAAATAACAGCAGAAAACAAAGACACCAAGATTACCCTGGGAAAACCCTCCTACTCGAGGGAAAAACCCAGCCACACCAAAGAAATTCTCTTTTATTGATTAAACAAAACAATGCTTCACAAGCTAAGTCAGATGAATGACTTCTTCACAGAGTCTGTGATCACATAACAGACATTGACAGATTTAGAACTGCTTTACAAAATAATAACATCACTTTTGAGAATCACACAAATCATATGCAACATCAACAGCACGATGATTACATACAAAGAGATGAGAAATGTTGAATCAATCAATCAAGACTAATACTGCATTCTCTACACACTAAGATCACACTGTATCCTTTTAATCAAAATACCTGAAGAATCACATACTACTCATCACTCAGCGGCAACCTGCAATCATTGTTCAATGACCAATATAAACATCCAGTCTTGCTAGACAAAATGTGATGATGCACCAAGAGTCGTCGACAATTACTATATGAAACAAAATGATGCTCCACTTGATAAAACGGCCAATACACAGGAATACACCAAGACCACAAAACTGAAGTATTTTTGTCTTTTGTTCTTCAATCACAAAAATCATGAACGAACAGCAATTATTACAAAGTGTCGTTACATAATTAGGAATTACGATGCCATAATGACTTTAATCACCGACACAAATGACATGTCCCTCCACATAGAAGAATGGTTCCTTATCAAACCTTGAATAGCCACAATGACAATATACAATAAATAGGACGATATGAATGAAGGGACATCTGGAAGAAGACTATTGAAGGACATGAATTGACTATAGAAATTGAATGAGTCGATCCATAAACAAGAATGCTAAAGCAGATTAATTTACAGCAGTTACCAAGAGAATCGTGAGCTAGAGAATAACACTCTTTAGTGCCTTCAAAGAAGACTTTTGTTCTACAAACATGAACGCTAAAGAGATAACGATTTCAAATAGGAAAAACTTTTGCAGGTATGGAGATAGCTCCTGCAGGTATGACCACACAAGCCCCCTCTGAATCTTATTGAGCCTCCTCCCTCTTCAGCTCATCAAGCTTTCCCTTTATGTAATAAATATTTTCCAGTCTCAACTTCATCTCCAGCACATTATCCCTTTGATAGGTCGCCTTGAATTCTCAGAATTTAACTCCCTCTGAATGTCATTTCTTCCTCTTTGAAGAAACTGAATACAAAGACAATCTATATAGGTTCTTCCTCGTCAATGAAGTTATGTGTCATCAACTCAATCCCAATGTTCCTTGAATTCCTTATGAAATCTCTCATCATCCTGTTGATTCTTGATTTGTCCTAGAAGCATTTTAGAGAGATTAGTAATAGACTCAACCTATGTCCAAAAGAAAAATGTACAGACTAATGCTAGAAGTATACACGATTCACTATTTCCTATGTTATTGCATGAATTAACTACATAAATTCAAGATCAATCTTCAAAGGTATAATCATAAAATACTTCTCTTTATTGTTGATCAATTTAGCAATGCCCAATGCGATGACTCTCAAGCTCAATAAGTCTGGAATTATGCCACTGTAGTGTCTCTCATTTGCAGCAAATCCATTGATACCAAAATGTATAAATTTGGCTCAAGTCTTCAGAACTTTGCAATCTCCAGCTAATAAAGACTTCAAAGGACTCATATTAGTTGTAGATAGGATGCCTCAACTTTTGGAAGAAGTTTGTAATGAAATATGTTTTGAATGGATTGAATGATTGCGTATCAGAATTATGATTGCTTCAAGTCCAAACAAGACGCTCAATTCCAGCACATTCATCGTTTTCACTTTCACACTCCCAGCACCTCACATCAACCCAGAAAATCAACTGAATCCACAGAGAATGTCTCCATGTCACGGCATTAGGAACAAGTCAGAGGAAAACAATATACAGAGACGGCAAGTACAGAGTATACCACTACACCAAGAAAACTCTTGATATGAATATCTGACAACGCATCCATCACATTCATGGGAGAGGACCAATCCAGTTACTCACACGTAGTCTGCATGGTTCCTGTGCGTAATGAACAATATTGTGACTCTTTCAGGTAAGTGAACAACTCCCATGATGGGTCCAATTCGCAGTTAAAGTTGTCAAAATTGTTTCCCGTTATTTATATCGAATCACTAAATTCTCTACACATTATGGTAATCTTCTACTAAAAATTACGTGAATACCTCCTAGTTTCAATGTTGTTCTTGCAGACACTAAGCTTTGTCTTACACGACTCCCACCAGCATGCCTCTAACCTTCCACGCTGGAAATGGAACCGCATGAACAAGGAATAGTTTAAATTATAATGCCACAATTTTAGACTCGCAGTTTAACAGCAGAAACCCTTAGCAAGCAATATGCAGACAACAGAATATCCTATTCGATCAGCAATAGATGTCAACGAAATGACCAAGCAAGCTCCAGGCGGCTCCCACAGGCAGATATCAAACCCACGAATTCATGAAATGCTGACAGAAACCCACATTCAACAAAGAGCTAATAAACACTCAGCAATATTTCTCAACCCTCCAATAATGATCCTTACGTCAACCCAAATGGTGGTATTTTTGCTTAGCAAGGGGTAGCAGATCATACTCTACTCAGACGCCTCCAATATTCTTGTCTTGGCATTTTGGAATACCTACGCACTGTGCTCATTCTTTTCACGACCTACTCCTAGGGTTGGCGGCTGACTGAGTGCCTATATTCTACAATAAACCTTACACCCAATGGTGCAAAAAATTCAATATGCCCCCAAGCAATCTAGAAAAATGCCCAAATTTGAATACCCTTATTTGTTGTTATCTAACCCGCTTTGATACCATGTTAATGTTTTATACCAAGAATGAAAAGTAACAGCAGAAAACAAAGACACCAAGATTTCCCTAGGAAAACCCTCCTCGAAGGAAAAACCTAGCCACACCAAAGCAATTCTCTTTTATTGAATAAACAAAACAATGCTTCACAAGCTAAGTCAGATGAATGACTACTTCACAGAGTCTGTGATCACATAACATACATTTATAGATTTAGAACTGCTTTACAGAATAATAACATCACTTTTGAGAATCACACAAATCATATGCAACATCAACCGCACGATGATTACATAGAGAGAGATGAGAAATGTTGAATCAATCAATCAAGACTAATACTGCATTCTCTACACACTAAGATCACACTATATCCTTTTAATCAGAATACCTAAAGAATCACATACTACTCTCACTCAGCAGCAACCTACAATCACGGTTCCATGACCAATATAAATATCCAGTCTTGCTAGACAAAACGCGATGATTCACCAAGAGTCGTCAGCGGTTACTATATGAAACAGAATCATGCTCCACTTGATAAAACGACCAATACACGGGAATACACCAAGACCACAAAACTGAATTATTTTTGTCTTTTGCTCTTCAATCATGGAAATCATGAACGGGCGGCAATTATTACGAAGTGTTGTTACATAATTAGGAGTTACAATGCCACAATGACTTTAATCACCGACAAAAAAAAGACGTGTCCCTCCACATAGAAGAACGGTTCCTTATCAAACCTTGAATAGCCACAATGACAATATACAATAAAGAGGATGATATGAATAAAGGGACATCTGGAAGAAGACTATTGAAGGACATGAACTGACAGCAGAAATAGAATGAGCCGATCCATAAACAAGAACGCTGAAGCACATTAATTTACAGCAGTTACCAAAAGAGTGTGAGCTAGAGAATAACACTCTTTAGTGCCTTCAAAGAAAACTTCTGTTCTGCAAACATTAACGCTGAAGAGATAATGATTTCAAATAGGAAAAACCATCACAGGTATGGAGATAGCTCCTACAGCTACCTAACTTTAACACCTTGTACTTTGATCTGCTCTTTAATGAGTATTGATTGCTGATTGAGTACTGATTATTTATCCCTTGAATCACAACACAATGTTTCCCCTTCAATGCTTGGAATGAATCCTCCTTTATAATTTGATGGTGGAAGGGTCATCACTTTTCATAAGGATTGAGTCACCACTTTTCATTGTTTCCTCTTAAGAATATGTATTATTTCCCAAATTGATCTCCCTTGGATGTCCAATATATAATAATATATAATAATAATATTGTATCAATAAGGAAGAACAAATATAACTCTAATATGGTAAGATCATAGTATTAAATAGGGAGTGACTAACAAACAGTAATCATAAAGGCTGTGATCTTACTTATATAACCCAAAGATATTAATTGTAGACAGTTAATTAAGAAATCAAGTTGATATTAAAATTAATCTCATATGTATACAAATATCTGTAACAATATCATTTAAGACTGTGTGTGGAACGCGTGTCTCATTGCAGGTAACGGGGTGTGATCCTTGTGTCTAGAAAGATACATAAGGGCATCGGATTCATTCCCCTCAGGGAAGGAGAACAGGGAAAACAATCTATGAAATGGCTGGAATGCCATTTATGCAGATCAAACAGTATGAAAGAGACTTCTCAACATAGGCAAAGATGGAACAATACAGATTTTAAACATTTTTTGGCTATCGTTGATAGCAGGCAGTAATATATGGCTCCTATCCCATCTTGTGGGAGATCACATAGCACACCCTCTTACTCATTATCACTGATAACGACATTAGGCAGCCTTACTAAGTCTTAGTAGGAATCTCTAACCACAACATTGCATGGTATTTATGGTTTCTTAGAGGGGAGTTGCTGATTAAAATTAAGTAGGTCGTATACTGCCGGGGCAATATAAGTCTGAGCAAGTATAAAGAGATATTCATCTAGTTCTTGTACGTCTCTAGTAGCCAGTAGTTTTACGTGGCATCCATCCCAAATATGAGGTTTGACACAACCGTCATCATATTCATTAACCAATATAAGACTATAATGGTTAAACAAAGGCATCGACTTATATTATCTGGCCATGCCGGTTGAAGTGATAAGGATCACTTAGATAATTAGCATAAGCTATCGATTAAGCCATCCATTTATGATCATACCGCATAGCTAATCAGTGTTTGGAGAAAGTATAGTAAGAGACGATCATGGTATAGGAGTATATATAAATATGAGAGGAATAAGAAGACAAGATTTCTATAAATATCTTTGTAGTTTATGAAAAGATATATATATATATATATATATATATAACTTATTATAGATGAATATTCTATAGTATAATTTTGAATGACCTAATTTATTCAATTATAGGAATGATTAATATTAATAAGGACAGTCAGATTTTATAAGTAGTTTCTTAATCACAAATCAAATATAATAAATTATTTATACACCTCATCATAGTTGGAAGGAGGAAGAGTAGGGGGTATAAGGCTGATCCCTAAGTGGGCGAAGAGGGACAAGTTCCACTCTTGGGCTTAGACTAATCGAGCTGAGGACCCCACTATGAGCTTCCTAACATTCCTTTGTGATAAGTAAAGCTAAGGGGGAGACATGGTTAGGAAAGGCAAGTACCTACTAAGTATGAGAACTCGGGTGAAACTTTTGCCAAGAGGGCCAAAGTCCGCCCTTGGACTTAGTGAGGTCTCCTTGGCCAATCCTAAGATGGCCTAACCTATGTAGACTATGTTCTCTATTACCATAAGCTATAAATGTATACACAATAGTATATGTATAGGCTCAAGGAAGTAACAATGGTAATTATTATTCCTAACTCTGATTATCCTAATTACGTGAACAGGATCTAGATAGGGTAATATAGGAAGGGACCATTACATATAATGAGCTCATGTCCTATTTTGGCAATTCTAGATTTCTCACTTCCTTTTGTTTTAGAATGTGATGCTTTGAGATAAGGCATTGGGTCTGCCTTGATGCAAAATAAACATCCCATAGCATGTAAAAGTAGAAAACGCAAGGAAGTTGAACAAAATTTCTCTATCTATGACAAGGAGATGTTGGCTATTATGCATGTTCTAGCCACATTTTGGCAATATTTGGTTTGCAGGAAGTTTGTGGTCAAAACAAATCATAATAGTTGGAAATTCTTCCTCAACCAAAGGGATTTGAATGATAGCTGAAAAATGGGTAAGCATAATCCAAGTCTATGATTTTAACATTGAGTATGTAAAAGGGAATAATAATGTGGCGGCTGATGCACTCTCTAGGAAACCTTATTTATGTTCTAAACTGATATATCTGCCGATTGGAAGGCTTTTATAATGGCTAAGTATGTTAAGAATCCAGTTGCTAATGATATTTTGGAAGGCAAATTCCAAGATGATAGATTTAAGATGATTGATGAGCTCATCCTTTATAGAGATTGGGTGTAACTCAAACTTGAATCCAAGATGAAGGAGAGAATTTTGAGGGCATGTCATAATACACCAATTGTTGGTCATCTTGGCGTCTACAAGACATGCATGCAAGTGTGAGAATGTTTTTCATGGAAAGGGCTTAAGAATGATGTGTTGCAGCATGCTCGGGAATGTATGGAATGTCAACAAAACAAATGGGGCATGTCTTCCATTTGGTCTATGGCAGCCCCTACCAATTCCAAATCAGAAATGGGAGAGCATATCTACAGATTTCATCACGGGGTTGCCAAAGGTACAAGGTAAGGATTCTATATGTAGTTGTTGATAGATTTACTAAATATGCCCACTTCTAAACCATTTCTTTAGAATTTAAAGCCACACAAGTGGCAGATCTGTTTTTTAGAGAGATTTCCAGACTTCGTGGTTTACCAAAAAACATTGTAAGTGACAGGGACATAAGGTTTCTTAGTTTGTTTTGGCAAAAGCTATTTCAATTGACAAGTACTGAATTGACAACCAACACTAGCTATCATCCACAAATCAATGGGCAAATGGAGATTTGAACAAATGGATAGAAGACTATTTAAGGAACTGTATTACAGGGCAGTGATTAGCTTGGATCAGTTGGAGTTTGGTAGGTGCAGGAGCTATCTACTACCGCTGCGATGGTTGTGCCTATCTAAATTTGTCATCTTTCTCAGCATTTCATGGTTCCTATGTTCGCTGGCTGAAAGACGTAATTCTCAGCGTTTGATGGTTCATATGTTCGATGGCTGGAAGATGTAATTCAATCAGTTCGGTTATTAAATGGAAACTTTCAGCGTTTGTGCGTACGTGGCTGTTGGCATTCAAAGAGCCGTATGTTGTGTAACCGTTGGAAATTGAAGAGCCACATGTATACGTGGCTGTTAAGTTGGACATATCATTTCAATTTGTAGCATCACCATTTTTGTATATTCAATAGTCACGTCCTTTGGGATGATTATGGAAGACGATGGAGAGTCTTCAACTCCAGCTTATGAAACGGCACTTTATTGGTAATTGCAGTCTGTAAATATGTTGCAGCAGTCAGAATTCAAGGGTCCTTCATTCTTGTTTATCGGCATTCTGGGAATTGGTTTACATTTTGAGTTGTACATGATTCTGAAGGGTGTGGCCATTCATTTGTGATCTGATATCAATATAGTTCATGTGATCGTTACTGTTGGAGACTACCATTCGTGTCTGTTGAGTTGCACCAGAAGTGTAACGTCACCTTATTGTTACAACGGCAACATCAGTAACTTTTGCTTTATTCGGGTTATGCCGTGATCATCATTGGCTGAGTGTTATTTTTGGATGTTTGTTTTTACTGCATTGTATCCAGTGAATAATAGTTGTGCTGGTTCTGTTCTGAGAACATTGTGAAGATTATAGTTGATTTCTTACAGTGATTTTCGGGTGTGCTGATTCATTTAGTAATCAGAGTATTCTGAGATTATTTATCTCTGTTTACTATTCTACGTTATTGTAGAGAGCATTTATTATCATTCTTGACTGAATAACTTTGTAAAAGAGATCAGACTCTTTCTTATTCAATAAAAGTGATAATTTTTGGTGTGGTTGGGTTTTTCCCTTGAGTAGGAGGGTTTTCCCAGGGTATTTCTGGTGTTTTGTGTCTTTCATTTATCTGATATTTGTGTTAATGCTATTCTGGTTCATAAAATTTAACAGGTTGCACTTAGGGGAATACTGCTACAATACACATCATATGTCAATGGTATGGCGTCCTTTAAGGCACTTTGTGGTTATGATGCTACTTCATTTGTGCATTTAATCCTTGTGGATAGCAGAGTTCCAGGAGCGAAAGGCGTGGTATGGAAGAGTACAGATATTTTAAAATCCTCAAGGAAAACTTGAAGTTGCTGGAGAACAAGCAACATCTTGGAGGGGAGGACTGTCATATCCGCAATTGAAATGATCAATTTGACAGTTTGCAGCCTTAAAAATTTCGTTGACACAATTTGTATAATAAATAATTATATTAAATAGAGTATTAAATATTTTTAATAAGATTATTAAATAAATAAATAATAATATTATGATTTTATCTATTTTAGTAGGATGATGCCAAAAGGTTGGTCTTCTCCTATAGGCCAACATTCTTATGAAAAGCTGGTAATTTTCTATTTAAAGGCATAAGGAATTCAAATGTTTTCATGGTTTTGATCTATTGTTAATGTCGTCTGTACACGAATGTCATCTAGGACGAAATTCTCAGGGGCCCTCCAAGGTAGGATGGAATCCCTACCATTGCCCAACTGATTGATAAGCGCTGAGTTAACATATATAGATTTGATCCATTCAACTCACTTGCAGGAGTTTAGAATTAAAAAAGGAAGGGCGGATAGAGAGACGGTTTGCCAACACTGGAATTGAAAAGCCATATCTACATACGTTGTTGCGGCTGGGAAACATCGTAGAGGAGATCCACTTCAAGGCACCTATATTGCCATATAAGGGCCGCATCCAGTACAAGGACCACATCCAATACATGGGCCGTGTCTGATATACACTAGCAAGCATGGGAGATTTCGCGCCTTGGAAGGAGTCATTCAACCTAAAGAAATCAGAGATCTTTTGGAAGCCGTTATACCCAGCCATATACAGCAACTAAAGAAGTATGCATCCATCCAGCTGCTAAGAACTGAATGTAAATCATTTATGTCAATTTGATTGGTTCCATATGATTTCAAACTCCCTGGTGTATTAGATTGTTATTCAATCAAGAACTTGTCTGTAAGCATAAATACGGGTGTATATTGAACTAATTTGATGATTCAGAGATGATGTCTATGATGTCAACTTCAATATTTTCTTTAAGCGTATAAAATGAAGTACAGGTTTATTCTGTGTCAATATGTTTATGTTTATTCTGAGAAATTTACTTTGACATTGAAAAGCATTTGATCCATACTGCTATCTATCGATTTATTGTTGACATTTGCAAATTTTATACGCTGATATATTTCAACCCGCGACCCTAGGTCCAAGATCACGTCTCAACATGCTATAAATCTATTATTGCCACTTAACTTATACAAGGAACAATCCGACACCATTTAATAAATTTTAAGGCCTTTGACTATTTAAAGTCGGTTTTCAATGCCTGATAGTTAATCTCGGTTTGACCCCGTGGCCCTCTGCCCTGCACAAAGATACGCTGAGATTAAATCAAATTCCTTTTGTCTAGTCTATAAATGCCGTAAATTTTCTCAGACGTTGCGAAAAACTGAATACAATAAAAGAATGTTTCAACGTTTAACAAGGCTGATTCATATTTTCCTATTCAAAGATTCTAGAAGTTTAAACCAATAAGAAAACTTCTTATATCTGAATCATGGCATCGTTCTATAGGGTGCAGTTTCTAGATCTGTTTTACAGACTCGCATTCATGTGCTTCCTTTTTATTTTTCTGTTCTAAATTGCTCTTATAAAAAATAAATTAAAAAAGGCATTTCAACCAAACAAGAAGCCATTGTAGGTTTTAGACAGGTGATCAGTTTTTGGAAAAAAAAAATAGGAAAGACCGGTTTTATACTGCAACCTAAAAAGAACAAAGGTGTACCTCAGCTTTGGCCGCCCCCTTGTTTGGCAGTCTCTGTCAAATTGAAATACACCTTCCTAATTTGCCCTCCTATCCCTAGATGCGTCTGTGGCTTCACACGGGGAACAGCTACCAAAACGCCTCTCTTTCTGTGACGCTTCCCTCAAGGCGCCCTTGCAATTTCCAGCCCTCTTCCTCAACGTCTGTAGACGTAATTAAATAGAAGATACCAGGAACAGCACAAAAATGATCAATAAAGATTTTGGGCATGGCGCTGTTCGTATGTTCAATGGACTCTGTGTTAGAATTTGACGGGCGACCTTCAAACAATAATTATCCATTGAGAGCTACCCTTCAAATGTTAGACATCGCTCTTTTTTGGACTAAATATATATATATATATATATATTTTTTGAAATAAGTAACTGGCAGCATCTTTTAATGTACTAGTATATTGACTAGTAATTGTACTTAGGTGTGCAATAGGTATGCTGAAGAGTTGTACAAATCAAAGTGAGTGGATTTCCACAATCTACAAGTTATCTGGATGTTGCTTTGAATCACAAAGTGTAGTCCAAAATATCGATGCAAAAAAACTCTTAGATAATCAAATTCAGAAGCAACATCCAAATGAGTAGTGGACTATAGGAATAGTGTGATATAAAAATGAAATATAGAAATCAATGTCACATAGCCAACCAAATTGGAATGCAAGGTTGATTTTAGTTGACTCTAAGAAATTTGAGTGCTGCATTTATGAGATGTTGGCATTATTGTAGTTGGGGAATAAATATCTACAACCATGCTGAGGAACGAAGAGAAGTTGGAATAAACTTTTGTAGCTCATCATTTGCTTTGAAAGGTGTGCCTCCCTTTCCTTCTGGCTACTTTCCCACCCTTTTGGCTTGGTTCTAATAACCAATGAACAAGCGTTGAAGTAGATGGATGTGATACATTTAAAGTCCTACATTGAAATGGTGTATTGAAAGTTGTTGATTCAATCTAATCGTGACATGAGAAGATGGTAAGTTTGACAAAAAATAATGACTAATAAAAATAACAGACAATGAACAGTTTTCTGATGGGACTGGTAGAGGCTTGGTGGCATTGGTAGAATACATCAATCATAGCTATGCGTAAGAAAGAATGATTGACAGTATATGGTGTCAATTGCCAAACCATTTTGCAAATGATTATCTTTGTGCGGAGAAGGTTTAATTGGAGAAGTGATATCTTCACATCAATTATACAATCGGATATAATAATCCAAGCATAACTAAGAATAAAACCTTTAAATCAAGAAGATAAGCAGCATCCATTACCAACAAGGTCATATTATGTTTCAAATATGGAGAGAGGGAGAGATAGAGGAGGGGAAAGTGAGAGAGAAAGAGTTAAGGAGATAGAGATAGAGAGGAAGGCATAGACAGAGATGGAGGGTATTGGATAAATTGTAAACTAAAATGTAAAATATATAAAGGAAGTTTGAAAAAAAAAACTGAGTGTCCCTCTTGGTAAGATATGAGTTTTAGTTTATGATTTAGACGTTGAGAGAGAGAGAGAGAGAGAGAGAGAGAGAGAGAGAGAGAGAGAGAGGAATATAATTATATATAGAAATAAATAGGGGAAAGAAATAATGAGATGGGAAGAAAGAGTGATGGTATGTATAAATTAATATTATAAATGTATTCACCACTTGATAAGAACTATTATAATATGATATTAATATTATATCAAATTATATTCATATAATTATATTAGAATAGATAAAATCTATTAAAAATATTAATATAATTTTATCATATTATACCACTATTGACTTTAATATGTGTAATTTATATTATACAATACATATATTCATATTACAGGCATTAATATACTAATATTGAAGTTATCAATCATTTAATTAAATTATAATTATTTAAAATACCTATTGTTTAGTATTTATTATTAATATAAAATAAATATGATTGTTATAACAATTATTATTAAGTATATAGTTTCTAATATAATACTTAATTGTTATAAAATAAACTTAGTAATTATTGTTCATTATATATAATAAAATAACTATACTTATTAATATTATATATAATAGAATATATAAATATATACTATTAATAACATATTTATTAATATATATAAAAACATATTTATTATAGTTAATAATATATTAATTTATATTTTATCATATAATTATATTATTACTAATATATAGTGTTTATTATAATATTATATTATTAATAATATTATATAATATTAATATTACAGATTTATATATAAAATCATTATTAATGATCAAATTATAATGTACATGACAAGTTTTATCACATTTGTTACATTTATAATATTATGATTATTAAATTCATATAAGTATATGATTTTATATATGACACGTATTTAACATTTTCTAAAGTTTATTTTATTAGAATGCATCTTTAAAACACAACAAAACATTTCCCAAGTAAGTTTATAAAATTAAAAAAACCATTGAACAATTTTATGTTTTTTTTTGTCTTTCGCAGAAAATCTAAAAATATTGCACAAAAACAAGATGTTAAGTGGAACACAAAATGAACGAAAACAACAAAAACTGAAGAGATGGAATGAACAGAGATGAAAACGGTGGTCGAAAAAATAAAGACGATAAATAGTGAGCAGGGAACAGACAATATCCTGGCCAATAAAAAATCAACTTGGCGAAAGAGAAACCAATTTTGAGAATAAGTACGGAAAAAGAAAAGCAGTTAGAAAAATGAAAATGATGGACAGTTCAGGGTGTTCCAATCATCTTGCATGTTCGTTATTGAATACAAACCGTTGATTTTGAAACCCAACCAGTGCATTTCATATATGAAACGTCTTCATCGTAATAAATGGTTAACCTTTTGTTAAGTCATATTTTATTTTGTATATGCACTTCATGGTGAAAATTATTTGTCACCGTCGCCATCTTGTGTCATATTGCATTAATTGTAGTGGTCCCAATTATATAATAGTTTTGGAAAGCTTCAATCCAATAGTTGTTGTTGATGTTGCTTTGGAAACTAGCGATAATGGCTCCTCTAAATAAGTGTCCTTAGATATTTGTGCTCAAATTTTTTCAAGAGGTATGCCTTCTGATAAATCCATGGATGTGGTTTTACTCATTCATAATTTTGACAATGCATGTCAATGGTTAGAGCACCATACTCTTCTAGGATATTTAATTGGGAGGGTCCCTCCTGAAAGCATGCTCTGAGATTGGGTTGTCAAGGTATGGGCCCCTCATGGGATGCACCTTGATGGCATCCAAAACTTGACAAAAGGTTTTTTTCTTTTCTATTTTCTTGAAGTTGGTTATGTTCAAACCATCTTTTAAAATGGACCTAGGTATTCTAAGTTGTCTTTACTACTTTCCCACCCTTGATCTCAAGACTTTTGCGTCTCAAGCAGAACAAAAATATGTGTTCTTGTTTGGAATAATTTTCAAGTTTACATTGTCATGTTGGCCTTTTCTACAAGATATTTCTTTCTCTCTCAAAAAGGTTGTTTTTGTTTAACCTAATCATTTTTTTTATGCTTGGCCTTAAAAATAGGTCTATGTTGAGATGGTCTTGTCCCATGACCTCAAAGACATGATCGACATTTAAATATGAGGTCTTTGTCACACCCATCATGTGCTAGAACTAAATTTTCCCGATACTTGATTCCATTGTCAATCCACATAAGCATAAAATTAAGGATCACCTATTGGTTGTTCCAAGGGCTAAGTCCCCTCTGAGACCCTCTGCATGTTCCGTGGGTTTTTAAGCTAAAGGAAAAGTGGATGATGGTGAGTCATAAGAGGAAGTTTTCCCCATCTAGTAGTGTCCCAAACAAACCCCATGAATAAGGTATCATGCAGCCAAATCCATAGCCACCAATTTCAAATGCTTCTGAGAAGGGGAAGGATAGTGTTACTTCCATCGCCATCAAGGTTTATGTTCATATTGCCTTTTTTTTCATCATGCATTTGCATGAACACCTCAACTGGCTTTAGTGCTATCTACTTAGTTGTATAGCTTGTGCAGCTCTTGCAGCCCTTATGGGCATGTGGAGGAAGGTGAAATCATTTCAGAAAAATAAAGGAATGGGTTATATAGTTTCCAAAAAACTTCTAATTTATTCAATCAAGGATCCTACTTAGTATCTTGTTTGTATCTAGTTATTAGCATTCATATTCATATTTAATGTAATGTATCATTGATGAGTTAATATTATATGTAATTAAATTATAATGTTAGTTTCACTCCTTATTTTTTTTTAAAATTATCTATCTTTCTTCTTAGAATTTGTGTTGTCCTCTCAGGTTCCCTGGCAAGGGCATTACACCTTTCAAGATCTATCTTTGGACTTAGGATCATTTTACCAATCATATTATCCTTGTAGTTGGACCTTTTCAATTAAAATCCCTTGATCAAGACCAAATCACTCAATCCAACATCAAATTCTTATAAATCAACCCATCAAATTCAACCTACCTTCAATATATACTCAAGGTCCAATCACTTTTTATTAAAAAAACCAACTTCAATTTGTGCTCCAAATCGAAAGCTCACCAATCACTCTTCACATAACCTAAGAAACCCTTCATCTATCATCCACCCCCTTTAACAAACCAAGCATACATTCAACATTTTCCCTAGACTTCGTCAATCATCAAATTATCCCTCCAAAGGTCACTTTTGTATGGTCATTACTCCTTGACGAGAAAAACACATGAGAGCTTCTAGAACAAATACTTGTGCTATCAACAATGATGAGAACCCCTTTGCCACAACATTCATGAGTGAAGGTGTTCCTACTATGGAAATTATCAATAATCCTAAGGAAGAAGAATTTGTTGATCAACTTGAATCATCTCCTCATTTGAGTGACTTTCTTAAGGATACCTACAATTTGGAAATAGTTGAAAAGGCAATTAGACAAAACAAATCTAAAAATTTCATGAATCTTGTCAAAGATGGAGTCACGGTCCCACATGATTTTGATGAATCTTTTCTATACCACAATGACACAAATGCTCAAAGAATTAAAAACACAAATACAACATCTCAAGTAAACACAACATCAACCCAAGACAAAATAAAATATATTGCTAGTGGACCTTCAACATCACAAATGACCCAATCTACATCCACTTTTTAATTATCACAAGATGTCCTCTAACAAATCCTAAGTGCTATCCCCATTTTGACCTCACATCCTAGTACTCATACCATTACCACAATGATTACATCAAATACTATGGATGCAAATGTTCTAAATATTAGTGAAACCTTAATTCCACAATTCCTAAAGGATGTAAACCATTGATAAACCAAGCTTGTGAATTAAACCATCAAAGAATTTTAGAGAAAACCATACACCATATGAATCATAATATGCAAGTACAATCATCAATGAAACGTAAATGATTGATGCAATATTTCTCAAAACTCATCAAATTGTGAAGCCGCCATGGATGTGCGCACACACAAGACAAATTTATCCTTAAGTATGAAAGAAATAATTCCTCAATAATTCATCGCAACAAGAAGATGCAGTGATAATAAACTCCAAGCTACTAAATATCGTCAACATAACACCACAATAAAACAAATGGCTCTCTGAAATAGATGAATTAGCAAACACAAATTCATAGATTTCTCAAAGATAGCAGAATTTCACACTATGATTGAAGCACCAAATGCATTAAACTTTATTGCAAAAAAATGTCAACCTTCATTACATTGTTCTGATGCATTTTATAGAATTTCACCTTTTGAAAATAAGAAACTCATATCTAGGGTTTCAGCTACAAAACAAACTGAAAAGAACTTCTAAACTAAATAAAACTACTCATAGGACAACTCTAAACAATCCAGCACTAATCTAATCCTCGTGCAACACATTTAGAAGAAGGCAACAAGACAAAACCATCGAGTAAACAAGAGGTTAGAGCAGGAGTTCCATCGCTGATTGAACTGAAGTCTTCTTTTAGAACTCAGAGTTCTTCCTTGGAATCTCCGTCAAAGCTCCCCTTGATGATTGAAATCGATTGATATCCCCAAAGTGATAAAAAACAACCCCAAATATGTGGGAAATCTAACCCAAAATTAGCTCTTGAAGATGAAAACTCTTTGAGGAAGTGGCCCAAAAATTTCAGACCCCGACCCTAACTCTAAAAAAAGATAGCCTAAAAATTAAATAAGTAAAAACCTTATGACTCCCCAAAATTTCAGAATTTCAGAGTCCGAAAGGCCAAAAATATGAACTGGAAAAATAGCTAAGTGTCAAAAAAATTGCTCACTACAAAATTTGACTAAGTCCAAAATTGAACACTTAGTCATTTGAAAGAATTTATGGATGAGCTTTTCGAAGCCTTTCCACTATCTCTTGTACTTCTTTAAAGTCTTCCATTTGGATATTATCAAGTTATTGTTTCCCCCTAAATGCGACCAACTCTATAGCAAAAGATTTGATCTCCTCTTCGCAACCCAACATATTCTACATATCTTCCTTTTGGTAAAAAAATTTGTTGGAGCTCTTTTTTTGTTTTCACACCACCCAAAATTCCCATAAATTATTTCACAATATTCTTTATTGGGTACATCATGTGGTTATTTTCATCATCAAAAAGGTCAAGGTTAATCCCCTCAAAGAATTTCTGAATTTCCTCAACCAAAGCCATTATTCCTTCTTGTTTCTTACTTATTTTATTTAGACATTATTGATAAACTTTCAAGGCTTGAGTTATGTCCTTAATCCAGGTTTGAAAATTGTCTAGCTCTGACCCTTCATAAATCTTTACCAAGACTTGGAAGCGTTGCTTCCTTATTATTTTAAGGTCCCTAAGAACCTTTTTCCATTTGCCAATTTTCTCATCTAATCCTTCCTCATTGCCTACCATATCTACCAATTTGGTAAGCTCCCGAAGAGTACCTCTGAAAGGTCTCAAAATTGCTCGGATAGTGGCCCTTCCAAACTCTTCAAAATCTACCTTCCAATTTGGCAGGCTTGAATGAAAGAATATGGAACATCTGTCACTAAAACAGGGGCATCTCTCTTCTCTAGGATGACCTATAATGAGGCTTCCAAATTATTTAGGTCAATATGACCTGTTGTTTTAAGAATGAATATCTTCATATCTTCATAGCTTCATTTTTCTTTGTCAATACCTTAATTTTCTCCTCATCTTTGTCCATGAACCCCAAGGCATGCCTCAAACCAAGTGTAGCCAACATTTTACTTGCCTACCTTGTAGGTTCACCTAGATCAACCTCCTCAAAAGTATAATATTTAGGAGTTATCTCTACAATACTAGTATTAATCATTGGTACAACTACCTTTGCCTTCCATCGGCCCCTATGATCCTGAGTTACATGTGAAAGTGTTCTTGCTCAAGTGCTAGATTCTTTTTGATGGAAAGTATGACCTAATACAACCATGTTAGTATCTTCTTCCTCTGAGTATACCCTTTCCATTGGTTGTATTTCCTTAGTGAACCAGGTAGGCTTGGTGAATGTGGTTATGGGCTCATACAAAGCAATCAACACAGAAGTCATTCCCCTTTGTACTTGAGATTCTTCTTCAAAATACTCTTCTTTCTCTATAACTTCTCTCTCTCTTTTGAATTTTCTTCTCTTTCTACTTCCTCCTCTTCTACTTCCATTGATTGTTCTTCTAACATGTCCTCATGAGGAGGAGTGCTCTCTTCCCTTTCTGATTCTTTTGTTTGTTCTTCTACCTCTTTATTGTTTAGATCAGAAGAAAATATGGGATGAGAAGGCAGAGGAGTAGGAAAATCTGGTGGAGGAGTTGGCATAGGAAGTTGGGTAGGAAGTTTCACTAAAGGTGGAGGAGTAGGTGAAGGAGGTGGTTCAACTTCACTCTCCTTATCTAGCGGGACTTCTTATTCTAGCTCCTCTATTCATATTTCCAATAAATCCTGCATAGGTTCCTCTTTTAACTCCATTGGTTCTCCTGTCAGTTGAGGCATTGGTGGTTCTGGCTCCTTTTTAGTGGCTAGTTTTTCAATTGTTTGTTCATTGGGGGTAGTAAACTGAGATGGAGGAGGATCAAAAGTGAATGGAAGCTTATCTTCAAAATTAGTTTCTATTGTTGGCATTGGTTTCTCTAACATTTGATCATTGAAACCTAGGATGTCCTCAAAATTTGAAATGTAGAACTCGTTGGCGCCAAGGGACTCCTGCAGATCTATTTCCTTCTCCTTTGCTCCTATGGCAGCATCAATTGGAGGGCTCTCCTCTCAAACTCTCTTAGCCTAGGAGGTTGTTCCTGATTGATTTTTGCATGTCAAGGGTACATTATCTTCCTCTTCTTCTTCCTCCTCTCCCACTTGTATAGTTTCTAACTGAGGGGATGTAGACTATCTCTTCCTTTTGTATACTTTCCCTTTCTCCACCTCATTAGTTCTGGGTCCTATGAATTTTATTGTTGGGGACCTTCATGAAGCAAATGTTTTTCCTTAGACATCAAAAGATTGAGCAATAGGTGGGTCAATGTTCCCCATCATCTTGGTTCAGGTTGGCTTTACCTTTGGATTCGAACCATAAACAGGTGGTCTACCATGCTTATAAACTATCTCAGGATTTTGAGGAGTCACTCCTTTAAATTGGAGCATCAATACCTTTTCTCGTTTCCTTATCTCCCCTTTAGAAAGCAAGCCATGTTGTTTCTTCATGGGCATAGGATCCATCTTGAATGGTTGGTTAGTCCAATCTTTGGTAGTTTTAATTACATGCATGGCCTTGAAGTTTATGTCATCATTTTCTTCTTTATTGACTTTGACATTCAATATGGCCCTTGTGTATATCTTATCCTTAGTATATAGTGGGTCCAACACATCTTTAGAATCAACCTCTCATCCTTTAGGTGGGATGCAGATGAGTAGGGCATCTTGTGCCAGTTCTAGAGTCATTCAATAATTATCCTTGATTCTAACCTCATAGTCATCTATGCAGTTCATCTAGTGATCTTCAAAATGTGGTTCATGAACATAGTGTCTTCCCATAATGCGACTATAGGTGCCTATGGGGTCAAACCCAATTTTGATCAAATTGAAATATTACAATGGGTACTCATCCCATTCAAAGGCTAGAGAATGCGGGCCGATGGAAATAGGAAAGTCCCAATAGTGCTTCTTCTTGTGCTTGATGTGCTCATAAGTGTCAAAGAGTTGTCTTTCCATCTCTAAGAGAATTACTCAATTAGATGGATACCTTGGAAGCTTCTTTGGTGTCAGAGTGCTTCCTACCACTCTGATGTATGTAAAGGTCTTGAATTATATATAAAAGGCACCTAAGGCCTTTACTTTGGCAACACCTTCTTCAAAAAGTCTATTTGCATAATCACCCTCAATTGAACAGATGATTTCAAAGAAAAAAACATTGTTAACAATCTTGTATTCTGTGCTATCTTCACCCAATTTATCTTTTCTTACCAACTATGGATATACAGTAAATGGTCATGCATTAGGTTTTCCTATAGCTCCTATTTTTATTAACCCAGGGTAGTCTTCCCTAGCGGCAAGTAGATAGATGATATATGAAGTCATGTAAAAATGAGGATCATTCTTTATTGTCATCAACTTCTTGTTAAGGTTGTCACTTAAGATAACAACCGAGTCAAACCTAGCCCTTCTCCCTTTGATCCTTTAAATTAACAAAATCATATATGGTTCAAGTTAAGATAGATTTAGGAAGACCATATAATTTGCTTATCATGGTTATAGTAGCCTGAATTTCATCTTTAAAATATCCCCTCCTCATATCTATTTTGTCCAACTTATTTTTTGGGAAAGGGTGCACTAGGTACTCCTTGACAATTTCATAAGCCACCTTAGTATTATTATTGAACCACTACCGATCCTTCTCCATGGAGAATGCATATAATTTATCAACTCCTTTGGGCAGGTGAAAGACATCTTCGATGTTGTTCGGCATGAGGTCGAGAACCACGTCCCTTGTTTTATTCTTTACCACCCTCTCATTAGGAACATAGTGTTGTGCGAGGGTCATGATCAAGTCTGAAGATAAGATAGACACCAGATGTGCCACAACATTGACCAAGCTCGAATATATCAAATAATTGCAGTCTTCGGATCTTCCCTCTGGGTTTTCACACCTTACTAAAAAATAATTCCAGTTTACATTCCCAATATTAGTATCTGTAATCTCAATATGTAGATTTTTGACCTTTGATAGAGCATGCTATCCTTTGAACAAGAATTTCATGGCTGGGGAAGCTTTCTTTTCCAAAATTCTACAAGGAAACATAGCAACTAGTCAGTAAAACCTTACTAAAAACCAATAAGAGTCAAGCAAGAACGTGACAAATATCTCATATAATCAAAAGTAGAAGTTGGAAACCACAAAGAAAGACTTAAACTTCAATTTCTGGGTTTCAGAGGTGTGGACACCGAAGAGATAACTAGCCTCTGACAAGCCAAAAGAGAAAAAAAGGTCAAGGTATTAGTATTAAAAGGATTTTCAATGTTTCAAAGGTTGGGTTTGCATGATTTTGTCAAAGGCTGAAAGGGCCAAAAGGCCCCAAGAGAATGCCTTTATTTTTTCAGTGTTGTTGAGCATTGGTCTTTCGGGGGTATTGGAAATCATCAGAGGCTGAAAATCTAAAAGGTCGAAAGGCCGAAGGAAGTTGAAGACTTGGGAAAACTTCAGAGAGCCAAAGACAACATTAATTCTCGGATGACAAAAGATCGAAAGGTTGAAGATATGCTTAGAGCACTGCAAATCGAAGCCACATCAGATGTTTGGAGATTGAAATATCAAAAGGAAAATTTGAACTAGGCAAAAAGGGAAGTCCTTTCAGACCTTCACGGATTGAGACAATGAGGGAAAAAATAAGCTCAAAACTGAGAAATCCTAAAACCAACTATGATGCAAGAAATAAACCCTAAACTAAGAATGAAAAGGAAAGAAAAACCTTAAGCTAAGAGCCAAAAAAGGAAAAACAAAACCCTAAACAAAAAAAATCAAAATCAAAACAAAAACCCTAACCTCTAAAGTAATCTAAGGAAGAGACGTTTGTGACATGGATCGAGCTGGGTGCAACAAAGCGTGGAATGTTGCAAAGGTGAGGAGAAAATTAGAATGCTCACAAGCTTGAAGGAAATCGCTCCACAGAGGCACCTGGTCACTTGCTTGAGAAATATCAAATTGTAGAATGAAGAAAAAGAACACTCTGATAGCCTTTTATAACCCTCCAGGAGAAGGTGATGTCACCCTTGGGCTTCGTAGTGTTAGACATCAAAATCCTGAGAGACAACTTATGGAGTGTGGATGATTGGGTTGTCAAACTTTTAGAGGTCCAGGGTTTCAGAATTTCAAAGATCTGGGGACCTCCCTCAATCTGAAACTATGAAATTCTGAATGCTCAGGAACTCTTAGGTATGCAATGGGTTTCGGTCTTTCAGACTTTTAGAGGTTCGAAAACCCAAAGAATTCTAAAACACCGAAAGTGTGAAAACACTTAGAAACTTCTTTCAGAGAAGGGATTTGCTAAGACAAAACCCTAAAGAAGGGACAAAATAGAAAACCAAAAGGTCCTGAGGGGAAAAATAAGCCAAAAAAAGATGGGGGGACCCTTGGCCAAATGACCAAATAGGGGTTTGTGATGTGGAACCACAACAAATAGCTCTGACAAAAGGAAGAAATGACTAAGGCATTTCTTTATTAGCAAAATTTCAAATGGACTTTGCCTTGCAATAAACTGAACACAACTATCATTTATAGAGATAATCCTTTCATCAACATTCAAAATTTGAAGTTCTTTGCTATCACTTCCAGTATGTGCATGTGTGTGTTAATTTCTTTGACCCCTTAGTGAAGACTTCTTAGATCAAAACCAACCATAACTAACCTTTACCCACAAAAAATGAATTTGTTAGACTCAATCTAACCTTACTCTACTATTAGTCAAATGTTAATAGCCCCGGTAGAGGTTGTTAGAGTCACCCTTCTCTTTCTTCTAACAAGATTTTGAAGTTATCAATGTTTGGAGGGCTCTTTTAAACTCAACACTATTTTCATGGAAGGTGATTTGCTGGAGCCATTGTTCTCCGAATATGTCGCTTCTTCAACCATTTTTATTTCAGCATATTCTGATATGCTAAAGAAATATTTAGGTTGTGCTACTTTAGTAATTTAACCCTTAATGAGTTTTTTTTTAATAACCTAGGAGGCGATTAGGCTGTGCCACCCAAGCCTTTGAGTTCATATTTTTCTTTTGTTGATATTGTCTTTTGTGTTCCTCCTTTTAACTTCATTTCTTTTAGTCAGGATCTAGATGAAGAAGGGTTCTGAATTTTGACATCACCCATAACCACAAGCTCTAATCAATTTTGGCCGATATTAAATTTTACCCAAGAAAACAACAATCTAGGAATCATTCTTAAAGTGTGTATTGTGCTAAGGATGATCTACTTAAAAAATCAGCTTGATTTCTAGTGAAAGGTACCACCATTTCTAATTATTATACCTAGTTTATTGTAAGAAAAGTTCCTTTCAAAAGACTTGAATAAGAAATACCTCTTCCTCTTTATTAAAAACCACTTGGTGTGGGACATTTTCTTGAAAGAACCCCCGACAAAACAAATAGACACAAGACCAAAAATGAAAAGAAAGAAAAAGAAAAAGAAAACATCTAAATTAATATAATACAAGGGTGGAACAATTTTCTTCAGGATTCAAAGTAATATTTGAGGAATTGGCCATTGGTGGGTAATGAAACTAATTCCCCTTCTAAAGAACTGATCATGAAAGTGTTTTCTCCTAGGATTTATGCTATTTGATACAGGCCAATCCAGAGGCGTTGAAATTTGGTATGGTTGCCCGACTTCTCTTTTGTCTTGTCCCACATTAGAACTAAGTCATAAATCCTAAAGAATTTTATAGTTTCTCTCTTGTCAAACCAACATTTGATGATAGCTTGATGCTTGGATACATGTTCCAAGGCCATGGTTCTTTTCTCTTCTAAATCTAGGAGGTTCATGAGTCGAATCTGCACCCTATCCTCACCTTTGATGTATTGGTCCATGAATTTCAAAAGTATCTTCAGGTTCATAGGAAAAATAGGTTGCAATCTATAGACCAACTAGTAGGGGGAAGTTCCTAAGGCATTTTTTATTCTTACTCAATCTATCCACAAGGTGTACTTTAACTGTGTGTGTCAATCTTAAGGATTTTCATCTAAAAGGTGTTTAATCATCATTGTTAAGTTCTTGTTCATGGATTCTGCAACTCCATTACCTTGTAGATAATAATTGGAGGAAAACTTAATGATTACCTAATTTTTTAAGGCCTATTATGTGAGGGACGCAGATGAAAAGGAAGGTGCATTATCACATACTAGAAATAAAGGCATGCCAAACCGTGTTATGATGTACTCCAAAAAGCTGGTTATTACTTTGGTGGTGCAAATTTTAAGAACCTAAGCCTTTGTCCATCATGTGCAGTAGTCTGTTGCTATCAAAATATACCCATGACCTATTGAAGAAGGGGATTAATCATTCCAACAAAATATATGCCCCGCTGGGCAAATGGACGTACCTCATAGACTGGATACAAAGGCATAACAAGATGCCTTTCATGTGTAGTAATGGTTTTACATGTGTGACAAGAATGCACATGCTCATTGGTATCATTGAACAAAGTTGGCAAGTAATATCCAAATCTCAATATTTGGTGTGTAGTGGCCTCGATTGACTCATGGATTGTGCCATATTTATCATGAAAATTAGCAAGGATTTGTTTGGCCTCTATCCTGTCTAGACATCTTAGGTATAACCCATTGTAATTGTGTTTGTATAGCTTATTGTTCTTCAACATGTAGGAGCTACTCTTAATCTTCAAGGCCCTTCTTTGGGAACTATTTAGTCCTTCAGGACATCAATTTTGAAGAAGGTAATATACTATATCCTGATACCAAATATCAATTATAATCCCTCGATCAGTGTACATTTAACATACCAGACCCTACTCTATTTTAACTATCATTTTTGTTAGGCCTTGGCCTCTTACCAACTTCTTGGGCTGAATTTCAAGATCAAACTCTTGCAAAATAGCCATCCAATTTCCTCTTTGTTCACCTAATTCATTTTGTATTAGTAGGGATTTAACTGTAGAATCATGAACAATGGCTATAACTTTGCTTCTCATAATTTAATGCCATAACTTGATGGGTTTTACCAGTGCAAATGATTGTTTTTCCAAGTTTGGATATTTAAGTTCAACATTTTTTAGAGGACATCTCATGAAAGCTATTGGCTTCTCATCTTCTTCATTCTTCTTTTGTGTAAGAATACCTATGCATGAATGTTCCAAGGTGAATGATTAAACCTTAAATGTTAAAGTGTAATATGGACTAACCAAAGTTAGAGCAGTAGTGATGGAGGTTTTAATCTCTTCAAAGGATTCCTTGACTGGAGCACTCCATTCAATCTTGGCGTCTTTCTTTAACATGTCATTTAATGGGTGAACTATTTTTGCAAATCCACTAATGAATTTCCTGACAAAATCAATCTTTCCAAAAAAATATTTTAATTCCCTCCTATTAGGTGGGACAAGATTGAGGATGGCTTCAACTCTTTTAGGATCTAAAGAGATCCCAATTTCTGATATAATGTGTCCCAATAGTTTACCTTGTGTTACCCTAAAAACACATATTTTAGGGTTCAATGATTTTCCATACCTTTGACATCTCTTCAAAACCTTGCGCAAATAATCAATATGGTCGGTCCAGTTTCTTGAAAATACAATGAGGTCGTCCATATATATAACAATGCACTTATTCACAAGGCCTTTCAATGCCTCATTCATTGCACATTGGAAGGTTGCCCCAACATTGATTAAGTTGAAATGCATGTGATGATAAGCAAATGTTCCCCATTTGGTGGTGAACGTCATCTTCAATCTATCTTCTTCTTTCACCATCACTTGATTGTATTCAGAATAGCCATTGAGAAAGGACATCATTTTTGAACCATTTACTATCTGAAACACCTTGTCAAGAGAAGGTAGTGGATAGTTGTCTTTTTGAGAAGATCTATTGAGATTGGGTAAATCTACGCACAACCTGACTTCTCGATTCTTCTTTCTTGCTGGGACTAAGTTTGCAACCCAAGTTGAATGTCAGAAGGGGAAAATGATCCTAGCATCAAGCAATTTTTGTATCTATTTCTGTATTACTGGCACAATTACCAGATTAACTGGTCTTTGCCTCTAGCAGAAAGGTTTTGCATCTGATTTTAATGGTATGTTATACATAATAACAAATGGGTCATAAGTTTTAAGATCCACATAGCTCCATGCTATAACATATTTGTATTCTTTAAGAAGTTGGACCATCCACTATTTCTCTTCATTAGTACTGATCTTCCCAACATGAACCTCTATCGGTTCATCATGGGTACCCAAATTGTAGACCTCGCAATCATCGCCACCTACTGCTGGATTTTTCCTTTTTTCTTGAGTGAATTCAACTTTATCAAAAAAAAATTCTAGTGCCACCATTCCTTTAGGAATGGAGTTCATTTTTTAATTCAGGATTCTTAAGTTATCTGGTTCCTCCATTCCTTCAATTTCTTCATCGATGGTTTTCTTTTCAAAGATTCCAACATTCATGATAAATTCAAGTATTTGGCGGTCATCTTGAAACACCTGTAAATTGGTGAAGTTATCTGAGATTGTTGGGGCCACAATTAGTTCAACCAAGAATTTCTTCAATTTTGATCCTTCCATAGGATGTAGGGAGCTTGCCAATACTACCAACACATCAACAACTACATTCTTTCTTCTAGGGATGTTTTTGATATTGAATGCCTCAAAATCCTCAATCAAACCCCAAACACAATTCTAGTAAACTACCAATCTTTTGTCATTACATGAGTATTGGTTGTGAATTTTCCTAACGGTTAGCTAGGAATCTCCTTCCACCACTAGGGCTTTGATTTTCTTCTCATGGGACATAAGAAGGCCTCAAAATAATGCCTCATACTCTACAACATTATTAGTACAAAAAAATTGTAGCTTGTAGGTAGTACAATAGGAGTTATCTCAGGGTTTGATCAACTCAATTTCTGCTCTTGCTCCTTGTTTGCATTTGAAATCATCAAATCTCAACCTCCAAACTCGGTGACCCTTGAAGGGTTGGGGTCTGATTTGAGTTGACTTCTTAGAAATTTTTTATTTTGAGTTAGATTATAAAGAATCACTCAACATATAAGCATTCTTACAAAGGTGACTCTTTTCAACACCAATCTTAAATTTGACTCTTTGTCTATTGTAACGGGTCTTCGCTCTCTCTTTTTCTTCTTCTTAGCTTCTTTCAATAATTCTTGATAAGGTGGTAAGCATCCATCATCTGATGAACTCCATTCTTCTTGTACGGGGTTCTTACCCTCATAACCAAGATTTCCCTCCTTTACCTGAACATATATCAAGGAGCCTTTACAATGAGGTGAATCTTCACTATCTGATGAGGTATCCCTAAATAGTTTATGGTGTTCATGTCCCTTTTTCAAGCCAAAGCTTTGGATTGGATTGAGAGGTTGAGCCATCAGGGTTAGTACTTGGGATATGGCTTCTTGGCAATTAATAGATTCAAATTTAGAATGAATTTCATGATGCAAGAAACAATATCTTGGTAGCATTAATATGTTTGGGTCAGCTTCTTTCCCAATATGTCTCATGTTCTTTGTCATGTTGTTGATGAAATCTTGAAGGATCTCCTTAGATATTGTGGGGTGCACTAACCCTTGTATAGGACTAGTGTTAGTTGTTGGAGATTTGCCAACATGCCAGTACTAACTGTATGTTTTTCATTGATAACAACATATGGAAAGTAGCATGCATGGAAGTCTTATGCATTAAGCTTTCAGTATATGTAGCATGGACATGATATCAGCATGATATCATGGGTGCAGAGGTTAACTATTAGTACAGATAGTTATATTGTAGTTGGTGTCAACAATGTTCTTGACAGAGTAACAAACATTGTTCTGTGTATGGTTGTTCGTACAGTTATCATGGAGCCTTGCACACTTGGATATATGTTGAAGACATTTTAGTGATGTTTTAGTTATGGATGCATAGTCTGATGATGAATGCAAGTGAAGTTATGCAGTCGCTATTCACCAATAGCAGTTTCCTGTGTTTGTTCAGAAGAACCGATAGAGATTTTATTGGTTCTTGAGTTGCGCCTATCTTGAGGGTATGCACCCTTGAAGTTAAGCTTGGAGAAGTGTTATTAATGTTCGGTTAATAGTGCATGAGTTAATTCATCTTACAGATAAAGTTCTAGTTGTTGTGGTAGAGCCGATAGTGTGTAGCATGCGTCTACAATTATTTTATTAGACAGGTCCTAGAATGAGTTGCGGGCATAATAGAGCTAACAGAATGTTTGTTGGAGTTTATTATGGTTTCTCTAATATGATTTCAAGGTGGTTCTAATAGGTCAACTTGATTATATCATTTGGAGGGAATATATTTATAGGTAGTCATTTGTGATTGCTGAACCGTGGTTCATGGTTGATTAAGTTGAGCAGAGTAGAGCAGAGTGTGTGAAGTGTTAAGCCATCAGAAGAAGGTCTATGTGACCAAGTAAAGTACTTGTGCTATTCATTGGAACTAATCCAGACATCAGGTCAAAGTGCAGTTCACCAAGATCTAGATATAGTGTGTATTTATTATTCAGAAGGTTGTAGCCTTGGCCCATTTGAGCAGTGAGCTCTCAGACAGTGCGTCCTCTCCCCTAACAGAGACAATTGTAAAAGACTCCTAACAGGGTCCAACCCTTGACTAGGTCTACTATACTTAATATATTGTAAAGCTACTCCTAACAGGGTAAAGGATCTTCTAGCAAGGATCATTATACACTAGTACAGAATATTAGTGGGTATCAAGTCCCACCGGGGTTTTTACCTATTTGGGTTTCCCCATAACCAAAATATTGGTGTTGTGTTCATGTGTTCTTTCATTATGTTTATGCTTTATGTTTAAGTATACTTAATTGGATAAAGAATTGAATCTTGTAGATAACTGATTCACCCCCCCCCCCCCCCCCCCCCCTTCTCAATTATCTCTTGGGACTATTCCTAACAATTGGTATCAGAGCCAAGTGCCTCGGAGAGAAAGTTTAACAGCTTGAGGTTGATCAGATGGTGTACTTCAAGAAAGAAATTCCTAAGTTCGATGGAGAGAATTATCTTGATTGGAAGAACAAGATGGTAACCCATTTGCAGTGCATTGCTTTTGAAGTTTTTAATGTAACCATCAAAGTAGCCAAGATTCCTACCTTAGAAGACCTTGGAAAAGATGATGCTACTAACACACAAAAGGAATTGTTTCATCATAATGCTATTGCTAAAGAAGCCCTTATCAGCGCCCTATCTGATGGTGAATTTTCAGAAGTAAAAAAGATAGATACAACCCATAGAATATGGAAGCACCTAGAAGGCACATTTGAAGGAGACAAACAAGCTAAGGATGCACATAGAAAAACATGGAAGAAAAGATACAATGCATTAGAGATGCTGCCTGAAGAAAACATTAGAGCTTATAATTAGAGGATAAATGAAGCAGTTGTTGGAATCAAGAACAATGGTGGAGAGATATCAGAAGAGGACATTATGGATAAAGTAATGACTACTCTTACTCTAGGATATGAAAGCAAGATCAACATCCTTGATGAGACCATGTAGCTTACATCAAATTTCAAGAGATAGACCTTGATTAGCAAAATCTCAGCTTTTGAGATTTCAAGATTGAAGAGAGAACCAAAAAGTGAAACGACTTTCAAAGCAACATTTCATGGTAAGAAATCTGCGAACACTTCTAGTAATTTTGATGATGATGATGAAGATAAAACACTAGATGAATTTATTGCTATGGTTGCCAAAAGAGAAAAGAAAGGAAAAGGAAATTATGAAGGTCAATTACCATTTAAGTGCTTTTCATGTAATAAGATTGGTCACTTTTCATCTAAGTGTTCCACTAGAGCTAGAAAGTTCAAAAAGGATTACAAGCCTAAGTATTCTAAGGAATGCTACTATGTTGGAGATGGAGTTTCAGATGAAGAATTAGGTGAAGAAGAAATTGGATTTATGGCCATTGTAGATAAAATGAATAACAAGATAATACATATAGACAAGAAAGAGAATCATGAGCTAGCATTGATTTCACAAGCTGACATAAGGACAGACTGGATTATAGACAGTGGTTGTTCACATCACATGACAACTGATAAAGGCAGGTTTGTTCATTTGGACAAATATAATGGAGGTATGGTCAGATTTGGAGACAACACTCCTAAACCTATAGTTGGTAGAGGAGCCATCACTTTGGATGGAAAGAACAGTACTGATGATGTTCTTTATGTTGATGGTTTGAAACATAACCTTCTTAGTGTTGGACAGTTACTTGGAAAAGGCTATTAGTTGGAGTTCAAAGATGACAAATGCATCATGAAAAACAAAGATGGTGTTATGATTGCATCAGGCACAAAGACAAGAGGTAATGTTTTTCAACTCAATTTAGAAGCAAGTTATTTTGTTCCTAAAGTTGATGACAGTTGGTTATGGCATAAAAGACTATGTCATATCAATTTTGATAACATAGTAAAGATAAGTAATGTCAAGGCAATAAGAGATCTACCTATCATAGCAAAGCCAGTTGATACTATATGTAGGGAATATGTGATGAGGAAGCATGTGAGAAATTCATTCAGGAGTAAGCAGAATTCAGCAGAGAGCAAGTTGGATCTGATTCATATAGACCTATGTGGTCCAACTAAAACAAGATCATACTATGGTGAAAGGTATTTCATCTTGTTTGTTGATGATTATACTAGGATGATGTGGGTTGCATTCTTAAAAGATAAGTCAGAAGCTTTTGAGAAGTTCAAAATATTCAAAGCTAAGGTTGAGAATGAATCTGACTAAAGATAAAGTGTTTGAGATTGGATAGAGGAGGAGAATTCACCTCTGACAAATTTTATGAGTACTATGAAGAAAATGGCATAAAGGGATAGTTAAGTGCACCTAGAACCCCTCAGTAGAATGGAATTGCAGAGAGAAGGAATAGGATCATTCTTGATATAATGTGCACCATTATGATAGAAGGAAAAGTTGCACACACCTATTGGAGAGATGCGGTCAATAGAACAGTCTATACCATCAATAAAATTCAATTAAGGCCTAACACTGACAAAACACCTTATGAGCTATGGTTTGGTAATGTTCCCACAGTGAAATACTTCAAAATCTTTGGAAGCAAGTGCTACATCAAGAGGGATGAAGTTGTAGGCAAGTTTTATGTAAGAAGTGATGAAGGTATTTTTCTTGGTTACTCTACTAAAAGTAAAGCTTATAGATGTTTCAATTTAAGATTGAAAAAGATCATTGCAAGTGCTCATGTAAAGATTAATGAAAAGTTTATGATTCAAGAAAGATATCATGATTACTCACCCATGATTGAAGAAGAACCTAGACCCTCTACTAGTGAGACAGTTATTGAAGAAATGTTTAATAGTATTGATGTGTTATTCAATGACCCTAAGACAAGTGAAGAAAATACTCCTAAGGTTGATGAGTTAGCATCACCTAAAGTTCCAAAGTTTACATCAAGAAATCATTCCAAGGTAGACATCATTGGAGATCAGAGCGGAAAAGTCTTAACAAGATCACAAGCAAAGAACTCAGCTAGCAATGAAGTGGTATGTTTACTATCTCAAATTGAACCTTTAAGTGTTGAAGATGCATATAATAATTCAGATTGGCATGATGTTATGAAAGAAGAACTTGATCAGATTGTTAAGAATGACAGTTGGGAACTGGTCCCAAGACCTAGTGATAAAAATGTGATTGGAACAAAGTGGATATTCAGAAACAAGATGAATGAAGATGGTACAATAGTAAGAAACAAAGCAAGATTAGTATGTAAAGGATATGTGCAAAGAGAAGGCATTGATTATTCAAACACATTTGCACCTATAAGTAGATTATAAGCTATTAAGTTGTTTTTAGCTTATGCTACAGTTAAAAACTTCAAAGTTTATCAGATGGATGTCAAATCAACATTCTTAAATGGAGACTTCAAAGAAGAAGTATACATTGAGCAGCCAGAAGGATTCACTTTATCAGACAGACCTGATATGGTATGTAGATTGAAGAAAGCCCTATATGGACTTAAGCAAGCCCCTAGAGCATGGTATGAGAGACTAGATGGATACTTAACAAAGATTGGATTCAAGAAAGGAGCAATAGATTGTAATCTATTTATAAGAGAGACATCTGAAGGTTTACTACTTGTAGCTATATTTGTTGATGACATTATCTTTGGAGGTAATGAAAAACTCAGTGTTGAATTTTCCAAAGAAATGCAAAATGAGTTTGAGATGAGTATGATTGGTCCTATCAAGTACTTTTTGGGACTAAATGTGCAACAGATAGAAAAATAGATTTTCATAAATCAATCAAAGTATGTGAAAGAGATACTGAATAAATTCAAGATGGATGATTGCAAGCCAATAGGAATTCCTATGATCATTGGATGAAAGCTTACTAAAGAAGATGACTCACCAGTAGCAGATATAACATTATATAAGTCTATGATTGGTAAACTCATATATCTTACTCAGACTAGACTTAATATTTCCAATGCAGTTGGCATAGTTGGAAGATTTGCAGCAGAGCCTAAACAAAGTCACCTCATGGTAGTAAAGAGAATATTTAGACACTTGGAGGACACTATAGATTATGGTCTATGGTATCCTAATTTAGAAAATGTTGAGCTTCATGTGTACACTGATGCAGATTGGGCAGGATGTGTTGATGACAGAAAGAGTACTTCAGGTGGAGCAATATTTCTTGGTGATATACTTGTCACTTCGACAAGCAAGAAACAAAATTGTATTTCTCAGTCAACAACAGAAGCAGAGTATGTTGCAGCACCCTTGAATTGTTCTACAATTGTTTGGATCAAGCAGATGATAACAAATTTTGGAATTCAGATTGATTATCCTATTGTTATTCACTATGATAACACTAGCACTATCAATATGTCAAAGAACCTTGTGATGCATGCAAAGACAAAGCACATTGAGATCAAGTATCACTTCTTAAGAGAGAAAGTGGTAGAGAAAGAAGTCAAGTTGGACTATGTGAGTACTAAAGAACAGTTGGCAGATATATTCACAAAGCCCTTGCCTAAGGATACTTTTGAGTATCTCAGGGAGAAGTTGGGAGTCATTCCCTTCCCTGTTTCTACTTAGAAGAAAGAAGGAAAGGCATCAGTCCTTTGGGACTAGTGAAAGGTTGACTACTCTACCTTAGGAGTAGTACCGGTGCTTAAAATGAATGGCGCCCTTTTCCATTGATGTCAAAGGGGGAGTATATATAGAGTCATGAAAAACAAAAGCAAAAGAGGAGTAATATACTAAGGGGGAGTAGCATTCAGTTATGACAGTAGTACAATTGAGGAAATGGAGAATATTAGAAAATATTGCAGCAGATGGAGGATTCATCTTTGGGGGAGTTTTGAAGAGGAAATGGAGAATTTTATAAAAGAAATGTTCATTTGGGTTGGTGGTGGTTTTTCATTCCACATGTTGCCATCAATGCCAAAGGGGGAGATTGTTGGAGATTTGCCAGTAGGCCTTTATTGACTGTATGTTTGACATTGATGACTACATATGGAAAGTAGCATGCATGGAAGTCTTATGCATTAAGCTTTCAATATATGTAGCATGGACATGATATCAGCATGATATCATGGGCGCAGAGGTTAACTATTAGTATAGACAGTTATATTGTAGTTGGTGTTAGTAGTGTTCCTGACAGAGTAATAGATAGTGTTCTGTGTATGGTTATTCGTACAATTATCATGGATCCTTGCACACTTGGATATATGTTGAAGACATGTTAGTGATGTTTTAGTTATGGATGCATAGTTTGATGATGAACGCAAGTGAAGATATGCAGTCACTATTCACCAGTAGCAGTTTCCTGTGTTTGTTCAGAAGAGCCAATAGAGATTTTATTGGTTCTTGAGTTGCACCTATCTTGAGGGTATGCACCCTTGGATTTAAGCTTGGAGAAGTGTTATTGATGTTTGGTTAAGAGCGCATGAGTTAATTCATCTTATAGAGAAAGTTCCAGTTGTTTTGGTAGAGCTGACAGTGTGTAGCATGCGTCTATAATTATTTTATTAGACAGGTCCTAGAATGAGTTGTGGGCATAATAGAGCCGACATAATGTTTGTTGGAGTTTATTATGGTTTCTCTAATATGATTTCAAGGTGGTTCTAACAGGCTGACTTGATTATATCATTTGGAGGAAAGATATTTATAGGTAGTCATTTGTGATTGCTGAAGCATGGTTCATGGTTGATTAAGCTGAGCAGAGCAAAGTGTGTGAAGTGTTGAGCCATCAGAAGAAGGTCTATGTGACCAAGTAAAGTACTTGTGCTATTCATTGGAACTGATCCAGACAATAGGTCAAAGTACAGTTCACCAAGATCCAGATATAGTGTGTATTTGTTATTCAGAAGGTTGTAGCCTTCACCCATTTGAGCAGTGAGCTCTCAAACAGTGCGTCCTCTCCCCTAACAGGGACAATTGTAAAAGACTCCTAACAGGGTCTAACCCTTGACCAGGTCTACTATACTTAATATATTGTAAAGCTACTCCTAACAGGGTAAAGGATCTTCTAGCAATGATCATTATACACTAGTACATAATATTAGTGGGTATCAAGTCCCACCGGGGTTTTTACCTATTTGGGTTTCCCCATAACCAAAATATTGGTGTTGTGTTTATGTGTTCTTTCATTGTGTTTATGCTTTATGTTTAAGTATACTTAATTGGATAAAGAATTGAATCTTGTAGATAACTGATTCACACCCCCCCCCCCCTCTCAGTTATCTCTTGGGACTATTCCTAACATTAGCATCATCCCTCTCCTCAATTTGAAGCATAATGATTCTATCAAATCGGTAAACCCCTAAATCATCTTGTGAGAACAAAACCTCCTTAGAAGCATTATAGTATGTGATCATCTATTTTAGTTTTGGTTCTTCATCAATTTTGATCTGATTATTTAACCCTTTCTAGGGTAGCCATAATTGTGTAAACTCGGTAGAAAACCAACCTCTTAAACACCTAGTCCATTCCTTGTTGAGTATCATGTCATATGTTTCTAAGATATCCACTACATGTATGTCTATACAATCTTGTATCCTTAGGTTCGTCATTAACTGAATGAGATCATCTTTTAGAACCCTAATGACTTTAACTTCAGTCTTATCCAGTTGAATTACTACCCTATCGGTTGGTTGAGGGCTCATCCCTAGCTTTTGGTATATAGAAAAAGGCACGACATTACACAAAGCCCCATAATCGATAAGATAATTGTGAAAGTTCTTCCCAAAAATTTTAAGACTTAGCAAAAATCGAGGTACTTCGACTTTGTCTTTGAACATGGTTGGCATGGTTTCAACTACATTGATATTGAAGGTGGGATCTCTTGTGTGGTTTGGCATACTTTTCTTGGAATGATCTAGTAATTTTAGAAGTGATTCTCTTTATGTAGGGAAGCTTTTCAACATGTCATACATTGACATATTTACATTCACTCTTTTAAGTTCTTCTAAGGCACTGTAATTTTCTGTGGACCAAGCTAGATTCTGGAGCATAGTGGGTGGATTATGTGGTAGAGGAATAGTAGTCTTTGGGCCTTTAGGAGGCAATGGATTGTTTATAGCTTGTGGATCTGAGGGAGTTGGTTACAATTCCAGGGGAATACCATTAGTCAAAGGTTCCCTCCTACTTCTTAAATTATAGTTATTCTGACAGTTGTTCTGAAATGCATGAATTTCTAAGTATTCTGGTTTACATTGTTTGTGAAATGGGAATACAAATTCCTCCTCTGGTATTTTTTTTCCAAAACTTTCTCTTGTTTCTAGTTCATAAGAATCAAACACCATGGTATTGAACTGTATTGGAGGGTCATCAAAACCTTATGCTTGCTAGTTTTCTACATCATTCTGGTATCCATTATCGCCCTGGATAGTACCTAGAGTTCCTGCAAAGTTAGCATCAATAGAGTTGTAAGCATTAGTATTATCAGCAGGTATCCTCCCATTATTGGTCTATGTGTTCCAAGGTCTATTGGGTTGCTATCGTCCAAAGTATTTATCCTACAAGTTTGTTTTCATAGTTATTGTTGTTATTATAATTATTGTAACTACAGTTCTAATTTTGCAAATAAGGATTTGGGGAAGTAGTTGATCATTAATAATTTCCTTGGTTTTGAGTTGGGTTCAACTTCATTCACATGAATTCATTGGTTAATTGTGATAATGTCCTTTTTAATGCATCTAATTCATTCACTAGATTGTTGTTGGGCTCACTTGGAACAACTACTCTTTGTTCACAAAGTGCGGCTTTATGCAAATCATACCCAGGGTATGTGATGGTAGGTGGTGGAGAAGCAACATATGGAGTTGGGATCAGATTGAGCATCAATGTGTGATGGGCCAATGCATGGTTATTAGTTGTAAATGGATTGGGAATGGAAATGTTTCCTAATGATGGAAAGGTGCCATAATTTCCACCAACTTGTTGATCCATTTGTTGCATGAAGGTAATAGTCTCATTGGACACCTTTTTCTAGAGTATCTATATTTGTTATTGGGAGCCTTTTCAAAAATATGGATGTCAAAGGATCCAAGGCTCATAGATAAAATTGTATGGTGGCTCCAATGGGTATGGTATAAGGATCTTCAAGTTTTTGATGCATCTTATGGTTCAAATGATGATTAAACATAGCAATTGTTTCATTGGGCTCCTTCCTTGCCGAGATGAATTGATGGTGGAGAGTAGAAGGGTCAACGTATAACTTGAATTGGTTGAGGAACTTTATCTCAAATTCATTCCAACTAGTAATGGACCCTTGTGGCAAATTCAAGTACCAATTATACACAAACTCTCCCTATGTGTGAGGAAACAAATGACAAACAACATCTTGATGCACAAGATTGTTGTGATTTCATATTTCTTTGAAGGATAGAATGTGTTCTTCCACTATCCTGGACTCCTCGTAGATGAAGCATAAGCAAAACTTCTCAGGATTCTTAGGTAATTTATGGAGCTGGCCTTATAGGTCTATTGGAGAACTATGGACATTAGCAAAAAAGGGCATTGGAGTTGGGGGTGGGACAATAATAAATAGAGCAACACTATGTGGAATAGCGATGGGTTGTAGTGGTAATGGAAGATGATGGAGTAGAGATGGTTGATGAGGAAGACTTTCTCTTGACTTTCCTTTGTCACTACGAGATCTAAAAAATTCCTTGAGTTCAAGGAACCCTCCTTTGTTGGGTGATGATCTAAGAACTCATTCAAACCTTTCTAGAGAGAAAGATCCAATGTTTTTTGGCCTCTCTTTTGAGGGCCCTCCTTCTAGCACCACTTTTGTTGAGCATCATTTTCACAGAATACAACAGCTAGGAATTTGGAGTGTGAATTCCCATCTTGAAATAATGATGAAATCACTCCAAGATTCAAACCAACAAAGACCTCCTCATGAATAGTTTCACATTTATCTTCGATTGAGCTATTCATATGGTTGAGACCCAGCCCAAAAGGAACCTTGGGAGTGGTTTCATCATTCTTTCAAGAGGGGAATTTGCACTCCAAATTCCTAGTTGTTGTCTGGAGTAAAAATGATGCTCAAAAAAAGGCTTGATCATGCTTCCTCTTCAAGTGGGTCCTGCATCGATATAAACTACTTGTCAAGTGTTGGACCTTAACCTTCTAATATATAAAATCCTCCTCGGTAGAGCTTGGATTTTCTTGACTTCCCAATTAGATTAATAACTAGGTTAAAAAATTCAACTTATGGATTAGACATCCAAACTGAGCAACTATCTTTCGCATGGTCAAGGCTCATTTACTTGTCAACCTAGGGTATGTGAACTTGAAATGGGTTTGCATTGTATGTGCACTAAGTTCCTACTAAAGCCATGTTATCCTACAACTTAGGGAAATAAATGTTGAAAGGTAAATTATTGGAATTGAACTTAATTTAAATGCTTAATAGAATTTGAATGCCAAAGTTGAACCTATACAAATTGTTCTAAAAAAGTTCAGGATGTGCAGACATGAAACTACCATGTCTGCTTTGGTTGCAAGAACAATCATAGGAAATCACTTCAAGTGGCTACATGAATAAACAAACTCCAAAACTTGTAAATAAAGTTAAAGGAAACTAATGTTGAAATTGAAAGGGATTACTCACCAAGTGGACCCCCTTTGGTGAGTATCCAGAACTTAGTTACACACTTATTGGACTCAAAACCTCATTTCTCTATTCATGTTTGCAAAAGTACTGATTACAAGTCATTGATGAAAATTAATTGAAACTATATTGAAAACTGAAAATGTTATTACATGGAATCCTTAGTCTAACTGAGAAAGCTTCTGAAGAAGTATAACTTCTTATTTATAATAGAAACTTACTAACTAACTGACCACTAGAAAATCAATGCCAAAAGAATAGAAAGATCATAATTACTATAGCACTAGAAAGGAGGAAGAAATATGTCCACTAAATGAGGACTAACAAACTTTTTCAACTACACAAAGAGTAGATATAGCTTCCACTATCTCCTATATTGATTTCATATTAATAGTAACCATTTGACTTGCTCCACATGTGGTGCAGGAGCACCAAGGTCACCAAGGTCAGAGCTTGAACTATGGAAGTACACCAGGGTCACTATGGATCCTTGGGTGATGGGAAAAGACAATTTAAGGTCATTTGATATTGTAATGGACCATTATTGGTCATTTCATGTTATTTTAATCATGTTTGTAATGACTTGGATCATTTGGCAATATGATCACCAAAGATGCTATGTAAGCCATTGAATGGCATAGGGTTAATGATGTAACCTTGGGGTCACTTGGTTGATCCAAGGAAAAAATGTAAAGGTTAATAACCTATAAGGTTATATAGGTTTTTTATATGGCCATTAATGCCTTTAAAATATGTAAATGCACTCAAAAGTGCAAAGATGCCAAAAAAGATGTATAATTGCATTCATGCAATTATGGCCTATATGGGCCATCTAAGGGTTAAGGGTTAGTAAGGATTATAAAGGTTATGTTATAAACCTTTATAAAAGTCTTAAAAGGATTTTTAAACTCATGTTTTCAAGTTGAAAACATTGGTTGTCAACTTGACAACATATATTAGTCATGTTTTTGTTAAAACATTCAGTTTGGGGACAATTTTAGACAGTTTGGGGGTTAGTTAGATAGTTGCAGCTGGTTTATGGGAGTTTGAGTCTATTTTATTGTAGATCCACATGAGTGGAAGAAAATTATGTGGATTATGGTGTGAAGATGGACAAATGTAATGATTTTAATCAATAAAACAACCAAGTTCTCTGCAAATTGTGAATCTGCCTACAGGGTACAGTTAGCCCATGTTGTGATCTCAAGCGTGTTTTGTGATATGTTAATGTTTGGATGATGGTGTAATATAGTTTCTTTTATTATTATATAAAATCTCATGCATTGATCTCATTTTTCTAATTGCTAAAGTGGCTAGGGAATAGACTGGTGTCCTTACCATACTCGGGTTTCCAATGGTGATAGTGTTTTGGATTGAAGCCTCTTGAAATGAAGTGAATCTCCCACGCCCTATGATCATTGTGATTGGTGGGAGATTTCAAATGTGTAACATATCCTTGTAATGTAGTGTGTTTATGCAGGGATAGAATAAGTTATGCTTGGAAGCCCATAGTGACTGATTGAAGAAGTGCCCTGTTTTGGCACCAGTCACAAAGGAAGTTGAATGCCCTTAAGAGTGGATGTTCTTATGGTGGATTATGTATGTTGGGATCCATATTGATGTGTTTGACCAATTAGTTTGATCTAGAGATAGTGGTGAAGGTCCTTTTGAATAGGCCCTAGATAAATGACCCTAGAGGCAAGGGTTTGGTGGCTAGAAGAATGGGTAAGTGATGAAGCCTTGAAACCTTGGAAATATTTTGTTTTTAAACCTTATTGAATATTTTTTCTTGCTTTGGATTCAAGGGGATGAGGAGATATATAATTTTATTTGTAATGGGGGATGGAATTAGGCTTAGTTATGGTTGCTAGGTTATTGGATCTGATAAATGATCCAAAGGAGTATAGATTGGGATTTGGGTATTTTTTAGAGAATCCAAAAGGGTATCTAAAAAATTAATTGGTTTCTTGAGTTGTTTGGGAAGTTATGGATTAAAGGGAAGATTTGTGACTAGTAAGGGCACAAGCCTAAAGGGCTAATGATGTGAGTTGGGTGGAAGATCACTTGAGTAGACTTGGAGGGCTGGTGGAACATGGAACATTGGTCATGTTAAGGTGTTCTAAGGTGGTAGAACAAAGGTGGAAGTCCTATTTGGCTATTTGACATATTGGAGGCTCTAGGTGTATTGGGAGAAGGCCTAGATAGTGAATCCTTGAGGGGATGTTTGATGTGAGAAGTTGTCTCACTTATTGACTAATTGATCTTGCATTTCAATCAGGGTATGGGCTTAGTAAGACTTACACACCACCTTTGCATCAACATGAGTTGTGACCAGTTCACTAGTAGGCTTCTTCAAATGCTAATCCTTACTCAGTTTCATGGACTTGGCCGTCTTCAAAGACATGACCTTCATGACTGTCATTTGATGATCACTACTTCATTTAATATTTTTGCAGCATAAATGTTAATAGGTACAAAACAAATGCAACACACACACACACACACACACACACACACATCCATTCATCACTAGATTAATTATCCACTCATCTAGAATTCAAAACAAACAAACACACACACACACACACACACACACACACACATAAGAGTGGATTTTTCTCATAATAAGTTTATGAAAGTATAATCTGAAGGTCCACATCGAAATCAAGTCTGTGAGACTGACTTAAAATAACTAAACCCAATATTCATGACCAAACTGTTGAGACAACCTAGGAACATGAAAAATAAAACCCTTTATTCTTTTCCAATTTTGCCCACCTGATATTTTCTACTTCCTCATCATAACCTACCTCATCATCCATACAACTATATAATGGCCACAATAATTTAGGTGGCTGAAAGGTTAAAGGAAACCAATTCTCATGTTTCACCTTACCCAAATTAATATACTTGGATGCTCACTACATGGATGTTGTGTAGATAACAAGGCCATGAGGTTCTAATTTATTAAGTTCCATAGGCAAACTATTCCAATGTTGGGATTAGGGCTCCAATCACAACTTGTCCTTCAACTCCTACCATCCTCTCAAACTCCCTATGAGATTCCTCTCTTAGAGGTAGATTAATTTTCCTGTAATCGTTAGTAGGCAAGCCATAAACTAGTTTCATCCAATCATAATACAACACTCGAGGTTGCCTATTTTCAAGTCTTAAGGGAAATATGATATTTCTTTCTTTATCTCTATATGCTCAGAGTTGTTCCCCTATACTAATCTCATTCTTAATCCATGACATCAGTACCCTCAAATGAATATCTCCAATATAAAGGAGTGGGTTCCATTAAGTGTCTAGAGGTATTGCATAATTATGGGGATAAAACTCACATAGTAGATTTCTAATTGCATCAGGAGAGGTTTGATACACATGGTAAAATTATTATAGATTTTCCAAGGTGGGACTTAGGTCTCTAATTATTCTCACTAGTTAAAACAATAGATGTCACTCCTTCAAACATAAGGCACAAACTCTCAGTGGAGACCTACATTCCATCAATTAAGGGACCATACCTATTATGGTATCTACCTTATGCTTATGAAAATCAATTTCTATTTTCTAATTATCAATTATTCTTTGCATCGTATCCTTATCAATTTCACATTTAGTTTTCCTATACTGCATAATTTTGCAAAAATCCAAATATATTGAATGGCATGTAAGAACAATAGGGGTATTATGTTTAGATATCCTTTGCTTCTTACCTGCAAGACTAGTGCTTGACTTAGGCTATACTAACTGCAACACTAGCTATTATATTTGTAACATTGGTTGTTCTGGCTGTGACACTGGTTGTTCTTCCAATTTTTTCATGGTAGCTATAAGGTTATCAAGGCCTTGTAATCCCCAACCTTCTACTGTCAACTCCTCTCCCTCTTGAAGTTCCATATATTGTTGAGTTGGAGGGGTTTCTTCTCTTACTACTTCCTCATGCAATCCACCCCTCTCTTCAAACACTTTAAATTATTCAATAGGTGTTTTTGGGACACCTTCTTCTCTTATTTCTATCTCTGTCATCTCACATTCCTCAGTAGGGTCACCCATCTGCACACCATATATGGATGTTGGCTCATTCATTTGAGGTCTACTGATAATATGGAGTTCTTCCTGAGGAATTTCTTGAAGGGACTTAGATGACTCAACAAAAATATTGGAAATTAGTTCTTCTCTCTGTCATGTAGCCTTCTTGCCAAGCCTAGAGCTTCTCTTTCGATGAGGCACTTCAGTGGTTATAGGAGCCTTCTTCTTAGTAGTTTTGTGTGAAGATGTGGGTGTAGGAGAAGCATCTGTAGGAGGAGGCATATTTTCCTTTTTCCTTCATTTGGAACTAGGGGTTATAAATTTAAGAATTTCTTCTTCTTCAACCTCTGTAACATTCTCATCAATTTTTCCTTTCCCCTTTTCTTTCTTGGTAGCTGTCCTAGTCCTTACAGGCGTTTGAGATGAAGTACTAGCACTACAATTTTCTATAGGGGTTTATAGCAGTTGATGGTTTAGTTGACTCATGATCATGTGGTATTATGGATACAAAAGGCTAAACAACAAGGGGAGCCCTAGAAGATGAGGCTCTCATTGTTACTTTTGTGACTCCCTTAGGAGTACTAATTCTTTGCATGATGGGCCTACCACTAGCTCCTACATTTTCCATCTGAAACCTTCTAACAACTATAAACTCTTCCTGGGTCATTTGGGAGACATCCCTTAGTGACCTCTCTAACAAAAAATTAATCAAAACATGATGAGTAACAAAATGAGGCCTACCTCTTTGCGTTTCTCTAGCACTGATGGTGAGAAGGTTGTAGAGGTAATTTGGCACATTGATATGACATCTATGATGCATATAACTTAGCACCCTGAAATGCATAGAATGTAAACAAGATTTCCTACCCTTTCATGTCAAATACTTGATGATGTACACTACCACTTCATCCCAAATAGGAGGTAATGACAATTTTCTAGTCCCTTGTTTATCAACCATAAGATGAGGGTCTATAGGGTGTGTGAATCGCGCTTTGATCATCCTAGCATCACGTTCTTTAGGAAACTATTCTCCCATAGATAGGAGTCCTATTACTTCTACAATTATTTCTTCAATAGCTATAAACCTTAATACTTTAACCCTTTCTTCCCCATTGGATAATGCACAGGTGAATTCTCTTGCAATATCATCATCATAACCATCCAACTTCAGAAAATAGTCCATCCATCTACAATTCATGAATTTTCATACACAAAATTTGTCTTGGAGCAACATTGTATGTACTATAGGCTCGTGCCTAATAGGTTCCATGGTGTATACCAGAATTCCACTTTAAATTTTAACTGAAAATAATGAACCCTTCTCAAAATCTTCCAAGAATTGAAAGACCAACTATCCAACAACTCAAACCTTTGCAATTGTTAAAATGCATCTCTAACAAACTTCAATTCCTTCCCGCAACCAATTTCTTCTGCAATATGAACTCTTTGTGACTTACAAAACCCTTAGCTATTTATAAATTTGGATTCTGTAGTTTAGGAAATAATGGAATAAAGATAGTCATTTCTAGCTTTTATTGGCGGCAGGAGGAATCAATTAGCAGGCACATACGAAAATATATGAAAAATATTTCAAATTCTTTAGATGTCATATAAAAAACATTTAAAATTGTGAGAGTTGTAGGCTTAATTATGATTTAACGTTATGGTTTAAGGAAAAAATGACGTGGTTAGGACATTCCCTCACCCCCACTAAACTTGCACATGTGTCCACACATGTGAATTGCAGAGGATAGGTTGGACTAAGCAATATGAAAAATATATATACATTAACTAAATTATGGTATAATAAATAAATCTAGTTAAAAATAAATATAAATTCCTACCTTTTTATGGATGTGACTGAAGTAATTAATGCAGATCAAGTATAATTCATTCCAAGCAGTACTCATGTTGAGATCATCCTAGGTTGAAGTATAATGGAATTATTTGGTGAAGTGGAGATGGAGGTGGAGTTGGAAGATAGGTGACATGAAATGAAGGTGGCTTTTCATTATTAAGAACAAGTACATCCAAGAGACATGGATGTATTTATTATGATTACATGCAAAACTAGTTTAAAGGGATGATGCAACATGAAGTCTTCCAACTTTTGTTTTAGGAACCTCGATATCCTTATGAATTTCAAACTTTTGTAGGAACTCTTCTTTGGTGGTAGGCTTGTGATATAATCTGAGTATGACCATTTACCAATAATTTGAACCTTACATGATCAATTATTGACAACTGCACAACACCATTATCAAAGACCTCAACTATCTCATATGGGCCTAACCATCTAGTTTGCAACTTGCCCATTTTTTCTTTATATCTGGAATCATATAAAAAGGCCTAGTCACCAGAGCAAAATTTATTCTCCTTTATATGCTTATCATGTCATTTCTTTCTTTGATTTTGCACTAACTCTATTTTTTGCAGGATTGACTTTGTGATTTCATCTAGGACATTAAGTTGCATGACTATTTTTTGTGCTATAGATAAATCCATTTCAAGCTCTAATTCAATTTTGAGGGTCTTATGCTCAAATTGAATAGGCATGACAACTACCTTATCATAGAGAATTTCAAAGGGTGTAAACCCATTTATTGTTTTCTAGGTTGTTTTGTATGCCCATACTTCCTCAAGAGCCTATTTGCCTAATATTTCCTATGGAATTGCACTATTTTGGTTAGGATTGATTCAATCTCCCTATTTTTAATCTCTTAGTGACCATTGGACTATGTGTGATAGGGACTTGCATTTTTGTGCCTGATAATGTATTCATTTGTCAATGTTGTTATCAATGTAGAGGTGAATTGAGCCCCTTGATCAGACACAATTTTCCTTGGTACTCCAAACCTTGTAAAAATCTTGTCATAGAGAAATTTTTCAAATTTTTTGTCCCTAGCATGCTTCATAGGTTTGACCTCTACCCATTTTGTGACATAGTCAGTGCATACTAAAATATATGAGTTACCATTTAAGGGAGGATCCATAGGTCTAAAAAAGTTCAAATCCCATTTATCAAATGGCATGACAACAACTTGTGGATATAGGGGCATCTCATTAGATTTAGTAGGTCTTCCCATCCTTTGGCACCTATCACATTTCCTAGTGTTTTGATTTGCATCCTCGTGTAAAGTAGGCCAATAGTATCTTGTAGTCAATATCTTTATTGTTGTCCTTTTTGCTACAAAATGACCACCACATAGTTCATCATGACATGCATGAAGAATGTAATATGTCTCATCTTCCCTTACACATCATCTCATAACTTCATCTGGCACTGTATAGTATACGAAGTTAGCTATCCAAGAAAAGTTAAAACTCTTCTTAACCAGTAATCTCTTCTCTTTGGGGGAGAAGTGATCATGAATATTATTTGCAGCTAGATAGTTAGTAATGTCTGCATACCAAGGTGTCTTAACAACAATAGAAAATAAGTGTTCATCAAGTAAACTATCATTAATGACCTCATAATTTTCCTCTATTTTGAGCCAAGATAGAAAATATGCCACTACATTATCTTTACCTAGCTTGTCTATTATTGTGATAGAAAATTTTTGCATCAGTAGTAACCATCTTGATAACCTCCATGTGATTGCAGGTTTGTTTAAAAGATGTTTAATTGATGCATGATCTACGTGTACAAAAATATAATACCCAATAATATAATTCCTAAACCAATGTTAAGAGCATAAATGACTACTAACAATTCTTTTTATGTGACAATGTAGTTTAACTCAAGTCCCTGTAGATTTTTACTAATGAAGTAAATTACATTCTTAATTGCTCCTTCTTTCTGGCCTAATAATAATCCTATTTCATAATATGATGCATCAATATGAATGTGAAAAGGTAGAGACCAATTAGGTCCCTAAGGATTGGTTCTTGAGTGAGGATTGACTTAAGTTGTAGGAAGGATTCTTCACAAGATTTTGTCCAATTAAACTCTACATCCTTGGTCAATAGAGTATATAGTGTTCCTACCATTTTACTAAAGTCTTTGATAAACCTTCTATAATATCTTGCATGACCCAAGAATCTTCTAACATATTTTTTCTTTGTAGGAATTGGAAGATTAAGAATAACTTCAATTTTTGTAGGATCAACTTGTATTCTAGCTTGTGAAATATAGTGTCCCAACACTACTCCCTCTTGCGTCATCGTGAAACACTTTTCACTATTCAAGGATAGATTGTGATCCTCACATTTCCATATTTTTTTTTCTAAATTTGTCAAGTCCTCTCCAAATGTAGTGCTATAGGTTGTAAATTCATCCATGTATATTTCCATGCATTCATGTGAAATATCAGAGAATATGCTAATGAATACTCTTTGAAAAGTGGTTGGAGCATTACACAAGCCAAATGGAAGAACATAATAAGCATAGGTTCCCCATGGATAGGTAAAGGTGGTTTTCTTTTGATCTTTAGGTGCAATCCTTATCTAGTTATAACCACTAAAGCCATCCAAAAATGAGAAATTATGTTTCCCTTCCAAAGAATCTAAGACCTAATCTATGAATGGGAGAGGGAAATCATCCTTCTTGGTTGTTCTGTTGAGTTCTCTATAATCCACACATACCCTCCACTTGCAACCTTTCTTAGGAATTATGACAAGTGGTGACACCCATTGGATGTCAGATATAGGATATATAAAACTAGCATTTAACAATTTTTGTAAATCTCACTTAACTATTTCTCTTAGTGAACGAGTAAATATCCTCTGGGCTTGTCTGACTAGAATACTATCCTCTTTGATATAAATTCTATGAGTGCATAACTTAGGATCTAGTCCTTTGATGCAATTATAATCCAAAGCAAAGGCTTTCTTGTTTTTTTGGAGTAATTTTGATAATGACAGTTGCTTCTCTTCACTGAGTTTATTATTGATATTCAAGAACCATTCTAGTGAGACTTCTACTTGCTTTATCAAATCTATTACGGATGTTTCAATAATATATGGTATTTTAACTTCATGTGGAAACAATTGATGAAAAAATTATTTCTCTATAGGAAAGGTTAATGAACTAGACACAAGAAGGATGGACTACAATGAACAATTTTGATGTGATGAACAACCAAAAGGTTTCTCACTCATTCCATATTTGTTCTGCATAATATTGTTGAGTACCTCATCCTCTCCTTGAAGGTGCAAGAAAGGATCTCTATTCAACATCATAAGATGCACAACTAAGTTAACCTCCTCTATTTATTTCCCTAGGTCTAGCCATACTGGTTGGACTATATCAGGTTGGGGCTATGTAAAAGCATAAATGACAAGCTTCTTTGTAGTCATACCATCTGAGATAGTCATATCTCATGACCAATATCCTATGTATGCATCAACCATAGATAACCAAGGCCTTCCTAGAATGATAGGATATCCACCTAATGTGGCTTTAGGAGAAAGTATCATGAAGTCAGTTGGATACTCCCAAGAGTCTAAGGTGACAACTAAATCCTCTACCATCCCATTAGGTTTGACAATGGAGCTATCAGCTAGCTGCAAGGAAATAAGTGTAGACCTTAGATTTGTAATTTGAAGATGTTGCATAGTATCCTTTATAATGACATTTATGTCTTCCCCTAAGTCTATCAAAGCATGTTTATTTGAATACCATTAATAATGATTCCAACTACAGGTCTACCAGGATCAAAATACTTGGGTACTACCACCTTACCAAGCATAATATCCGACCAAGAACATGGCCTATTTGCAGATCTTTCTTCTTCCTACCTGGTTTCTTTAGACAAGATTTCTTAATAGATTTACAATAGATTATAACATCTTTTATAGATTAGAAGAGGTGTATCTTAACACATATATGCTTTAGTTGGTCTAGAATATCAAAGCTTGATTACTCTTTTTGTGTAGTTACTTCTATTGCTAACCTTTTTGGAAATGAAAGAGTTGGATTAGATTGCTTAGGTACCTTAATTTATTTCATAAAATCTGGTTGGGTAGGTGTAATAGGAAAACTTCCTTGCTCTAATTCCTTAGTAGACATCTCAATTATAACTAGAGGGGCTGGTATTGGCAAAGTTATTCCAAATCTCAGGTGGATATCATTGATATTTAAAGCATAAGTAGGGTATTGGTTTTGGTTTGGAGAGTAAATATGATACTTTTTATTCTTGTTGATAGGATTAGGAACATGTTGTGTAGGTAACTAAGTAGGTTTAAGAACATTAGAATTGGCTGCAAGAGGTGAAATTAGTGTTGGCAATTGAGATTGTTGAGGTTGCTGGAGATAACCAGCTGGTGGATTTGGCCATTACCGACCTCCTCTCCATTGTGGGCATTGCTTCCAATTATCCTGGGGTGGTTTCTATGATCCTTGAGGTTGTTTCTAGCTTCCCCGAGGTTTTTTCCAATTCCCTTGAGGAGGTGGCCATTGAGATACAAGGTTTTGATAGTTTGGCCAAGTACTTTGGAGATTATTCCAAGGATAAGGGGGATAACCTCCAAGGTTTGAATTATGTTGGGATTTCCACTTATTATTATAAGAATATGAATAAGGACCACTAAAAGTTAAGGGGTCCTATAGCATACCATGTCTTGGATCTCATGACATCCTTTGAGAAATAAAGAACACTTGGTCATCATCTCCTTCTACCAGCTTGTATTCAGTAGGAACTGACTTCCTCTCTATATTGGCTACTATCTTGCATCTGCAGTCTTTCTTCTTCTGTCTGTAGTGAGGGTAATATTCTTCCAACATTACTGCTACTTCATCATGCCTCTTCTTGGATTGCATTGTATCCAACTATGTAGCCATATTGTTTATGATATTTTTCTTGAAATTTGTAATTATGTCCTTGAGACTCCATTGGTAGATGAATTGTCCATATTATTTTGATAACCCTTGCCCTTCTTAGAAGCTTCTCTAGAGTAATTCAAGAATTTATTCTTGAGATCATCCCAAGATGCTTGAGTGATATCTCCTCCTCCCATGAGGTTGAATGATTTAGTAAAAACTCTATAGATTCCTCTTAGAAACAACAACTTTTGATATTCTTCATTACGTTCATGGTGTGGGGAATTCTTCAAACTAGATAGGAATCTTGAAATGTAATCCTCCCAACTCTCATCATATTTTTGCTACATTCTAAAGATGTCATTCCCTTTATCCCATGTGCAATAATATTTATACTTGAGAAGGAACATTTCCTTCTGATGCATGAGCTTTTAGTGGCTTTTTTAGATTTTAGTGTTTTATTTAGTTTTTTTTAGAAAGTTGTTTTTACATAATAAATTTGAAATATTGTTTCCAATTTCAAAGGTTAGTTTGCAGTTCATCTTATCTTAGTTTTAGGAAGCTTCACAAAAAAAATCAGCTTTTTTCAAGTTGTTTTAAAAATTACCAAAAATGGCAAAAAATAATTTTATGAAAAAATTGCCAAAAAGGGTAATTTTAGATTTGTACTTAAATTAGTGTTTTCTCTCATTGTAGCAAAAGAGTATTTGGAAGAATAAAAAAAGAAGGATTATAATTCTAAAAATCTTATGTGTTTTTTTCTCTCATGTATTTTTGTAATTGTTAAAGGAATTTTGGCTGCATCATCTAGTATTAGAGCCCAGAAGGTCTGGGAAAGAGAGTTTGGTGTTTGTGTGTTTGTGTTTGTGCAGGTTGGAAAGAGAACCTCATTTTCAAAAGACTAAGTAGAGAAGAGAAAAAACCTAGGTGAGGCAAAAGACAAATTGGAAGCAAAGTCAAAGGGACTTGCTTGAAGAGATGGATTTGTTGAAGAGATGCTTGCAGAGTGAAGGCTCACTAAAGAAGAAACAAGGAAAAAAAGAGAAGATGAAAGACAAAAGTGTGAAGAGGGAAGATGGCAAGGAAAATTTAGAACATCTTAAGCAGGAGGTACAAAGGTTGGATCAAGCCTTAAAAGAATTGGCAACAAGATTTTCCCTAGAGTTGCAAAAATGGCACCTACCAGTTAAGAAGAAGATCACATGGCCCATTAGAAAGATTATTCAAATGAGGAAAATGAAAGAAAGGACAAAAATAATAGAGGAAGAGGTAGAAAATGAAATGGTGAGTATAATTATGACTGTTTTGACATCAAGAATTCAAGAAGATAGTAAACACAGTTTTAGGTGAGTCTTCCTGTATTTTAAATTATTTGAATACAATGTTCAAACTGAGCAAGTGGAAATTCCTATTGATAATAAGGTTGATAGTTGTTAGTAAATGAATTTGTCTCTTTTTCAAATTTATTTCTTCACTCTATGACCCTCCAAGAAACATCAACTCTTTACTAACAAATGGATTAAACATAAGATATTTAACCCTCTGAATTATGGTACAACTCCCAGAAATATTTTCAATGAATTTTTTATGAAAAAGAGTAATGCATTTTTGCAAACATCAAACTTTTGACCAGAAATTTGATAAGGCATAAATAGTAACTTTCATCAATATGACATTATTACTATGAATTGGAAACAACTAACAAATCTGAAGCTCACAGACTTCAATAAGTAAATATTATACTAATCTAAAGCACAACTTAAACTAGAATTCAAAGAAAGCTAAAGATGTTCAAAAAAGAAATTCTGCTCAATGTAGGATATCCCAACAAAGATCCACCCAAAAATATAAACCAACAGATCTATATTGATAAGTTTCTTTTCATTCATTGATTCAAAAAACCTTAATCCAAGTCTTTACAGAAATTATTAAAAACTTAAACTGTTCTATTACTATGCAGAAATAAAACTAACTAACATCCCTTTCAACAGTTATATCCTAGCCTTATATAGCCATCGGTTACAAGTTTCAAAAATAATAAAGTCTATGAAACTCCTCGATTTTCTGCCCGGAACTGCTTTAGATAATAAAAAATATGCTAAAAATGGAAAATACTAGAAATTGAAAACAACGACCCAAAAAACATGGAAAATAACTACTAATCATGGCTTAGCTAGACGCTTTAGATTCAATTCTAGGATGACCCAAGCACATGTGTCTGCTTCCACTCTTCATGAGCCAATGACACATTGATAACTGCGGCATGATATGGTAGGCTAATGAGAGCAATTCTTTTCCCGAGAAATTTCCTATCTTTGCATATTTGATCCAACCTTGATCTATGTGACTCAAGGTGATCTACACAGATGACTAGCATATCCTTAGTGTTGGCTATGGAAGTGAGATCTTATGTTGTGAGCTCTTTGCTATCTCTGATAGCTGTTATACCTACCTCCAACTCCTGGGTTATTTTCTCTACTTTCTTTCTTTATATCTTGAGTTCCCTCGTCCATCAGAACAATATTTAGGCACTTAAGATACTTTTGCATGGTATCAATTAAGCCCTTAAGATCATTAAGTAAGAGGGTCACCCCATCACATCCGTCCTTGATGATTGAATTTCTCCATTCAATACTCTTCATAGAAACATACAGGATCTCCTCATTCAAGCCATGAACTAGCTTTTCCATAAGGAATTTAGACACTCTATAGTGATCAATCTTCGACAGCTAACCGACTATACCAGTCCATTTCTTCTTTTCCTTCCTCCATTCTGCTAGTTCATCCAACAATTCTGAGATGATTTTTGTCACCATTCCATGAGTTTCAATTAACTGAGTGATGTAATCACTTTCCTGTTGAATCATCCATGCGACCCACTTGTTGAAAACATCTACTACTAGTCTATTTCTTTGAATTTAGTCTAGGATCTTGCAGACTTCTGGTGAATGAGGATCAAACATGTGATGCACCTAAGCTAATGGAAGTGGACTAGGCTCTTGGACCACCTAAATGAATTTCACCAATCTCTAAATGGTAGCCTTTAATTCCTTCTTGTCTGTCTCATCTTTGAAAGTCTTGTGTAAAATTTTTCATGTAGAAGACTCCAGGTGTTTGGCATCAACTACCCTGCTTGCCACTCCCAAATCTATCTTCTCAATAGTAAAGTCCTCAACAGATGCTTTAGAAACATTTTTGTCAGACTTCGGTATTGCTCGTTCTACTGTCCACCTCCCAGTTTTCTCATCTACCTCTATCATTATCTCCATCTTAATTCTTTTGGGCTTCACTGTGGCTCCCAAGCACTTACTTACCATGTCCTCTACTAGAAGAGTTATCAGTAGGACATTTCATTTCTTGCTGATAAAACTTCCTAGCCAACTAAGAGTGGGAGATGGAGTCTGCAAAGTGTCACTCACCATGGTTACTGAGGGTTTTCTAGAATCTGGCTGACTGCTCTTTCGAGTCAGTGAGTCTTTTCCCAGGCTATCTGAACCAACTTGCTCTGACATATGACTATCCATGGGATCAAGATCAATGACCTCTTTATCATCAACTAGCTTATCACTTTCTTTATTAACTCTGCCCCTTAAGGTCCTTCTTACTGGTGAAGAGCAAGGAGAAGCTTGTTTCATAGGATTAGCTGAAGGTTTCTTCTTATTTCTAGTTTTGGAGGTACCTACAAGGGAAATATTTTTGTCAGCAGAATCAATAGGTTTGACAACAGAATCACCATGTGCTACTCTTCTTGGGTTATGTCTTCTTAAAACAGGAGACTTCTTACTATTGACCCATTTCTTGGTTCTCTTAATTACATTGAGAGTCTTGATTATTATGCTCTCTCTCACATCAATACCCCAATCTATTTTAGGTAATGGTGTACCCCTAACTTTGGTTTTGAACTACTCATTAATTACCTTTGCACCATCTTCTTCATCTTTTGCTATGATGTTAATCTGAATATTTAGGGTAACAATTTATCCTAAGGTAAACCTTGACCAGGTCCTTCTTCTTACTTCAAAATCATCAGCATAGCCCTCCCAGTAATCCTCTATTTGGGGAATGTGTTGGAATTCAGAGGGCAAGTTGAAATGTTGAGCAGCGTATCCTCTACTATCAAAATCTTTCCTGAGTGCAAACATTTTTAAATTTAGCTTCCTTAATTCATGCTCTAGATTTAGGGCATCTAAAGAAGTTTTGCAAGTATAATACCCTAATTCAACTGGGAAGCTAGACTTTTCTCCGCCCTTCCTTTCCTTGACTCCTTTCTGAACATATGCCAATTGACGAGCCACTTCTGCAATGATCAAACTATCAAAAGCATATCTAGGCAATTTGAATGGCTCCCTTTCAAAACCACCCACTCTGAGATATGTGAATCTTTTGAATTGGATGAAGAAACTTCCATAAGTATTGACAAAGGTTTTTTCCTCCTTAGACATTCTTTGCTCAGTGTTCCCTTGTAGTTCATATGTCAACTTACCAAAGAAAACCCCATTGACTTTTAGAAAACTATCAACATGATATTCTTTTTGCAGGTGAGGGTAGTAATCGTAGACCTTCATATTTGGGAGGGGCTTTTCATGGAAAAGGCCTTTCCACTCTCTAGTACAAGCTAAAATGTAGAACAAGTAAGAGGACATGTGAAAGATACTACCAATTGGAAAACTTGCCAATTGATGATTGAGTTCATTGGCAATGGTTTTGACCCAATCAATATATTTTTCCCCTCCGAGAGTGACCTGGATGTAGAAGCACATCCAGTCATGCCAATTCTATGCATGTTGGTTTCCTTTAATTCTATTGAGGAGTATAACCAGATCAGCTACCTCGGGCTTGAAATGATCTATAGTAAGTGGCTTTGGGAGCCTGGACCCTCCTTTTTGGGCTTTGAGAAACCAGTATTGGTCTATTTCATTCCTATAGACTTGTCTCTTGGTGGTGAAAATTGATTGAGATGAGGGGATATTCCACTCTTCATATGGGTCTCTTTCTGGAATTCCTATGGCCTTTTGGATGACATCTCTACTTATGTATACCAGCGGACTCTTGTCAACCTTCTTGATACACTTCTCCTAAAAACTATATCTTTTTGCACATTTGACAACCAGCTCTTGACAAGGGGCTACTATAGGGAAAGCGACTGCATCAATCAGACCACTCCGAATGGCTTTTTCTAACATGGAACTTGGAATGGGTTCTTTGACTCGATTCATAATGTCTTCTAAGGCTCTGGTTTTAATCAAGGTGTCTTCACAGTTGGGTAGGGAGAAAATCAAAGGGGAGGTATTTCTGAAATTCGGGACTAGGTTCTTCATTTTGACTCACAAATTAGGAAAGAACAAGAAGACACAGTAGCCTTAAAGGAGTTTGAATTTTTACAAAGTAACGAGTTGTAACTGAAACAAGGAGGCCGAAAAGAGAGACTCACCTAGTTTTTTTTTATGTGATGAACTAAGCTCTGTGAGGAGGAATAGATACCTTCTTTCACACTGGCTGCATGAGACGTCTCGAACGCTATGAACAAATTAGGCTAAGCTTACCAATTTATCATAAAACAGTTCACAAAATCCTGAGAGATTCGTAATAATGGCAAAATTATGTCACATGAGGTTCAATTAGTGATCACCGAGTAACTCACACCACTTTAAGCATTGATTATTGTACTTTCCCAGATTGAAGTAACATCAAAATGTCACTTCAATGAATTACAACATCCTCACCATGTACACAAATTATAATCAATTGCTAGCTGTCCTTTATGTCAAATCAAAATTTTCCACTTTTGCAAATTATGAACTTATGTTGAACCTTGATCCTTGAACTACAAGAGTTCATATTTCAAGTTCAATGCGAAGATAGAAGGAATACCCTTGGGGACGATTAATAAAATAAAGAAAAACACAAGCGACAAGAAAGAAAAGATAAAATAAAGGAAGCATTTTCAAAAAGATAACATCCATTGAACTACAAGAGTTCAAGTTTCATGGTTCATTGGACGAGTGCGCACTACAAAAAAAACATGCCAGTAAGCTTGCGAATGAAGAGGGACAATCATACCAAAGGGTTTTATTGAACATTGAATATTGAACTACAAGAGTTCAAGGTTCAACTTCAACTGACAAGGTGTTTATGCAAGGAAATGAAACTTTGAGTGAAACACACCTTTAAAGATTATGAGGTGATTTTGGGAAAATTAGAGCCAGAGAAAATTAAACAAAATCTATTGATAACAATGGCTCTAGATGGGGATGAGGCCTCTTGAGGGTGAAGGATGAACCTATAGCTTTGGTTTCACAGACCAGGAAAAACTTAGAAAAGAAAGGGATGGATAAAGCAAAAAGGACAAAATAGAAAACAACACAGCAAAAAGATATGTACAAAAAATAGGGCAAACCTGTTCAAAGTTTATACAACTTGAGATCTTGACCATTAAAGGTCAAGGGTAGAATAGTACCATCCAAATGCTCCAGTTTGAAGGAATTACCTCCCAATGCTTTGTTGATGATGAACGGGCCCTTCCAAAGTGATTCGAATTTTCCATGGGCACCCTTAGGTTCCTGCCTTTTGTCCCATAACATCACTTGATCACCCTCCATAAAATTCCTGGGTCTGGCTTTTTGATCAAAAATTTTCTTGACTTGAGCCTAGTGTGTGGCTATTTGACTTACCATTTCTTCTCTTTCTTCTTGTATTTTGTTGAGATACAAAACCCGTTTCTCAAGGGCATCTTGGTAAACTTGATCTTCAATTGTTTTTGGCAATTTCACGGTAGCTAGTTCTAGTGGTAGTGAAAGCTGGGCTTCAACACCATAAACCAATTCAAAGGGTGACATGCCAATTGCTCTTTTTGGAGAAGTTCAATCAGCCCATAGAGCCTCAAACAGTTTCTTATGCCAATCCTTAGTGTTGTCACATACTAGCTTCCTCATTATCTTGATCAAGTTCTTATTACTTGATTCTGCCTGTCCATTTCCCTGTGGATAATAGTCAGATGCATGGGATAGGTAGATGCCGTGGTCATAAAAAAATAATTTCAACTCATGAGAAGAGAAATTTGTAGCATTATCTGTAACCAACTTAGTTGAAATGCCAAACCTTACCAAGGTGTAATTCTTTACAAACTCACACACTACTTTAGATGTGGTCTTCTTAACAGGGACTGCCTCTACCCATTTCGTGAAATAGTCTATTGTAGTGAGAATGCGGGTGTGTCTAGCACTCGAAGGAGGGTTGATTGGGCTGATGAAGTCTAACTCCCACTGCTCAAAAGGTTCTTCTATGACCACTAGCTGCAATGGGAGAGTTGCCACTGCGGTTTTCCACCGAACAATTTATATTTTTCACAATTTGCAACCCACTTATAAGCATCGCCAAACATCCCTGGCTAGTAATAACAATTCCTGAGAATTTTAAAAGTGGTTATTATGGAAGAGAAATGATCACCACATGCCTCACTATGAAATTCCTTGAGTAATCTTTCTTGATGTTCTTTGTCAACACACCTCAAGAAGGCTCCATCCAAACCCTTTTTATATAGTATGTCATCCACAATAACATACTTTGCAACTTTTAACCTAAGATTTCTTCCTTCTTTTGGGTTTAAATGAGGGGGGCAGTCTCCATAAGTAAGATAAAATGCTACATCCGAAAACTAGGAATCACGAAGACTGACAAAAAGAACCGAGGGTATACTGCTATCAGGGTCCAGATCAGACATAAGTTTACATAATCCTTAACCTCGAACCAGCTTGGTAGGACCAATTTATAGGTCAAATTCCTAAATCCTAGAAATCCATGTGGCTCAGTTGTTCATCCCTATCTCTTGTTGAGTTAGGACATCTTTGACAGTAGAGGTCGGAACAAAAATAATTGAATGGGAATGTAGAATGTAGAACCTGAAAGCCTTCACCACTTTTACCACCTCATATACTTGCTTCTCAACCAATGAATAATTTAACTCATGCTTTTTGAGAGGTATGCTCATGAAAGCAATGGGCACCTCTTCATCCTTATCATTCCTTTGCAACAAAATTCCAGACAATGTATGTTTAGAGGCATAATAGTGTATTATGAAGTCTTTCTTGTAATTTGGATTTATCAAAGTGGGAGCATCTACTATAGCTTTCTTGATATCATCAAATGCTTTGATAGCTTATGTGCTCCATTTAAATGGGTTCTTCTCACTCAAGAGGCTCACCATATGCTTAGTTATTTCTGTAAAGTTTGGAACAAACCTTCTGAGGAAATTAGTTTGCCCAAAGAAAGACTTAACACCAGTCCTATTCAAAGGTAAACCAAGCTGCTGGATTGCTTTAACTCTTTTTTGATCAATCTTGATCCCTTCTTTTGACACGATGTGGCCCAACAATTTACCTATTGTGACTGCGAAGACAAACTTCTTTGGATTTAATGAAATGCCATGTTCCCTGCATCTCTATAGAACTAATCTTAAATCCCTTAGATGGTTTCTATGCCTCTTTGAAAACACAGTCAGATCATCAAGATAAACAACTATTACCTTATTAAGAAAATGGCTAAAAGAAGAGTTCATTGCACATTGGAAAGTGACACCTGCATTAATCAAGCCAAAAGGCATTCTGTTATAAGCATATGTGCCCCATGGGGTAGTAAAAGCTATTTTATGTTGATCCTGGTCAACTACCTTTATCTGATTATAACTAGAGAAACTGTCTAGCATTGACATCATCTCTGAACCTGCCACAGTCTGCAAAATATGGTCCATAATAGGGAGTCCATAGTTATCCTTTAGGCTACATTGGTTCACATTCTTGAAATCTACACATATTCTTATCTCGCCATTTTTCTTCCTGACAGGAACAATATTCACAATCCAAGTAGAATGATGAATAGGATAAATGATATGGGCCTGTAGATTTTTTCTACCTCTTTCTGAATTGCCTCAGAAACTTTTGGGTTATAGTTTCTTAATTTCTGCCTAATTGGTGAAGTGCCCAGCTTGAGAGGAATCTGGTACTGGAATTTCCCTCCTTTGAAATTTTTTAAATCATGGTAGGACCAAGAAAAGGTATCCCAATATTCCTTTAGCAAATTAACAAATTTTCATTTCTCATCTGAAGTGCAACACTTGCCCAGGTTTATACATCTAGGTTCTTCTTCCTCCCCTATATTTACCTTCTCATAGCCACCTTGATTTGTGTCTTTTTGAGGTGGTGGAGGAGATTTCAGAGCATCATATCTGTCAAATTGGCTCTCAAGAGAGATGAGCCCTTTATGAATATGATTCCCTTTTAATTATAAGATCCCTTCATCTATTATACCATCTGGGAAAAACTCATCACAGGTTGATGAAGATCCTTCAAAGAAGGTGGTACTAAATTTTTTTGGCAACTGCAAGAATTTATCAATTTGTTTATCATCTTGAAAGACCTACCAATGCTCAACATTATCTGGAACTTTCAGTCTGTACGCCATTTCAATTTTATAGGAACTTTGCTTAAAATCTAAATGTGGCAACAACATGGAGGAAGAAACTGCTAAGGAATCAACTCTGTTGTTCAGTTATCTGGGAATAACTTCGATGGAGAAAGCTTCAAATTCTTCTATCTCATCCCAAACATGATTTCTATAGTGTTTGAGTCTTTCATTTTTTGCTGAATACATTCCTCTTACATGTCTTACCACAAGTTCTGCATCCCCTCTGGCTCAGAGTACCTTGATACCTATCTTCTTCACCTCTTCAATACTGAGTAAAAGAGACTCATATTCGACAGTGTTGTTTGTATTATCAAAATCCAACTTAAAAGCCCATGGGAAAAGATCTCCTTTAGGTGATATCAATACAACCCTTGCTCCAAAACCAATAGAAGCATAGCTTCCATCAAACTCCAAAGCCCAAAGTCCATCAGACTTATGAGTTTTCACTTCTTCATTCATGTCTGGTGTGAATGAGATCATATAATTTCCAAACTCAAATTCTTGGTAGAGTATCTGAGACTTGGGATCTTCATATGGGAGTACTATGTATTTTGATTTTCCTTCTAGTTGTAGGACAACCCTTTTATCCCCCACTGGATTAATTGCTTGCGACTAGTCAAGTTTGATCTCTCCTCCAAGATCCCAACAGAAAGTCCTGCTTAGAAGCATACCATAGCTTGCTAGAATGTCAGCTACAAGTATGGTTAGTTTAATCTTTTTACTGGGGTATGTTGCAAGGGCTACTTGGGCATCTTTGATTTTTCCAACTAAGGGTACTTGCTTTTCATCTAGGGCATAGCATTGACCAAAGGTTGCAGTGAGGGGAAGATCCAGAGCTTTGGCTATTGAAGCAAGCATGATATTATCAGAAGCTCCTGAATCTATAACATAGTTGTTCAACTTAAAGCCATGAATAAACAAGGATAAATAGAAAGGCTCTAGTTTTAATCCTACATGAGGAGTCTTTTCTTGTGGAGGATTCTTTTCTTTGGTAGCTTGAGTTTCTACAGTAGCTTATTTTGAGAAAGCAACAATACTAGTTTCATTAGTATTTTTATCTGCAGGAGGTTGACCTAATTTAACATGTTTGATAAGTCTTTCCAATTCCTTTGGGTTCATTCTAAGATATTCAGCAGGGGAAACTTGAATCTTAGAACTTTCACAAAAATCAATGATATCGAAAGAAGTACTAGAATTGTTTTTCTTTAGTGATTCATCATCTTTAGAAAATGAGCTTTTAAAAGTCGATGATTTTTGCAAGAAGTCTTTACCTTTGTCCCATCGTTGTGATGTTGATGGTGTATCATTGGCTTGAGAATTGCGGTAACTTCTAGTCAGCATGGTACATGCAGGGTCTTGTAAAGTTGCTAGAGTACTTCCTCCTTGCTTAGAGTCAGACTCATATTCTATGTAATAATTTTTAGAGCCACCATGCAACTAAGGACTCACTGCATCATCAGGTGATTCTTTTGTCAATTCTTAGTTCACACGCATTTGCATTGATCAGATCATTTCTGGATAGGAGGTACAATCATGATCATCTATAAGGTGGAAGGTACACATATTAGCTCTTTTAGGAGGAGCTTCCAGTAAATTCTTATCAGTCGGGGGATAATTTTGAGATTTATGACTAGGTCCAGCTTGTTCAGGCATCCCTCTAGGAATATTTTGATACAAAGGAGGAGGATTGGTATTGCTTTTAGGAAGCTACCTCTTGAGGGTAATTACATCATTTACTAATCTTTGCAGCATAGGATCAGAAGAAGATGTATTTTGTGCATTGGGTACTTGGGACATCTTTTCTCCACTTCCTTGTGGTGATCAAATCATCTTCTAGCTCAGTAGCTTGGCTTTGAGCAGTTGCCAAGTCTACTGGTCTATTCCTTCTAAGATGAAAACCGATGTCTGGGGGCATAAATTTACAAAGAAACACTGCTAGTTTTCAGGGGTGGGCCTTTTTGCGGCATGAATCTTATGAATGACTTTGTTATACCGAGCCACATAATCTCTCATGGGCTCATGGATCTCCTTTTTCATTTGTGTAAGTTGAGCTAACAGAGAATGCTCATCATCTACACTTTTGAAATGACCTTCAAATGTAGTTTTCATGGCATTCCAATAAGGTATGGACCCTGCAGGAAGATGTCCAAACCATTCCACTGCTCCTTCTGTGAGGGTTTGAACAAAGAGCCTAACTGCTACATCTTCAGTTTGCACCCCTAGAATGCCAGTGGCTACATTGAAAGAATTAAAATGTTCTTCTACAACTACTTTTCCATCACCGGAGAACCTTGGAAGGACATATTTGGCTCCTTTGGGAAGAGCATGGTGAGCGACTAGAGCTAAAGGGCCTATTGCATTACCCCATGGTTGAGCCATGATAACTGTTGGAAAAATAGTTAGAAGAGGAGGGGCTTGAATCCCTGATAAAGTTAAGGCTTGCCAATCATAGGTTTTAGTAGATGAACAAAAAGATTATTTAGGAGGAGAAGAAGGCTTGCTTTGAGACTTTTTCTTAGAGGGGTAGAATCTTAAGGTTTCAAGATTTTTCAGTTCTTCAAAAATACTATAAAAAATACCTGGCTCTCTTTGAGATCTGGTGTAAGGTCTGGACTCCAGCTTGATAGTTCTATGGTCTTTGAATTGCTCTATCAACTACTGCAGCTTCTTGAGCTATGAGGAGACCCCTCAACCATTCACCGATCTCTTCCTCTTCTTCTAACACCAATTGAACTTGCTGATATTGTTCATTGCTTGTTTTTACTTTCTAAGCTAGATTATTTAGGTCTGCAATAATATCCTCTTGAGTGTCATGAAAATTTAGACCAGGTTGTAGGATTGGGGGAACTTCGGCTTGACTAGGTATTATATCAGCTGGTAATACCATGATTACACATTAAAACAAGTAAAAACACTGGTTTACTAGTTTAGCTCCCCAGAAGAGTCACCAAAAACTGTTAGTAAATAAATTTGTCTCTTTTTCAAATTTATTTCTTCACTCTATGACCCTTCAAGAAACATCAACTCTTTACTAACAAATGTATTAAACATAAGATATTTAACACTCTGAATTATGGTACAGCTCCCAGAAATATTTTCAATGAATTTTTTATGAAAAAGAGTAATGCATTTATGCAAACATCAAAATTTTGACCAGAAGTTGATAAGGCATAAACAATAACTTTCATCAATATGACATAATTACTATGAATTGGAAACAACTAACATATCTGAAGCTCACAGACTTTAATAAGTAAACATTATACTAATCTAAAGCACAACTTAAACTCGAATTCAAAGAAAGATAAAGACATTCAACCAAGAAATTCTGCTCAATGTAGGATATCCCAACAAAGATCCACCCAAAAATATAAACCAATAGACCTATATTAATAAGTTTCTTTTCATTCACTGATTCAGAAAACCTTAATCCAAGTCTTTACAGAAATTACTAAAAACTTAAATTGTTCTATTACTATGTATAAATAAAACTAACTAACATCCCTTTCAACAGTTTTATCCTGGCCTTATATAGCCATCAGTTACAAATTTCAAAAATAATAAAGTCTATGAAACTACTCAAGTTTCTGCCCGGAATAGCTTTAGATAACCGAAAAATATGCTAAAAATGGAAAATACTAGAAATTGAAAACAACGACCCAAAAAGCATGAAAAATAACTATTAATCATGGCTTAGCTGGATGCTTTAGATTCAATTTTGGGATGACCCGGGTGCACGTGCCTGCTTCCACTCTTCATGAGCCAATGACGCACTGATAACTGTGGCATGATATGGTAGGCTAATGAGAGCAATTCTCTGCTCAAAAACTTTCCTATCTTTGCATATCTGATCCAACCTCGATCTATGTGACTCAAGGTGATATACACAGATGACCAGCATAGCCTCAGTGCTGGCTACATAAGTGAGATCTTCTGTTGTGAGCTCTTTGCTATCTTTGATAGATGTTATATTTGCCTCCAACTCCTGGGTTATTTTCTCTGCTTTCTTTATATCTTGAGTTCCCTTGTCCATTAGAACAATATTTAGGCACTTAAGATCCTTTTGCATGGTATCAATTAATCCCTTAAGATCATTAAGTAAGCGGGTCACCCCATCACATCCATCCTTTATGATTGAATTTCTCCATTCAATACTCTTCACAGAAACATATAGGATCTCCTCATTCAAGCTATGAAATGGCTTTTCCATAAGGAATTTGGACACTCCATAATGATCAATCTCCAATAGCTGACTGAATATACCAGTCCATTTCTTCTTTTCCTTCCTCCATTCTGCCATTTCATCCAATAGTTTTGAGATGATTTTTGTCACTATTCCATGAGTTTCAATTAACTGAGTGATGTTTCACTTCCCCGTTGAATCATCCCTATGACCCACTTGTTGAAAACATCTACTACTAGTTTGTTTCTTTGAATTTGGTCCAGGGTCTTGCAGACTTTTGGTAAACAAGGATCAAACATGTGAGGCACCTACGCTAATGGAAGTGGACTAGGTTCTTGGACCACCTAAATGAATTCTGCTAATCTCTGTATGGTAGCCTTTAATTCCTTCTTGTCCCTCTCATCTTTGAAAGTCCTATGCAAAATTTTTCATGTAGAAGACTCCAGGTGTTTGGCATCCGTTGCCCTGCTTGCCACTCCCAAATCTATCTTCTCAATAGTAAAGTCCTCAATAGATGCTTTAGAAACATGTTTTTCAGACTTTAGTATTGCTCATTTTGCTATCCACCTCCCAGTTTTCTCATCTACCTCTATCATTGGCTCCATCTTAATTATTTTGGGCTTCACTATGGCTCCCAAGCACTTACCATGTCCTCTACCAGAAGAGTTATCGGTAGGACATTCCATTTCCTACTGATAGAACTTCCCAGCCAACAGAGAGTGGGAGATGGAGTCTGTAAAGTGTCACTCACCATGGTTACTGAGGGTTTTCTAGAATCTGGCTGACTACTCTTTGGATTCAGTGAGTCTTCTCCCAAGCTATCTGAACCAACTTGCTCTAGATTATGAGTATCCATGGGATCAAGATCAATGACCTCTTTATCATCAACCAGCTTATCATTTTCTTTATTAACTTTGCCCCTTAAGGTCCTTCTTAGTGGTGAAGAGCAAGGAGAAGCTTGTTTCATAGGATCAGCTGAAGGTTTCTTCTTATTTCTAGTTTTGGAGGTACCCACAAGGGAAATACTTTTGTCAATAGAATCAATAGGTTTGACAACAAAATCACCATGTGCTACTCTTCTTGGGTTATGTCTTCTTAAAACAGGATGCTTCTTACTATTGACCCATTTCTCGGTTCTCTTAATTACATTGAGAGTATTGATTATTATGCTCTCTCTCTCTCATCAATACCCCAATCTATTTCAGCTAATGGCGTACCCCTAACTTTGGTTTCGAACTGCTCATCAATTACCTCTACACCATCATCTTCATTTATTGCTATGATGTCAATTTGAATATTTAGGGTATCAATTTGTCCTAAGGTAAACCTTGACTAGGTCCTTCTTACTTCAAAATCATCAGCACAACCCTCCCAGTAATCCTCTATTTGGGGAATGTGTTGGAATTTAGAGGGCAAGTTGAAATGTTGAGTAGCATATCCTCTACTATCAAAATATTTCCTGAGTGCAAATGTTTTCAAATTCAGTTTCCTTAATTCATGCTCTAGATTTAGGGCATCTGAAGAAGTTTTGCAAGTATAATACCCTAATTAAACTGGGAAGCTAGACTTTGCTCTGCCCTTCCTTTCCTTGACTCCTTTCTAAACATATGCCAATTGATGAGCCACTTCTGCAATGATCAAACTATCAAAAGCATATCTAGGCAATTTGAATGGCTCCCCTTCAAAACCACCCACTCTAAGATATGTGAATCTTCTGAATTGGATGAAGAAACTTCCATAAGTATTGATAAAGGTTTTTGCCTCCTTAGAAATTCTTTGCTCAGTGTTCCCTTGTAGTTCATATGTCAACTTACCAAAGAAAACCCCATTGAGTTTTAGAAAACTATCAACATGATATTCTTTCTGTAGGTGAGGGTAGTAATCGTAGACCTTCATATTTGGGAGGGGCTTTTCATGGAAAAGGACTTTCCACTCTCTAGTACAAGCTAAAATGTAGAACAAGTAAGAGGACATGTGAAAGCTACTGCCGGTTGGAAAATTTTCCAACTGATGATTGAGTTCATCAGTAATGGTTTCGGCCCAGTCGATATATTTTTCCCCTTTGAGAGTGACCTGGATGTAGAAGTACATCCAGTCATGCCAATAGTATGCATGCTGGTTTCCTTTAATTCTATTAAGCAATATAACTAGATCAACTACCTCAGGCTTGAAATGATCTATAGTAAGTGGCTTTGGGAGCCCGGACTACCAGTATTGGTCATTTCATTCCTATAGACTTGTCTCTTGGTGGTGAAAATTGATTGAGATGAGGGGATATTCCACCCTTCATATGGGTCTCTTTCTAGAATTCCTATGGCCTTTTGGATGACATCTCTTCTTATGTATACCAGTGGACTCCCATCAACCTTCTTGATACAGTTCTCCTCAAAACTATATCTTTTTGCACATTCAACAACCAGTTCTCGACAAGGGGCTACTATAGGGAAAGCGGATGCATCAGTCAGACCACTCCGAATGGTTGTTTCTAACATGGAACCTAGAATGAATTCTTTGACTCGGTTCATAATGTCTTCTAAGGCTCTGATTTTAATCAAGGTGTCTTCACAGTTAGGTAGGGAGCAAATCAAAGGGGAGGTATTTCTGAAATTCAGGACTGGGTTCTTCATTTTGACTCACAAATTAGGAAAGAACAAGAAGACACAGTAGCCTTAAAGGAGTTTGAATTTTTACAAAGTAACGAGCTGTAACTGAAACAAGGAGGCTGAAAAGAGAGACTCATCTAGTTTTTTTTATGCGACAAACTAAGGTCTGTGAGGAGGAAAAGATACCTTCTTCTACCCTGGCTGCATGAGACATCTCGAACACTATGAACATAATAGGCTAAGCTTACCAATTTATCATAAAATAGTTCACAAAATCCTGAGAGATTCGTAATAATGGCAAAATTATGTCACATTAGGTTCAATTAATGATCACCAGGTAACTTGCACCACTTTAAGCATTGATTACTGTACTTTCCCAAATTGAAGTAACATCAAAATGTCACTTCAATTAATTACAACATCCTCACCACGTGCGAAAATCATAATCAATTTCCAACTATCCTTTATGTCAAATCACAACTTTCCACTTTTGCAAATTATGAACTTACGTTGAACCTTGATCCTTGAACTACAAGAGTTCATAGTTCAAGTTCAACGTGAAGATAGAAGGACTAACCTTTGGCACAATTAATAAAATAAAGAAAAACATAAGTGACAAGAAAGAAAAGATAAAATAAAGGAAGCATTTGCAAAAAGATAACATCCATTGAACTTTGAATCTTGAACTACGAGAGTTCAAGGTTCACGGTTCATTGGATGAGTGCACGCTGCAAAAACAACATGCCGCTAAGCTTGCGAATGAAGAGGGACAATCATACCAAAGGGTGTTATTGAACATTGAACATTGAACATTGAACATTGAACTACAAGAGTTCAAGGTTCAAGTTCAACCGACAAGGTGTTTATGCAAGGAAATGAAACTTTGAGTGAAACACACCTTTAAAGATTATGAGGTGATTTTGGGAAAATTAGAGCTTGAGAAAATTAAACAAAATCTATTGATAACAATAGTGAAGATGTTTCTAATTTGTTTGTTAATGAGGCATATGTATATTTTCAAAAGTATTATGAAAATCGTGGTAATGAAGAATATGATGTTATATTATATGATGAAGACATAAATAATGATGCTATTGAAGTATATACACAAGAAATCAAATTTTGGAATCTAAAATTTGAGCCTGCACTGAATAGGAGATGGTTTAAGAAAAATAAGAGGAAGAAGGATCCAGGGATAGTTGCAAAGATGAAGAACAAATTGCCAAATTATTGGAAGACCAGGAACAAGGAGTAGACTTGCATTCAAGAGGGATTTAATTTTCTCTTCTCTGGGTTAACACAATAAATATCTGGTATAATGGGAACGATTAGATCTAGACAAGAAACATGCATTCAAAAATAACTTGCAGGAGTTGCGTTCTTTCAACCAGAGGAGAATGATGTAGGAGCTTTTAGTGGCTTTTTAAGATTTTAGTGTTTTATTTAGTTTTTTTTAGAAAGTTGATTTTTCATAATAACTTTGAAATATTGTTTCCAATTTTGAAGGTTAGTTGGCAGTTCATCTTATCTTAGTTTTAGGAAGCTTCACAAAAAAAATCATCTTTTTTTGAGTTATTTTAAAAATTACCAAAAAATGGCAAAAAATAGTTTTATGAAAAAATTGCCAAAAAGGGTAATTTTGGATTTGTACTTAAATTAGCGTTTTCTCTCATTGTAGCATAAGAGTATTTGGAAGAATTAAAAAATAAGGATTATAATTCTGAAAATCTTATGTGTTTTTTTTTTCTCTCTCGTATTTTTGTAATTGTTAAAGGAATTTTGGCTGCATCACCTTCATACCATCCCAAGTTCTTACAACATCTCTTCCTAAGCTCATAAACCATCTCAATGTTGATTCCTTCAAAGTAGTAGGAAATATATTAAGCCTATGGACATCTATGGTATAATCATATCTTCTACAGAGGATGTCAAATTCAAACAAGAATGTATCAACATCCTTAGTTATCAAGCCATATAACTTAGAGAGTATTGAAGCAGAAATATTTTTGAGATTATTGTTATCATTTTGGTCAGTAATTGGGAATTCAAAAGTTGGTTGAGCCATCCTTGGTTGATTCATTGGTTGATGCCTTGGTTTAACCCTTGGTTGATAGACTACCAAAGATAGTTTATTGTCAACTTGGTTTGGGAAAAATGGGTTCACCGGTGGAGGTATATGTAGATTAGAAAATATATCAGCAAAATGATTTTAATCAACGGGTTCTTCCTCTAAGGAAGATGAAGAGGTTGGAAAATTTGGAACAACATCAATAAAAGGATTCTCCTTTTCTTCTTCTTCTTCTTCTTCTATTTTGTCAACAAAAATCTCACCTAGTTGGTTACCAGGGTAAGGATCATTAGGAAGGCATCTCTTATTCTTCTAGATGCATGCATATTTTGGTAAATTTGAACTATCTTCAATTGAAATTAAAATTTTAAAATTAACTAAGCTAAGGAAAACTAAAGATAACATGAAATAACTAAACAACTTTATCTCAACTCATGGCTTCAATAGGTCCTTAGTTTGAGTCCATCCCAAAAAATGACACAAAAAATGCTTGACTTCCAAATTGGATCAATAGATAGGTCATAAAACTCAACTTAGGGATTGGACATCCAAACTGAGCAACTATCTTTGTCATGGTGAAGGCTTATTTACTTGTCAACCTAGGGTATGTGAACTTGAAATGGGTTTGCACTGTACGTGCACTAAGTTCCTACTAAAGCCATGCTATCCTACAACTTAGGGAAAACAATGTTGAAAGGTAAATTATTGGAATTGAACTTAATTTAAATGCTAAAGTTGAACATATGCAAACTGCTATAAAAAAATTCAGGATGTGTAGACATGAAACTACTTTGTTTGCTTTGGCTGTAGGAACAGTCACAAGAAATCAATTCTAGTGGTTGCAAGAACAAACAAACTTCAAAACTTGTAAATAAAGCTAAAGGAAACTAATGCTAAAATTGAAATGGACTACTCACCAAGTGGACCCCCTTAGGTGAGTATCCAGAACTTAGTTACACACTTATGAACTCAAAACCTCATTGCTCTATTCATGTTTGCAAAAGTACTAGTTACAAGCCATTGCTAAAAAATAGCTGAAATTGTATTGAAAACTAAATTTTTTATTATATGGAATCCTTAGGCTAACTAAGATAGCTTCCAAAGAAGTAAAAATTCTTATTTATAACAAAAACTTACTAACTAAATGACCACTAGAAAATCAATACCAAAAGAATAGGTGGCTCATAATTATTACATCATTAGAAAGGGGGGGAAACCATCCACTAAATGAGGAACAAAAAACTTGTTCAACTACACAAAGAGTAGATATAGATTCTACTATCTCCTATATGGATTCCACATTAATAGTTATGATTTGACTCACTACACATGAACTGTGACTAGTTCACCATTGGAATACCCAATGTTCATGACCAAACTATTGAGACAACCTAGGAACATGATAGATAAAACATTACAAAGTGACATAATACTTGATCCAATACTTAAGCTCACCAGGATTCACACCATTCAAGCTATCCCATCTACCTTCCATCAGTGCCTAAAGTTCCCTTCTAGTATTGAAAAATTCTTGAGGGGAAATAAGAAATTTTTTTCCTTCTTAATTTGTTAGTCAAACCATCTGCCACTAAGCCAACCACCACAACTCCATATACTAATGAATCTTCCACTTCCAAAACCACTAATCTGATGCGCAAGTGAAAACCATTGATATAGATTATGGGGAGTAGAGTATAGAGAATACCTTAAATGTTGGTCAAGTTCTCCCTTCTCCCAAATCATATGCTCGACCATCACTTATCACACCTAAAAACAAGCCTATTTTCTAGCATAAGAAAACCACTTTTGAGAAATAGGGATGTCTTGATAAGGAAAGCTTAGAGGAAGATGTATTCTCATGGTTATAGAGAGATGGCCAAGACAATCCCATCAACATACCTAGAGAGAAATATCCTAAGGCATTCCCTATAGTTGAAAGCATGGGATATCATGACATAGGTTTGGGAGCACAAGGGAAAGGTATCAAAGAACCCATCAATCCTAAAGATTACTCTCATAAATGTAGACTTGGATTTCACACAGAAACTAAGTTGTCTTCTCAAAATGACTATGATGCCTCTTCATATTTTGAAGACTTTGAGAAAGAATTATATGAAGTTCCCTTTGAATGCCTTGAAGATGACATGTTTTGAGCTAACAATGTCATAGCTATAACCACCATACACCTTACATCTCCTATCCTTCCCCTTAAAAATCACAAGCTTATCGATTGAGACCAAAAAGATTCACCACAAGCTCTAGGCATATGTGAAATGGATGAAGAAATAATTTCAATCTTAGACCCAAGAGATCTCTGAAAATATGAACATCAAACAAAATATCATGATCAAGCTTATTTTTGCATCAAGTCATCTCTCTCATTCACAAAAGTTAAACTAGTAAAAGTAAAAGTAAAAAACAAAACAAAATATCCCTAGGTAAAAACCTCTCTGAGGTGCCTTTGGATGAAAAAAAAGTAAAAAGAAAAGATGTATCCTCTAGTGAAAACCTTTCTACAGTGCCAAAGGAGGAAAAATTTGACTTTCCCTTGATGACTCTTCCATCTAAGAAGTCCTCTATCCTTATTGAAGATACGGTGGAAGTAAATCTTGGTACAACTAAAAATCCTAGGATCACCTTTGTTGCAGCTTCCTTGAATGAAAAAGAAAAAGAAGATATGACCAAGTTACTTTGTAAATATCAATATAATTTTTCTTGGTCTTATGCTGATATGTTGGGGTTGGATCTAGATCTTGTGGTACATCACCTTGTAGTATACTCTAACACTAAAATAGTCAAGCAAAAACTTAGAAAAATGCATCCTCAGATAGCATTATTAGTAAAAGTAGAATTATAGAAGATGTTAGATGTCAAGTTCATCAGACCTATTAACTATCCTAAGTGGGTATCCAATATTGTACCAGTGGGTAAAGCTACTGGGGTTATTTTCATTTTTACAAACTTCATAGACTTGAATAAAACATTCCCAAAGGATCATTTTTTCTCTCCCCAATATAGACATTATAGTGGATTTGATTGTGGGGAATAAAATTCTCTCTCACAGATAGATTTTCTAGATAAAATCATATTAGGATTGCAACAAAAGATCAACACAAAACTACTTTCACCACACATTGGAGTAAATTATGTTATCAAGTTATGCCCTTTGGCTTGAAGAATGCCGAAGCAACCTATCAACGTTCTATGACTACCATCTTTCAAAACCTTCTGTATGATATCAGAAGATTATGTTGAAAATATTTTGGGAAAATTGAAGACAAGAGAATCACACATCCTAGTCCTTACAAAGATCTTTGACATACTAGAATAGTACAAGGTCTAATTGAATCCTAAAAAGTGTGCTTTTGGTGTCACATTAGGAAATTTGTTAGGCTACATTATATCATGTAGAGGAATCAAGGAAGACCCAAAGAAAATTAAATCCATTCTAGAAATGCCAACTCCTAAGACTTTGAAATAGCTATGCAAATTGCAAGGAAAACTTGAGTCAATCTATCAATTCATCACTCAGCTTGTAGACAAGTGTCATCCCTTCTCACATATCCTTTAAAAGGACATCAAGTTTTAGTAGGAATGCCTCTGTCAGAAGGCCTTTGAAGCTTAAGAAGTATCTCGCCTCACCACTAGTTCCTCATGTTGCTAGGAGAACTTTATTACTATACATCTTTGCTACCACTTTTTCAATAGGGGTGCTTTTAAGACAACTAGATGATCAAGGAAAGAAAAGAGCGATTTATTATATCAGCATGACTCTATCTGGCTATAAGTTGAATTACAAATCAATAAAATGAGCATGTTTGGCTATTGTATTATGTGCCTAGAAGCTTTGTCACTATATGCTTAATCACAACACAAATCTCATCGCAAAGATTCATCCCTTAAAGTACCTAATATCTAAAGAAGCTCGCACTGGTCATACAACAAAATGGGTTATGATACTTAGTGAGTTTGATATTGAATATGTGGATGCAAAGATATAAAAGGGAAAGTAATCATTGATCAGTTAGATGAAGCCTCTCTCCTTGGGGATCACCCTATCTATACATGTATGTAATTTGAATCTTACAAACCATCATAGAACATTAATATGATCATTCAACTCAAAATCAAACTAGTTAAAGAAAATTGAATTGAAATTCATCATGAGCATTCTATGGATCTCTAGTTCTAGGGACTTGAATTATGCTCTTAGCTGCAATTTTGATCCTCAAGTGACAACCTAAAAAATGAGAATTTAATGATAATAATACAAATTCTATTCTAAATGATCAAAATCACTACTCTATGATGCAAAACCTCCATTATGATCTTGCTCTAAATGAATCTAATCTAAATTGACCTTAATGACAATGCTCTCAATGATAAATGCACACAATTACATGATAACCTTGCTCTAAAATGATAATGGATGATTTACTCTAATTGTGCATCCTATTTATAGGATTTCTCAAGGTGTAGGGGTAAGTTAGATTTGTATGCACCCTAAAATGGTCGCCTAGACTTTGGGCCCCTATTCAGCAATTTGTCAAATCCCTGAATCAATATTTTCAAATATCAACCATATCAATTATATCAATTTCCTTGATCAAATCATAATCAATTCAGTATTTCCTAAGGTTTGAGCCTTATTTAATTTAAAAGAGAAAAAAATAAAAATCTTATTTAATTAAGAGAACATGCTCCCTTTTAATTAATTGATAAATCCTTTTTAATTAATTAAAAATCTCTTTTAATTAAATAATAAAATCACTTTATCCTAAGCCTTTATTTAATTAAAAAAAATTTCCTCCCCTTTTATTTAAATAAAAAAATCTCCACTTTTCTTCTTATCCTATGTTGTACAAATAAAGCATTATTCTTATTTTATAAAAAGAGAAAAAGTACTTTTTGTCTCATATGGACACTAAAGTCAACTCCTATTTTTCTATTGGAGGATATTTGTGCACAAGGATCAAGCTTCTATTTTTCTCCATCGTGGATTAAGTCTTTTGCCTCTTAATTTCGATCGTCCATTGATTCTCATTCTCTATAAAAAAAAGAGCTCTCTTCTTCATTTTGCATACACTTGAATTTTATGCTATTGTTATGCTACAGATTTTCTAAGTCATCTTGAAGTTTTTGTAAACATTCTTGCATCAAGTTTTGAAAATTTGGAGCATCATTGGCATTTATCTTGCATCTACATCACATCCTAGCTTGCATCATAGTTGAATCATCATGGTATCATTTCCTTTCATGTTTTAGATTAATCTCACATAGTTTAATTAAAGGGTTTGTAACTCTTTCATTTCTATTTTCATAGCCTAATTTGCATAGTTGCATGCTCATCTTAGATTAATTTTGCATTGCATTGCATTCATTTGGATTTCATTGGAGATATTGACATTTTTGCCCTTGTCTTTGATTTGGAATCTCTCATTGTGTGGTTGACTAGCAAGGTCATATGCTTCATAGCTCTAATTAAGAGCAAATCCATAATCTTGCAACTCCATGCATAGAGAGCTATGGATTGACTTGTGAGGGCTCATTCTTGAGTTTCCTTGCATGCAATGATTCATAGAAGTGTGACAACATTTTAGCACAAATTTTTTGGCACCCACCTCTTGCATATTGGTTTTGATTATTTTTGGAGCTAACCATTGTGCAGATTTGTTTGGAGATGGAAAACCCTAGATTTGAAAGATTTAATCATATCTCCCAAACGGCTTGGTGTTTTGATCCAAAATATTTTTGCAGGTTGCAGACATATCAGAGAAGCTCCAACAAAAAATTTAGAATTTTTTGAGGTATTTTCAATTTTTTATAATTTTTTCTTGATTTTTCATAAAAAATTAATTTTTGGTGCAAATTAGCATATTTTTAAAATTTTTTTATAGTTTTGGAAAGCTCTTCCAATTTCACAGGGGGTCCATTTTTTGTGATTTGAATTTGGATGCAATATCATAGCTTAAATAATTGATTTATAAAAATTGGTCTATTTTGGTAAAATGGGTCTCTAAGGCACAAATGAAGAGATTTTTCTAAAGTTTTTATATTTTTGGAAAGCTCTCTATTTTTTAGTAGGGGTCTCTATTTTGCATTTTCATATTTTTGGCCGAAATCATATCAAAAAAATCAGATCTTGTTGACTAGGTCAAATGCAAAAAAAATAAAATTTTGTGATGGGTATGCACTTATTTTTCATTGTTCAATGCATGATATGAGTTATCATTTGGATTATTTGCTGGTTATCATTGCTCCTAACAATTGATTTTTAGATCTAACCCTAGGGTTTGCATAAGTTGAATATACATTGCATATCTTGTTTGCTTATTTTCCTGTCTTGTTCATTTGAAGGTTCATAACTTGCTTTCATGGAAAATGCTTGAAACAAACAAAAAAAGGTAAAATCTACTAAGTGCGTTGCGTTGGACTTGAGGTATTTTGTTACATCTCTAAAAAATTTATATTTTAAGATTAAAAATGAATCTCTCATGTGTTTGGCTTGAGTGTTTATATGCTTTCACAGAACACATTTCAATTGATGCTCTTAATGGGAAATGAATGAACATAGATTTGCTTTCATACAAGTTTGTGTAAGTGAATGCTTGTGTTTAAACTTTAAGTAATTCTTGGTTCCAAAATCAAATATCTCATTGAGTGATTGAGGGCATGGATTCATTCCTTGTTTACATAGGGAGTTAAATGCACCACTTTGTGGACTCACTCTATGTTTGCTTGGAAAGTTAAATATTCCATTGATTCAACCCTTTGTCATTTGTGAGTAGTATTGATAAGCAACTTTAGATTACTTTTGATTGATCTTGTTAGCTAAATTGGGTGTTGGACTCACTTATTTCTAATCGCCCCTCATTACCGCCCTTTGGATGCAAGGTCAACATTCATACATAGGGGAGGGGTCTACTTGAAAAGAGCGTTAAGTGTTCCACAATGTTTTCTCCTTTTTATGCTTTCTTGATCTCATTAATTTTCTAAAGTGTGGACTCACTTTAAGTTTGTGTGAGGAGTTAAATGTTTCACTTTTGGACTCACTTTGAGTTTGTGTGAGGAGTTAAATGTTCCACCTTGTGGACTCACTTCACATTCACTTGAAGAGTTAAATGTTCCACTTTTGAACTCACTTCACATTCACTTGAAGAGTTAAATGTTTCACTTTTGGACTCACTTCACATTTACTTGAAGAGTTAAGTGTTCCACCTTTAGTTCTTTAAATACTTTTGATAGTGAATTACTTAATTTTATTTTTAGAAGGCCTGCTTGGGGACACACCACCTCAAGGGACGACCTTAACTCCCGTGTTTTGACGGAGTATAAATAGCAGGTGGTGAATCGAAAGACACCTCTTTTGGGAATTGAGTTTGATATCACTCTTGGCTAAGCCTCAAAGAACTTTATACCTTTGAGAAGTGAAGGAGGAGATTTGGGTTACCGTCTCCCCCTGGCTGTGTGATTTCAGATTCTTCTCATCTATGGATTTGGGCCTTGCGTACCTTGCGAATATTGAGGACTCTCTTTAGAAGAGCTATGTATAGCCTTGTAGACAACTTGCTAGAATGTTGTGTTTTAAGTGCCTGCTAAAACATTCTCAAGAACATACACAAGTAGTTCTTAAGGAGTAGAAATACTTAGTCACTATTATTGTTCATGTGCAAGGTTGCTTTGCCCCTTGCTCATTGTTTGAAGACAATTGCTTGCTTGAACTCTTTGATTGTTGTTTTATGTGCTTGATCAATCTGTTGATATACTTACTTGATTTTTTAAAACAAACACAAACTGAGTTCCCGAGTTGTCCTACTACTGCTTGCAATCCAAAGTTGATTTGTGTCACTTCTAGTCTTCCTTGGTCAGTCTAGATCTTAGATCTTAGGTGCTGTGACATGTTGCTCAATATCCAAATGAATTCCAATGGTATCAAATTGCAAAAAAAATGACTCTTACTCTTCTTTCTTCCACATCTTCCATGTCTTCTAGTCTCCCATTTTCATCTGATCTCTTCTTCCCTCATGATTCTTCCTCTTCTTCCTAAACTCTTCATGTCTTCTTGATTCTTTTCCTCTTATTATCTAGTCTATCTTCTTCTATTCATCTCTTCTATCACTTCCATGCTTGATTCTTCTTCTTCTAGAACCATGAATCTCAAATATCTAGTTTTGGAACTTTTATTAAGAATAGATGATCTTGAGCTCATTGACATATTCGAAAAGTGTTGTTCCTCCAAAATTATCATGAGTGACGAATTTATGACACAAATAAAAGAAAAATTGATTAAATAAAATGCCTTTGCTAGAATCATACTCATGATCTCATCCAAATATTCTTCATCTTCTAAATCTTATCACGATTCTTCTAAACACTATTCACATTCTTCATCTTCCAAATCTTATCATGACTCTTCTAAACATTATTCGAATTCCTCATTATCCAAGTCCTCTTCCTACACTAAGTCTTCAATTTCCTCTTCTTCATGATCTCATTCTTCTTCTACTTCTTCAAAGAGCCTTACTTCTCTTCACAAGACATACCATAATGAGCAATGTGATAGTCCTTATGATACCTCTTCCACGAAGAGTGACACACCCACCTATGATGACTATGATGACTATGATGATGAATAATGTAGTGATACCCATGACACCTCTATTCCTAAGAGTCCTCCTAGTCATGTCTTTGTGGTTACTGGAAATGAGTCCTCATATTGGAAAGATCATGATGGTGATCCGTGTGATTTAGATTTTGAAAGAAACTTTGATGAGTTTTGTGAACAATACCTTGATTATAATCCAGCTACTACTGTTAAGGAATATAAAATGCACCATGCTGATTTGAAATGTAAATATTATAAGAATCCTTCCTCTAGGAACTCTCATGCTGAAAATAAAGATGAAACTCCCAAGCAAGATCATGTTAATGATGAAATTTTGTCTTGTGATGGTTCCCTTCCATCCCCTACTTCTTCCAATGCCCATACATTTCCTAAAGCTTCCAATTCTTCCAAATCTTTCACAAATCCTTCATCCAACAAAGATCCTAATGCTTTTCATGCAGTTCCCTATAGTTATCCTCAAGAGCTACCTCTTAAAGAAACTCAAGCTAATAATGCTAGACCTAAAGAGCCTAAGATTTTATGCGCTATAATGCCTACTTCAGCTGGTCCTTCACCATCTTTTCCAAAGTCTTCCATACAATCCCAACATACTTTCTTGTCCTTAGAAGTGGTTCCATGTCAAGAGGACTCTAAAAATAATAAAGAAAAGAACATAAAGAAAGATCAAGATCAAGAACCCTCTATGTCATCCAATCCTTTTCATGATGTCTCTTATCCATTTCATGGTTCTTTTGATCCTCTACGTCCTTTCTCATTCATTTCACCATGTCTTAAGTCTTCTCCTAAGAAAGATCAAGCTACTACTTACACCGTTGAGTTTATTGACAATCAAAATAACCTTACTACACTTGCGCTTTCCAAAGATGATACTTCCATAAAGGTTATTAAAAATGGTGTTGTTACTTCCAATGTTAAGCCTATTGAAAATCAAGAAAAAAATGATGTGTTTATGCTATCCAAAGCTCCTTGTCAAGATCAAAGTCTTCCATCTTCTTGTTCTACCACTCCATGTTCACTTCCACTTTCTACTCTTCCTGAGTCTTTGCAAGCTCCGAATAATCCTATCAAAGAAGTTGCTCCTATTCAAGATGTTCATGATCCTATTGCAAATCCTAATGGTCACTCTGAAAATGCTGATGTCCTTAGTTGTTATATAGATGCTGATGAACTTATTGATTATCCTTTTGCATCTTCCACGTCCATCCTTGGACCCCCTCCATCAATGCTAAGGGCTTCACGTCTACCTTCCATTTTGGGTCCTTGTGTCCCTTCACTTTCCCCTCCTAACTCTCTTGATTCATCTTCCATCTTGGGTCCTTACGTCCCTCCATATCCTATCTTTTCTCAAGATCAACATAGATGCATACCCTTGAATTCTTTTCATCCACTCACCCATCTAAACTAGTCATATCGTCCTTCTTCTTCCATAAGTCCCATGTCTTTTGGAAGTAACTTGAGTGTTCAATACAAGAAAAAGAAGCAATACAAGAATCCATAAAAAAAAGAAGATCACCATGTCTCCTCTAATCGACATGGATATATAAAGTCAAAGGAGATATCTAAGAAAAAAACTACAAGACAAATATGGGTTCCAAAATCTATCATTGAAGATATTCTTTTTAAATCATCAAAAAGAAATGAAAAGCTTAAGGCTATATGGATTCTAAAGTCTCTCTTGAAAGAGTCTAATATTGACAAAAAGTGAAGTTGACATTCAAGCTTCCAAAGGCTTCCACTTCATCTTCTTCCAAAAATATTCTTCCATTCCATGCGCTTGAACCGCAACCTTTGTTAAACATTTTCCATATTCCTTCTCGTTGTGCTCCTTCATTCACATTTCCTTCATCCTCTCACCACCCTTCAAGGTGTGTGTTGATGTTGATCTTGCCTTCCTTTCCATCTACCCTTTCAGTACAATCTTTCCATTCATTATCCTTCTACCTTCTATCCTTTTTCCTCATTTGCCTATTCCTCCTATCTTCCAACCTCACTCACTTTACATAAAACCTTATCCTCCATTTTTCTCTTCCATCTTCCTTTCCCTATCAACATTTTTGAGCATATAATTTTGAATCTTTGACATATCATGGTTTATCCTTTCAAGGAGCATTATCTAAAAAGCTTGCCTTCTTCCAAAAAAAAAAATTTAAAAGAAAAAAAGAAAAAAAATAAAAAAATTGAAAATGTGCCTTGGTGAAAACTTGGAAATAGGTGCCTTGGTAGCAAAAGTAAAGAGAAATAAATTCATCCTATGGTGAAAACCACTCCCTTGTGGCACCTTGGATAAGTACTATGATGAAAACTTGGCAATCAGGCATCATGCATAGTTCTTCTACATATTTCATCCATTCCGTCTTCTCTCTTTGATCTTGACAATGTTGACTTATACACGAACATTTGGCTATCTTGTGAGCTATCTTATGATGATCTTTTCTTTCATTCCACTCATGTTTAGCCTTCATATTTATTTGATCCTCCATTCATTCTAGCTTTTTGCTATCCTTTTCCCCTTTGGTCTTGATCTAGTAAAAAAAGTAAAAAATGATGCTATGAAGCCTCTTGACATGTCTACTCCTTTGGATTGCATCATTTCCTTCTTTTGCATTACACCTTTGTGACTTATCCTATGCTGGCCTTTCATTGCTTGTCCAAATGTGCTTTACATGACAATTTTTTCCCTAGCTTGGGTATTCTTGAGGAGTTTGCCTTTGAGGATTTCTTCCCTCCATTCGCCTTCATTCTATTTTCCTCCATCTCTTTCACCAACTTGCTCATCCATCTTATCCTCCACTTTGCTAGACATTAGAACCTCATGATGTGATCTTGCTTGGGAGCTTGATGCCCATTCTGTCTGGGGGCATCCTTTGTACATATCTTATTGATCTTGAAAAAATACCAAAAAAATTGATATATGCTGTTGAAAAAATCTTAAAAAGCATAAAAAGTCCTAAAAAAATACAAAAAAATCAAAAAATTCAAAAATTCAAAAAAATAAATAGAAAAAGTGCCTAAGTGAAAACTTGGAAACAGGCGCCTTGGTAGCAAAAATACAAAAAAAAGAAAACAAATCAAAAAATGAAAAAGCATTCCAAGTGGTGAAAACTTGGAAACAGACGCTACTTGAGGCCTTTGCACTCCTATTTGTTAGCATGCGTCCTCAACACTGAGCCTTTCTCCATCATGTCTTGACCTTGTTGCCTTGGTTTGCAATTGGTCTTTGTCTTTGTCTAGGGGGCATCACTGTGTTAGCTTTGGTCTCTAGAATGCGCTAGTCTTTAGGACATCTTGCAAATGGTGTTTTTCAACACCACCCAAATTGTGTTTTTCAACACTTTCCTAGCGTCAAGTGTTTCTCAACACTTATCAGATGTTTTACCCAACAGTCTAGTATGATGTGATATTTCTCATTGGCAGATGTGATAACTAGAGTCTGACTCTATGACCAACACACATGCACTTAAATAATTAATTCATTTGAGATATGTTGACTTTATTTTTCTTTGTGTGCTGTCTATGAGGATTTCTTTGATGAGTGGTCTCTCCTTGAGAAATTCTCGATGATGCATAGCTAGAAGATTGAGGGTATGAGAACATGTTTTCTTTCTTTATCTCCTTGTGGGTATATTTCATTCATCCTAACTGTCATAAGCATTTATGCTAGTCCTACTTGACACTAGGGATTGACAAGGTATTATCCTTGACTATTTTGCGAGTTGCATGCTTCTAGTTATCTTGAATTTCATGTGTCTTGATACAAGCATAATCTCACCATATCAAACTTAGGTAATCTCACTGCATTAGTCATCTTGACCTCCATGTGTTTGATGCTTAGGTGGGATTTCCACATTTCTATCTGATAAAGATCATATTCATATCCACATAGTTATGCTAGTGTGCATTGTATGATCTTACGATGCTACCAATAATGCTCGATGATGATAATTAGATGTTTATAGGCATTGTGACCTTGCAAGTCAACCATTTTCATAGTAGCTTGCATTCTTAGGTTCATCATAGTTTAGTTTCTGCATCTTGCATATAGAGAGAGCTCTTTTTTTTATCATCTACGGACTAGTTGGTCAACTGTGCTCATTTTCTGATTCTTCTTGATCATATCTTTCATTTCTAGTCTTTCATATCACATCATTTTCTATTCATTTTAGGATCAAAACCAAAATCCACGTTCACCTTGATCATCAAACTCACATTTCATTCTCTTCTATACAGTTGACTGACCTTTTGAGGCATAATTCTTTGATCTTTGATAGAATTTCTTCCTTTTCATGTCTTTCAAACTTCCAGTCTTCCATTCACCCCACTTCTTTTCTTCTAATTCATCACTGGGGCATGTTTTCACTGCTTGATAGTTATCCTGTTATCCTCATCTTCAATTATGATTTCTAGTGCTTTGATCAAGTTTATCAATTTTTTGTTCTCCTCTACCTGATTTTGATTTCGATTCTGAGGGGGCAGTACCTATCAGCTTTAATCTTTGATTCAGCTTTATCATTAAGCTCAGCGTGAGATTCTTATTTGGAGACTTGATTATCACCTAGCAGCGATAGTGGTGATTTCATCTTTTAATTTTTATCTCCTATTTTTCAGACTTGATTATTGCCTAGCAGTGACGACGATAGTTTTGTTTAAGACTTGATTTGCACCTAGCAGCGATGGTGTTGGTCTTGTCTTTCAGCTTTTGCTTATTTTTGTCCTGATGTGTTCCCAAAATGAACACACATCTAGGTTGTTTTGTGATCCCAAATTGATCTCACATTTTAATTTATTCTTTGACTGCATGTGTTCTCGAAATGATCACACATTAGTCAAAGAGGGGAAAATGTATGCACCCTAAAATGGTCGCCTAGACTTTGGGCCCTCATTCAATAATTTGTCAAATCCCTGAATTAATATTTTCAAATATCAACAATATCAATTATATCAATTTCCTTGATCAAATCATAATCAATTCAGTATTTCCTAAAGTTTGAGGCTTATTTAATTTAAAAGAGAAAAAAATAAAAATCTTATTTAATTAAGAGAACATGCTCCCTTTTAATTAATTGATAAATCCCTTTTAATTAATTAAAAATCTCTTTTAATTAAATAATAAAATCACTTTATCCTAAGCCTTTATTTAATTAAAAGTAATTTTCTCCCCTTTTATTTAAATAAAAAAATTTCCACTTTTCTTCTTATCCTATGTTGCACAAATAAAGCATTATTCTTATTTTATAAAAAGAGAAAAAATATTTTTTGTCTCATATGGACACTAAAGTCAACTCCTATTTTCCTATTGGAGGATATTTGTGCGCAAGAATCAAGCTTCTAATTTTCTCCATCGTTGATTAAGTCTTTTGCCTTTTAATCTCGATCGTCCATTGATTCTCATTCTCTATAAAAGAAGAGCTCTTTTCTTCATTTTGCATACACTTGAATTTTATGCTATTGTTATGCTATAGGTTTTCTAAGTCATCTTGAAGCTTTTGGAGACATTCTTGCATCAAGTTTTAAAGATTTGGAGATCATTGACATTCAACTTGCATCTACATCACATCCTAGCTTGCATCATAGTTGAATCATCATGGTATCATTTCCTTTCATGTTTTAGATTAATCTCACATAGTTTAATTAGAGGGTTTGTAACTCTTTCATTTCCATTTTCATAGCCTAATTTGCATAGTTGCATGCTCATCTTAGATTAATTTTGCATTGCATTGCATTCATTTGAATTTCATTGGAGATATTGACATTTTTTCCCTTGTCTTTGATTTGGAATCTCTCATTGTGTGGTTGACTAGCAAGGTCATATGCTTCATAGCTCTAACTGAGAGCAAATCTATAATCTTGCAACTCCATGCATAAAGAGCTATGGATTGACTTGTGAGGGCTCATTCTTGAGTTTCCTTACATGTAATGATTCATAGAAGTGTGACAACATTTTAGCACACAAGATTAACCATGATCAAGATGTGAGTTGAGTTGTGTTTGATGATGTGTTCAATTCGAATGGTCAAGATTCTCCCTCATGATCAAATGGCCAAGATAACAAAAGACTATTTATGATCCACGTGCACCCATTCCTCATCTCTCATTGCTCCATTTGATTTTGTCATGTAGTGGTAGGTGATATTTTTAGGAAGGAATTAATTAATTTATCCATGTCTGATATTTGAACAGGTTGGATTTAATTAATTAAAAAACTATATAATCAAGGTTTAATTCAATCACATAGTTAATTGATTTAATTAATCCAAATGGCTTGAATTTAATTAATGTTCATTTTGACCATTTTTTGGGTGTATACATTTGCCCCTCTTTGAATTAACACGTGAAGCACGTTAATTCAAAGTCTGATTCCAATTTTGATGATGACTCGATGATTTGATGTCAAGATGTCGACCAGATAGATTTGATTGATGACTTTGTTGGTGTTGTTTGATATGGATCCTTGATTTGAATTTTGATGACTTTTGATGCCCCAATTTTAAAAACTTGGTGTCCTAATGATGATATGCCCCCTCGAGAAATAAATCGAAATGATTTTTCCATGTTTAGGTGACTTTGTAATTTTATTATTTTTATGAATTTTTAAAATATTTTGTGATTTTTATTGATTTTTGAATATTTTGATTAATATTTTGAATTAAATTTTGACTTGAATCATGCCACAATATTTTTTTTGAATTAATTGGCTCCATTTTTAATTAGTTGGTCAAAAATACCCTAAAAAATGTCAAAATTTGAAATATATAGGGTAAAAATTGACTTTTTACTATTCATTTTCATCTTCTCATTTCATTTTTCACTCTGATTAGATTTTAACTCTCAAGGAGAAAATGGTTATCCCAATCTAGGAGTACCAATTTGAGAAGGACAGACGCTTCTAGAGACCCAAGGCATATGAACCTTTGGCGAGTCTCTGATCCTTGCTCATGAATTCATCAATTTTCATTCAATTTAGCTTGTTTTGAACCAATTTATGTCATTTCTACGTAAAAACCCTAGTTTCTATATAGGGTAAAAATTGAATTTTTACTATTCATTTTCATCTTCTCATTTCATTTTTCACTCTGATTAGTCTTTTACTCTGATTAGTTTTTTACTCTCAAGGTGAAAATGTTTATCCCAATCTAGGAGCACCAATTTGAGAAGGGAAGATGCTTCTAGAGACCCCAGGCATACGGACCTCTAGCGAGTCTCCAATCTTTGCTCATGAATTTATCATTTTTCATTCGATTTAGCTTGTTTTGAACCAATTTACATCATTTCTACATAAAAACCCTAGTTTTTCCATGTTTCACCACTTTTACTTGGTACTTCATCACTAACAATAGTTGTTTCATCACCTTTGCTTTTTATTATGTCACTTATGCTAGGTCAAAATAGGTCATTTTTGTATTGCTTACACATATTATTTCATCGCCTTTACTTTGGAAAGTGCCTATGCAATATTTTGTGTTGCTTCTATTGTGGAAAATGTCATGTTTGTAGTGAAGTGTCACTTTTTAATTGTTGAATCATTTTTGCAAAATGTTACATCTCTTTTGATAATTTTAGCTTTGTGTTTGATGTTACGTTGCTTATGCTATGCAGAATGTTGCTTTTGCCTAAAGTTTCTTTCCTTAGATTTTGTATGAAAAATTTAAGTTTTTGATATTTGATCTCAAAGTTGATGATGTTTGGATACATTGATGATGTTTTAAAGTCAATTTATTTGATGTTATTTTAATCAGTTTAGTTGATTTCATTTTGATGCCAATTTGATAGGATAGATTTATTGATTATCTTCCATCCTCAAGATCTAGAGGAATGAAATTTGATACATTCAATAACATTGTTGCAAATCTGAATTTGAACAAATAGATGATAGGATGATGATTTGATTGACGCTTGATTATCAACTTAATGATTAAATAAATGATATACATTTGAATTTTAAAATAGGTTTCCTTTCAAAAATTGATCATGAGAGGTCAATATCTTAGACCATTTGAGATGATACTTGAGTTGACATACGTTGAGAGAAAGGTTATTGGTCGATGTGGTCTCTACTATTTTCTAGATATGCCCTAGTTCTATGTGAATACGGGTTTATTGAAAACATTAGTTGAAAGATGACATTATGATCATAACACCTTTCACTTACCAATGGGTGAGATGACGATTACTCCCGAGGACGCATATTGTATTCTTCAAATTCTTATTATGGGAGAGCTCATATAATATGATAAGGTGTATGATGGAGAGGCTTGTCGATGGGTGTTTTGAGATGACACTATTGGAAAAGAGACCATTCAGTGGAGAGTCACGAAAGATATATATATACTCCACTTCTATCAATTTTAACAACTTTGATTGGTGGATTCATGACACCAGATCAGAGAGCATGCATATTTATAGTTGGTTGGGGTGGGATTATGGAGGAAATTCTTTCTCATCCTCATAGGTTTGCATGGTCCTCTGTATTTTAGCTTAGTTGTATCATGAGCTTCACTAGGTGTTTTACCAACATAGTGCAACACTTTTTGCAGGAGTTGTGATTCTACAGATATGGGCTTGGAATAACCTCTCGATTACTAGATTGATTGCGGATAGAGATCATCCTATAGGCTAACCATACATATATTTATACCGTGGAGTCATTGTACAACCTTGACTGGGCAAGCTAGAGTATTGGCATAGGCAAATTGATGATATTGACGTAGTTTTTTGGCAACCATACATTGGTTTTGAGATTTGGGAAGTGGATTAGGATGAGATGCTCCATGTGTTTATGTTACAATGGTTGATTGGATACACACCTTTTATCCTTGAGAAGTTCTTACCCACTTGATTTCTATGACAGTTTGGTCAGATTCAAGGGATGCCATAGGGTTTGGCAGTGTATGCACAAGTCTAGCCTGAGAGAGGTCTATGGGGTCCATGTGTAGACTTTAAGATAGCTTGTGATGAATTTAATAGACTTGGTCCTAGGTTGTGGGACTACCGATCAGATGCCCTTGATGCAAGGATGAAAGTGGAGTATGGGTAGTGGTTTACTGCTTATCTCTTTCCCCGATTCACAGATCCTAGAGAGTTGATGCCTTCTATTGATGACCTTGATTTAGATGATTCTAGAAATGATGATGATGATGAACGAGCTCAATGAAAGAGGGGTGTGAGGGTCAAAGGAGGTAGAGATAGAGGTGATGGACCTAGGGGTGGTGGTGATAGAGGCTCTGGTAGAAGTGCTGGTGGTACTACTATCCAATTTGCGAGAGGTAGAGGTGGAGTGATCATAGATGATCCAAGATGTGTAGGTGGAGGTATTAAGGTGGAAAGGAAGGTTATTGTGATGGAGACTGGGTGGGGTTAGAGGCCAAGATGGGAATGGTCCTATTAGAGATAGAGTTATGTTGGAAAAATGATGGGTACCTCATGGGCCATGTGCAGTCAAACATGTAGTTCATCTAGTTGCTCATTTTGCTCCTAGTCAGGATGTTGAGGTGTTACATCTTGGTATGAAAACATTACATGGTTAGTTAGCATAGGTTCTAGGTCAGATACAATCCTTAGTTACAGAGGTAGCTCATTTGCAAGCTATGTAGTAGGGACAAAGTAGTTAGGCAACTGATCAGATAGGGCCATAGGAAGGTACATGTCCATCACCTAGACTGCCAGGTGATCCATATGTGGGGACTAGTACAAGTACCTCTATAGGTACATGTGCTTGTATAGATAATGACCAGACTTAGATCAGATTTGGACATGATTCTTGATGATGTACACTTGATGCTTGATGATGATGATTGTGGATTTTGATAATTTACTGTTGATATCTATTGATGGACATTTTGATATGGACATTTGATATCATTCTCTCACCCCCTTTATTTATGTTCATGATTTATTCTCCCTTTGATGTGATTATATATTGGACTATATTATTTTGATGATCTATATGTAGTGAGACTTATGATGGATGTCTTTCTATATGGTTCTATCTATATGCATGTTTTTGTATTTTTGTGTGTAGGATGTATGGATGCACTTACTTTACTTAGATGCTTATGTATAGATGGACATGGATATCTACTTGTATAGATGATTAGTGTCAAAATTATTTATAAAAATAGAGAGGGGGGGTGAATCAATTGTTCTCAAGTCCAGATGTACCAATTGAACTTTCTAGCACTTCAACAATCTCAGATCTAATCACCAACACAACTCGGTCTCTAAATTATATATCAGAAACATATAACATGTAGTCCACTGTCTAAAAGTAATTAACTTATAGAATATAACAACATTCACATAAAAATATTCACACAAGTATAACACTAGGATTTATAGTGGAAACCCAACTTGGGAAAAGCCACTTTATAACATGCTACTAATATTTCACTCTTCTGAAGTGAGCTCTGTGAAAAGCCAACCCTGTTAAAGGTTTACAAACACACTACTAGGTGTGACCCTATTAAAAGATTTAACCACTTTTTCAAAAGTGACATGGTTAAAGGATTTAAGTACATTCCATTAGAATGCCACCTTGATTAAAGGATTTACACAATGACTATTAGGTCAACCTTGATTAAAGGATTTAGACTGATACAATGGTTAGAAAGTAACAGTAGTTTCTGATTTGAAAAACATACAACTCACTTTGCAAATATAGATCCACTTCACACATATATGCTGATTTATTGACTGAGCTTCATTTCCATCTCCATCACTGATATACTAAGATTTTTCTTCAAGAAATCACAACTCTGTTTAGCTCCTTCACAATTTCACCTTTAGCCTTATGCTTAGACTTATCAACCAATAACATCAACAACTTCAGCTCCTTACTGTAACCTCAAAATTAGGTTTTCCTTTATACCTATTTGATTAGGTAGATCCATATTTTTCCTCTTAATCTCCTCTTTAGATCTTAGGTTTAGGTCAAATTCATCGAATCCTTCCATCATTTAAGATCTTCATCCTTCCTTCTAGATACATCTTCAAAGCTCTCTTTGAATCCATAATAAAATGATTTACCATGCATTAAATACTCCATACAATAAATTAATAAAGTCAACATGATTTAAATATCCCAAGAATTAAACTAAGTTGGCTAGGAATCTCAATTCTTTCTCCAAATGTAAATTATTGACACTTGGTCAATACTGTATTCATCACCTCAGTCATCACTGTATATCTCGGTCATCTCTACAAACTATCTTCCTTGACTAATACTGTCTTTGCTCGGTAATTTCCTATCGCTCGACATAAAATGATGTTTGGTCAACACTAAATTTACTCGGCATATATTGGTGCTCGGTCGATACTAACATCACTCGGTTTAAACTAGATTTCTTCACTTTTTCTTGGTTAAGCCTACTTCTTCAGTCTTTCTTCTTACTTAGATAATAATACATTATCTTATCAATGTGCCAACTAATCAAGTACCCATTGAAGTATCAAATAAATCAACCTTTCCTTAGGTTCTCTTGTTATCTTCTTGCCCTAATCCTCTTCATCAATCAATAGATATGGTACTATCCTAGATAGCAACTATCTTACTAGTTAAGGTTTGACATCAATGACAACACAACAATTATTTCAATTGTAGTTTCCAACAACTTAGATGAATGACCTAGTTAGATGGGTAATATATGGAATATGCTTATATGATGCTTTATTTCCATGTATGCAATATATGGATGCAATTATTCTTTATGATTATGCAATGTGTTATGTATATGATTATGGTTTTATTAATGATGTAATATCATGAATTCTCTTAAATGGATTTAGATGGATTTAATGAAATGTTACTAAATGAATATATTCTTATAGGATAATGAATAATATAATGATTCTAAATGAATTAATGAGTAATGCAATGTACTTAATGGATTATGTAACTTATTTAATGAATAATGATATGCAATTTGATATGTAGCTTAACCTAAATGAATGAACTTAAATGCAAGTGAACTACATTTAATTTTGATAAATATAAATTTTGTGATTTGACTTTAATTATTTAAAGTCCAATATATTCCATCTAAAGGAGAATTTTGTGATTTGACTTTGACTATTTAACCCCCTTGAGAAATCCCATAATGATTACCAATGCAAGATCTAATCTAAACATGAATGCAATATGCACATAATTAAAATGTTGTCACTTTTCACCGAATCATTTATTTTTCTATTATCATCGTTGATCTCTTTGGGACATTTGAAATTGGTACAACCATCACTAGTTACATTTATACCATGATGATATGAATAATTCTTTCATCAGATTCAATGTTGCAAATTGATCCTGGCATTAAGGTATGAAAAACCAAAATGGCCTAGGTATCCTTTGTGTAAATAGACAAAAAATTAATCCTTTTCATATGCAAATGTCCTCGATGATACTTTGATGATCATGTCTTTAAATGAATTTGCACATTAATACAAATTAACCCTACAATTAGAAAATAAATAAAATATCACACTACATCATTGCTTATCTAGTCTGGAGACATCCTTGAGTTGCTAAAAAGACATGATTTCAAAATCAAGAAGCAACATTTGATCATATTTTCCATTGTTATTTGATCCATTTTTCTAGAAGAATTTCATCCCTTTTTTTACTATTTTAATCTTGATTTTGATGTTCAAGTTTTCTAATTTGATACTTCAAATTCTTGAATGTTTAGATGTTGAAATGTTCAAAAGTGTTGCATTTTGATCTTGATTTTAATTTTGGATTAACCACATTTATTTCATGATTGTGTCTATTTTGATGATCTCGCTAAGTCTAGATTTTTCCCCTAGTTTGATTTGACAATGATGATGGACTAAGACAAGATTTCCAAACCATGATAAAAGCTTTCTTGTACAGCCGATATATGCAGCTGAAGGTTTATTATGACTATGTACATGAATGACACAATGCAAATGGATATTTACAAGGATGGTGAAAAATACAGATGGATATGCAAATGTAACTGTGCTTAAAAGATAGATAAGCTTAACTTAGGACAAATAGTGCCAATTTTCCAGGTTTTCACTACTTGGATTTATTCCATTTTTTATTTTTTTATTTACTTTTTTTCTTTATTTTTTCTCTCTTTTTTTTTGTATTTTGTATTTTTTTTTCATTTTTTTATTATCAAGGCACCTATTTGCCAGGGTTTCACCAGGATAATAATTTTTTAAGGATTTTTTTTCCTAATTTTTAGGTAGTATCAAGGTGCTTGTTTTCCAGGTTTTCACCAATAATACTATATTTTCACAACTTTTTCTAATTTTTAGCTTTCTTAAGGATTATTTTTTATTATTCTTAAATTTTTCCAGGTTCACTTTTTGTTTTACAACTGATAATCTTTCAATTGATCAAGTGTAGAACCTATTAAGGTGGGTATTATTGATAGGTTCTTATATTTCATCTCCATAACATGTGGTTAAATTGTAGGTCCATGTTCCATAGGATGATGTGATGGCAAAAGGTCCTAGCCAATTTGCTTCAAATTTGTGTTTCTTTTCCCTATCTTGTTGACTTCTTGTATTTTTTATTAGAACTAAGTCGCCAACTTGAAATTCTCTAGGTTTGATCTCCTTATTATAGTTTCTTGACATCCTCTTTTGATAAACCTTCAAGTGGTCTAATGCTTGGTATTGACGTTCCTCAAGAAACTCTAATTTTTGTAATATAGAAACCATATAGTCTTCATCTATTAATATGCCATGTAATGAAACTATAAGTGATGGTATCTCTACCTCCAAAGGTAAAACTGCCTCTGCTCCATAGACTAAGGAAAAATGTGTGACTCCTGTAGGTGTTTAGATGCTATTTCTATAGGCCAATAATGCTGGAATGAACTGAATGTACCAATTCCGTCCTGAATAATCAACTATATTTTTAAGGATTTTAAGGATATTTTTATTGAAAGCCTTTGCTTGTCCATTTCCTTGTGGGTAGTAGATTGATGAGAAATTCTGAATGATATGAAATTTCTCACATAATTCTGTTACTTCTTTGTTCCTTAATTACTTTCCATTATTTGTTATGATGGCATGAGGTATACCATATCTATAAATTATGCAATTCAAGATAAACGTTGAGTTTTTTTTTCATGTTGTAGTTGAGAGAGGAACACCTTCAAACTATTTGGTAAAGTATTTTTTTACTATGATTATATATTTGTGACTATTTGATGAAGGATGATATATAATTCATATCAAATTAAAACCTCATTGATAAAAGGTCCATGGTGTAGTTAATGAATGCAACTCTTGAGCTAGCACATGTATCAAATTTCCATGAAATTGGCACTTTCGACATATCTTCACAAACTAACATGAATCCTTTTCCATTGTTGTCCAATAATACCCCATCCTAATGATTTTCTTAGCTAAGTTAAAACCAATTGAGTGTGACCCAAAAATACCCTCATGAACCTCTTGTAAGGTTTTTTTAGATTCCTCACTCTCTAGACACTTAAGTAGCATCCCATCAAGACCCTTACAATACAATGTGTCAGATATTAGGGTATAACATGAGTCTTTATGTATAAAATTTCTCTTTTGATTTTAGGATTGGTTTAAAGGTAAGATATTATATTTTAGGTAAGTGTAAATAGGACCATACCAAGTGGATTCAAGACCTATGAGTAAGCATATAAGTATAAATATATCATATAAACATAACAAACACATTTCAAACAATTCTTTTGGCCCTAAAATATACACATTGAGTGTATGTTCTCAATCATTTCTATAGATCTTGTGCATAGAAAACAATTTCAATCAAGCTACCTATGGTCAATTTTATCTTCAATGAATAATCAAGTAAGCTTACTACTTAACCAAATTTTATTTAAGATTCCTTCATAAAATTTGAGTTTACCTCCCTTTTACAGGAGCCTCCCACCACCAAAAAGATGGAGTTTTGTGCAATTATGAAGAACTACTGGAGGAGGCCTATTTCTCAAAAGTTTTTTGTCCTTCATACATTAAGGATAAAGGCATTTTATTTTATATTGGGTTGGATGGCCATGGATTCTTGTCTTTATCCCACTTGGGTCGTTTCCTCTCACCAGCCTTGTAAGGTAAATTCTTGGGAGGTAGGCCCTCTATGGCTAAAAAAATGGACTACTTTGGAATTGAAAGTAAGTTTGAGATGGGTATAGTATTTTGATAACCTAGAAAGGTGAGAGCATATCCCCACCATCTTTGGGCTCCAAACACATAGATAATGCAGTTCATTTTTTGACATTATCTAAGTGGGATTCTTGATAGGTTTGGAAATTTGATCACCCAAGATAGGGGAGAGCATAGGCCTACTATCTCAAATCCACAAAAAATAGGGTCTTTTTAATCATTTTATGTGTTGTTCAAGTAAATAGCTACAATATCAATTTCACATGAAGGCAACATTAAAAATTAAGAGTCTAGTAGTGTGTACCTTTCCCAAATTATTGTGCATTTTTTAGATTTTTAGCATTTTAATTTACCCTAATAATAGTTTCATCTCCTTAGCATCCTTAGAAAGTACCATAAATTTTAGTCCAACACACTTAATCCAAGGCTAAGAAATCAACAATATCATCAAATTTAATGGAATTCATAAAGGATAAGCATCCAAGTTGATTTCTACTCCATATTCGGCTTGATATATGTTAATAATGATAACATAGCTATTAAAATATTTTCCTTATTGAATAATATTAATAATTTCATTATCCCAATATACTTATTTAGCATGTTATTGCACCTTCTTAATAGCCTTTTGGATGTAATAATCAGGTGGCATGAAAATAACTTTCCTCAGTTTTTGACTTTTCGCCATCTATAATTCATCACAAAATGAAAATTAGCTCTCTATTTTATTTTATTTTAATCATATGTAAAAGCAACATTAGAGAGAGTAAATGTGAATTTATTTGAATCAAAAGTGATATAATTAAGATGGAAAGAAATGAAAATTTATTCGTAAGTGACATAATTCAAATTTGAAGCGAAAAAATTTAGATTAGATGCTATAGAATTCAGATGAGAAGAGACCCCCTTTTAATTAAGAGCATTGAAATTTCTTGTAAAGGTAAATTTATTTGTTGTAGTGACGATGATATTTTATGTAGAGGCGATTAAATTTAATGTAGAAGCGACAAACTTTGTTGCAAAAGTGTTGATCTTCAATTCCTGTCAGAAAAACCTACAACAAAGAACAAAAAAAATGTCTAAGAACAACAAATTATCAATGATGCAATTTTACTTAAGAGTGATGTTGTTTCACTTAAAAGCACTGATAGGAGAAACATAAGCGATATAATTTTCTTTAAACAATATATCCTCCTGCTTGGAGGTGTTATTTCTATTAGTTGTGATAGTATTTGAAGCAGAAGCAATGATATAGATTGCATAAGAGGTAGTCTTTTGTGTAATAGCGATAGTCTTCTATGCAAAGGTGATGTTATTACTGTCAAAGGAGACCTTCTACGTAAATCCATAACCTGCAAGTACAAAATTTGCAAAAACAAAAGCTCAAGAATGAATTAGAGTTAGTAAGGCATGGGCCATGTGTGTGTAATTTGAACCTTACAAACCTTCATAGAACATTAATATGATTGTTAAAATTAAAATCAAACTAGATAAAGCAAATTGAATTGAAATTCATCATGAGCATTCTATGGATCTCTAGTTCTAGGGATTTGAATTACGCTCTCAGCCATAATTTTAATCCTCAAGTGACAATCTAGAAAATGAGAATTCAATGATGAATGATACACTTCTATTCTAAATGATAAAAACCACTACTCTACGATGAAAATACTCCATTATGTTCTTTCTCTAAATGAAAATAAGTTAAATTGACTATAATAAAAATGTTCTCGATGATAAATACATAAAATAACATGATAACCTTGCTCTAAAATGATAATGGATGATTTACTCTAATTATGCATCCTATTTATAGGATTTCTCAAGGTGTATGGGATGAGTTAGATTAACCATGATCAAGATGTGAGTTTAGTTGTGTTTGATGATGTGTCCAATTTGAATGGTCAAGATTCTCCCTCAAGATTGAATGGTCAAGATAACAAAAGCCTACTTGTGATACATGTGCACCCATTCTCCATCTCTCATTGGACCATTTGATTTTGTCATGTAGTGGTAGGTGAGAGAATTTAGGAAGGAATTAATTAATTTATCTATGCATGATATTTGAATAGGTTGGATTTAATTAGTTAAAAAACTATATAATCAAGGTTTAATTCAATTACATAGTAATTGATTTTTGATTTAGTTAATTCGATTGGCTTGAATTTAATTAATATTTTCTTTGACCATTTTTAGGTGTATACACTATCATTGTTGAATTTCCTGATGATTCCATCATGACTGTTACCCTGAGTATATAATGGAAGTTTTACTTTGATGGATCATATACTTAGAAAGGATCAGGGGCAGGCATCCTATTTGTTACATCAAAGGGAGACCATATACCAAAGTATTATAAATTGAGCTTTGAATGCATAGATAATATTTCTAAATATTAAGATTTGGCTATAGGACTACACCTAGCTATCAGATGGAAAATTATAAGCCTGTTAGTCTTTGGTGAGTCATAGTTAGTAATTAAGCAAGTAGATGGTGAATATCATACTAATTATGAAAAGATGCTTCCCTACAGATAGATGGTTGAGTATTTGAGAAAAAACTTCACATAAATTTAGTTCCTACAAGTTTTTGGAGCAAACAATAAAGTTACCAATGCTATGGCCATCATAGGGTCTTTAATTGCTATGCTTGAAAATAGTCATCGATGTGAGTTTCTTGTTGAGAAACTCATGGTCCCTACTTATGACATACTAGAATCATAGATTTTGTGTGATATTATTGGCCCTGACTACCCTTGGTACCAAGAAATTTATGTCTACCTACATGATAATGTTGTTCCCCCTCACCTCACTGCCAATCAATGCAAAACCTTTATCCATGCACCTCTTGTTACACTCTTCTAGGAGATACCCTTTACTAGAAACACTTCGATGGAACCATCCTTAGGTGTATCAGATCAAAAGATGCTCAAATAGTGTTACAAGAGGTCCACCAAGGGATCTACAATTCACATTCCAGTAATCTCACCCTTTCAAAGAAGCTTTTACCTACTAGATACTATTGGAAAAATATGGAATGAGATGCTTATCATTTTGTGAAGAAATGTACCTTGCAAACAACATGGAGACTTGATTCATGCTCCTTCTCAATCATTATAACCTATCATTACACCATGGCCCTTCTCATAGTGGGGGCTTGATCTCATTAGACAAATCCTTCCTACCTCCTCCGATGTCCACAAGTTTATCATCACCGCTACTGAATACTTTAGTAAGTGGATTGAAGCTATCCCTTTGACATATACTAATAGTAAGGAGATCTCTAAGTTCATATTAAATTACCTTATCTCCTACTATGGTATACCCCACACCATCCTTAGTGATAATTAAACTATTTTAAAAAATAAAGAGGTGATAGATATAAGTCATAGATTTGGTATCAAGCAACACTTATCTTCTCCATATTTTCCACAAGGAAATAGTCAAGATGAGGCTTAAAAAAAAACCATCATTAAAATCCTGAAGAAAATATTCAATGAAACTTACCATAATTGGCACTTACAGTTGAACCCTTCCCTATGGGACTACCACACTTCTATTTGCACACCCACATACGCCACCTTGTATTCCCTCATTTATAGAACTGAAGTATTCCTCCCCATTAAGATCGAGCTCTCATCCCTTAGGGTATCTTTGAAGGATCTTTTGCTAGATGAATAATATAGATTTGTAGGCTTACAAGAGCTTGAACTACTTGATGAAAGAAGAATGGATGCTTTAAACCATCTCTTTGTGTACTAGAATCACTTATGCCTTGAGTATAATACAAAGATCAAGCCTTGAGAATTTAAAGTAGGTGACCTTTTCCTTTTGTAGAATTAGAAGAACATGGCACAACATGAGAAGAAAGTAAAGTTTAAGCCTAACTGGCTAGGCCCCTATGTCATCACAACTAAATTTGGGTCTGGGGCATATCAAATTAAAATACTAGGAGATCCACTCCCCAACCCCATAAACATATTGCACCTCTAATGCTTCTATGTGTTATAAATTTGAATTCCACAACTCTGTGTGTGTGTGTGTGTATAATCTAAAAAAAAAGAAAAAAATGTAATAACTTCCATTAGTGAAAATCACTCCAGTAGAGTTATGGATAAGTAACATTGTAAAAACCTGCCTCGGGTACCAAGTGTAGGCTTTGAATCCATCATTTATCTGGATTCCTCCTGTCCTTGTTCTACCCCCACCACTTCATATAATCCCATTTCCCTATCCTAATCTATGTAGGATGTTTGACCAATCCATTCCTTCCATTCTCCTTCCATATATGTGTCTCATCCTATTCTTTTGTAATAAAATGATAATGAGGGTGATTCCCTATGTTCTGAATACATGATCCCCTCCCCCATCCATCCTAGTACACTAAGCTTATCAAAACATTGCATCTTCACACAGTCCTATCAAAATCAGATCTTTAAACCTAGTTCTCTATCAACCACTCATTCACAGTTATTTCCCATCTTACTATCATCAATCATCATATCTTTCCTTTTTTTTCTCCCTTTAGGGATGTATCCTTCCCTAGTTGATGCCTTTATCAACCAATCCATCATCATGTGATACTTTCAATGGAAAGCACTATGGATTGAATGGCTTCTTGGACACACCATCTTTTGATTTGATCTTATCCTTGTGTTTCATTATAAACCTCCCTACGATTTCTCTAATCTATCCATATCTTGGTGTATCTCGATAGGTGCATATTGGGACACACATTTTTTTGCGGTATTCTCTATTTGTTGGTAATTTAATACATGTTCCTATATGCTGGTCATTTGATCATGGTTCTATCTATGTCTCATGAGGCATGTTCTTGCACATCCCACCAAGTTCCTATTATGAGCTTGAGTGTATTAGGGCCTCCCTCGTTAAGTCACTACATTGGCTCCACCATGATTTGTGATCTACATGCATGTTCCTAAATTCACCATGACTAGTTGAGAGTCCGGTCCACACAAAGGAATCATGCCATTCATGTTTTTCTATAATATGATGCATACCTCCTTTTTCAAAATCAAACTAGGGTACATGCTCTCACAATCAACACAATAAAATCCCCAATCCCCATTGCATTTTATAATTTCATTTTAGTTTTAATTTTACATTTTTCATTCTTCTTTTTTAGGCTCATGTTTATTCATCCATCCCTACCTCTCTATGTATACCTTCCAGTCACTTTGATACTGATGGGGAGGCTAGGATAGACTAGCTCAGCCTATGCCCTTATCCACACAAGGATCTAAGTGTCCTTTTGACACCCTGATGGTCTATAGGATTCCTTATCCCTCCAAGGACCCCCTGACCTACCTAACCAACCCACCAAGTTCAACTACCACATCTATCCACATTACAAGCTTTGCACTCTAGCTTCCATCCCTTACATTGGCTCATAAGGGTCTATTAGGCTTCCAATTATTTCCCAAGCTCCAACAGTGAATATTATGAGTTCCAGGATCTATTTAGGGCTATTGACACCTTTCCATCACATTGGCAAGGTTTGGAGATCACCTGATTTAGGAGTTGCTTTGTATTTTAGGGCTACAAGGAGGAGGCCTAATTAGCCCTCCTTATGGATTCATAGGGATTTTGAGGCCCTTTCTTCAAAGAATCATCAACCCTTTCCTAAAGGACATTTGATTCTAATGACCCAACCTCAAGGATTTTTGAGGTCTCAGGCTCTCAACAGGCCGTACAGTGCCTTTGCTAATTTTGAGGGTTTCAAGGTTTTGGGGAACTCTTCTCTGTTCCAGTCTTCAAGAGTGCCTTTAAAAATCTCTTCAGACCTTCTCCTCCATAGTACCTCACCTTATAAAAATCCTCTACACCTCCTCAAAAGGATTTATCTTGAAACTCATCCTTGTTCTCTTGGGAATGCTTTGATTGTTGACCGCTCCTAGCCGGACTATGACTAGTTCACCTAGGGCTTCCACAAAAAAATGCTTGTCTTCATTCTCCTAGGCCTTGCATTATTGTACAAGCTTATCAGGGTCTATACTTTTAGAATCCACAGTTCCATGGTGTTCCCACAGTGGAAACCAAAGTTACAGCCCTACTAATCCATACCTCTCCAAACTGGTAGAGAATGGTCTAAACCAAAAGAAATAAACAACTGCTACTACAACACATAATGAAATGAATCTAACACACACAAAATGATGATCTAAACACACAAAGAAATATGCACAACAAGGATTCACACAAATTTGTTTGTATTCACAGGTAATCAGTCCATTAACAGTGACTGTTACTCTCAAAACACCAACAGTATGGTCTTTCCGTATTGTACCTCACACAAAATGACTTCCACCCATGAAATTAGGGTTATTTAGGTTATATATGACCTTCTCCTTGGGGTGAGTGCTTGAGTTAGGGATTTTATCCACTTTTACAAGTTTAGCAACTTCAAAGCAAAAGTTGTTAAGCAGCTTTTGAAAAGTTGCTAGCAACTTTTGTTGTTTTAGCAACTTTGCTCTCCTAGTCTTAAATCACTATTTCACTCATTCCTAAAGCACTCACATGTGCTAAACCTTATCCAAGTCTAACCTAAGACTTCAAACCTCCTATCCAAGCACTGATTCCAAGTTGACAACATCCCTTGAATCAGTGTGCCAAACAAATTAGAAAGACCAGTGAACTTCTAGGACTTAGACAATGCCTAGACACAACAAAAATGAGCCAAACTTCTTATTGACTCTTATTGTAATTACATAGATTTATCTCTAAAGATAAACACACCAAAAATGTGATGGTGAGGGCCCTCATAGGGGTGCTCCTACACCAGATACATACACAAAAGTGTCCATTTAGTGGTCCTAGTTGCATAACATCATTTGTATTTCACATTAGGGGCATATTAGTTACATATTTTAATTAGTACATTTTTCATATAAATTAGGTTCATTTCATTTATTTTACATCTTGCATTAGTTGCATTTCATCATAATTGCATAATCATTAGACCCATTTCATTCATTTTTTGCATTTAGTTCATGACATTAATACTATTACACTTCATTTTTCATCTATAATTCATTAACATTCATTTCAGATAATTATATAGTCATTTCATATACTTCCACTTAGGTTCATTTACTTATCATTACCATTTACATATCATTACCATTTACATATCATTACCATTTACATATTAAGTCCATTTGCATTATACTAGCACTTGCACCTATAAGAGGTTCAAATGATATGTCGATAGGAAATCAAAGGTAAATTTTAAATATATTTTAATAATATAATTAATTATATAATAATTGAAATTTATATAAATTTAAATAATTTATATTTATGTAGACTACTTGTTAATAAGAGTTAAGATGAAACCCGAAGTCAATTTTATTGATATAATACATTGTTAAAATGTACTTGTTATTTGTTTTCTTTGTTTGTAGTATAGATTGAAATGATTTGGAGCCATGTAGATTGCAAGTAGAAAGCTTTCAGTAAAAAAATATTTTGATCTCAACATTCAAGAAACATAAACCATCCAAATGTAACTTGATATAGGATTACACTTAAAGGATATTTTACTCCAAAATAAAAATCTTACTAGAGTAAATACTTTCCAAACTTTGAAAATTAAAGTTGTCTCGCTTTAACAATTTTACACAACTATTTTGCACCAACAAACCAAACAAAATAGGACAATATTTTGATTTACAATATGATTTATAAGCCACTGTTGAAGTTACTAGGCACAACCATATATGCTAAGTAGTATAATATAGACTAAAATCAAAGAATGTAAATATGAAATGTAATTTGAATGAAGCCAACAAATCTCTTTGTATTAGATTGTGAATGTAAAGTATGCTCTTGCACATTACTACAATTTCTAAACATTTTTTTTCAATTTGATTATCTTCTATATCAATAATTTAAAAATATTTGTAGACCACTTTTTCATATAGAAAATTTTAAATTACACTTTGCAATATTTTAAAAAATTAACCTAAAATATAAATTATAATATATATAAAAATATGTACCTTTATTATCATACTACACCTAATAAAATATTTCACCATAATAGCATTGAAAATGATAATAATTAATATAAATATATATATAAACTTTATAAATAAAACAAATATTAATTAGATTTCTCTTGTCATGGACGACCACTCAAATGTCCTCCAACAAACAAAAAGACTAATAAAATATTTTCCCATACGACATTGCCTTAGCTATTGCATCATCACTAAGTAATTTTATTTTGCTACATGGGCATTGCAAATGTAAAAATTAACATATATTGCATACATAGAACTTTAATATTGTGTTTGTCTTCACAAAGAATTGGTCAAGGCATGACAATATCATGTTTATATTTTCTATTTATTAAAATAAATTTCTAGACCCATTACAATTTTGATTGAACAAGTTGAGGACAAAAATAAGGAAGAATCACAATTACCTTTAAGCCCCTAGTTTTTTTTCTCTTTTTGATGAATGTTGCTATATTTTCAAGCAAATTTGGAGGCTTATTGACTCATTTGAAATTTGTTTTATTTCACATTCTTACCGAGAAGGAAATCGAGCTGCTGACTTTCTTTCAAATTTGGGATGTAATGGCATTGAGGTTGATATGTATGACGCGACTCAACTCTTAGTGCACATTCCAAATTGGCAGATATCATTAATGACGAGTTGGTCACTATATGATGTCACTGCAATCTTTTGTCCTTCCATCCTTGGCCTGACTCATTTTATAGATTTGGTGATAACTATAAATGATGGTTTGGGCATTGTTTGTTGTGACTGTCAGCCTTGGTTCTTTCTTCCTTTGGCATGCTTCATATTTCTGAGTTGATGCAGAGTTGCTTCCGAGTTTCTGGTCAATCTTTAGTAGGCAGATTTTGCTGTTTTGTCTTGACATATGAAATATGTAATGGAAAATTTCATGCCAAGATTAAGGAGTTCTTAGTAGTTCATAGGATTTTAGTGAGCCTTTTTGTAATTGGACTGAGAAGTGGGGTTTTCTTGCTAGTTCTTTCCCCATGGAGTTCTTGAACTAGTTTTTATTTTTTATATTTATATATATAGTGGTATATACCACTTTCGCCAAAAAAAAAAGAAAAAAAAAAAAAGAATACAACATTTGAATTCTTCTACATATATTGCTTTTTCTTCTTTTGAAAGTCATTAGTAGCTACTAACACTAGCTTTCTAGGTATTTAATGAATTGCATTTAAAATAACATATATAGAACAAACAATATGAAAAAATAAATAAACAAGGACATAATTTGACAATAAATTTACAGATGACATTCAAGGTGAAAATGAAAACATAATAACCCAAAATAGAGAAAATTCTTTCACATAAGTACAAAATATATTGCCTTTAACATGTTGGATCAAAGATTTAAAGATACATATGATGAACTACAACTGATTGAATACATGAATGACTTGAAGATCAGTGGTTAGAGATCACCGAGTTACTAAAATGATATGTAAGATAATTATATTGGTCATTATGTTGTCATTGATGTCAACTAGTTTTGACATTACTTATCATGTGAGTTACAAACATCTAAACATCTGTAAAAAGGAGAGAAAAGATGAAGAACTGAGATATCTACATGGAGAGAGATGGATATGATAGATGAGGATAAGGAATACTTTGGGTAACTTATTGTTGAGTCTATGATCTCATATTGTTGACTTGATTATGTTGCATTAATCTATTATGAAGGAGGAAGAGAAATTGTACAAGGCAATGTGGTCGGTAAATGAAGCACTTCAGTATACACCGAGCCAGTGTAGTGTATATCGAGTGACAATATTAACTGAGCTTGTGTTCACCGACGCATTTTTTTGTTAACCGAGTTTGGATGATAGTATTAAATGCTTAGTTTAGCTGATTGAATATGATGCGTTGGAAATTGTTATGATTTCAAGATTGAGGATAAAGTTTGTTATGAGATCCATGACTAACAAAATTCGAAGAAGATCTAAAGGATAGAATTGAAACGTGTTATTGACACAACTACCGAGGAAGGTTTAAGAGGCAAAATCAATGAAGAAGAATAAGCAACAAAATCTAATGGTTGATATGAAAATGGTTTATTTGTCTATATAAGAGATATGAGTTTCTTATAAAAACTATGCCGGAATAAGGAAGAATGCATAGATTTTGCATGAATACAGTTTCATGCATGCCTGATCAGACTGGCTGAAGAAGAACTGAATTGCAGAATAGTACCAAGTGTTAGAGAGCTATTATCGAGTGAAAGTAAGTTGTGGAAGTGAATTAAAATATTGATCAGAGGATTTGTATGGGCTTAGAATAGATCTGAACATCTGCAAATTAAGTTGTATTGTAATTAGATCAACTATTGTTTTAGTTTAACCATTAATACAGAAAACATCCTAACCAAGTGGACATAACCGTCTTATGTTATGCCCCTATGTCATTCAAGGAATGTAGATTATTATCTTATTGACCCCATAGTGAATGCTAGTCGAAAGTTAATTGTTAGTCTTAAATCCTCTAACAAGGTCACACCTAACATTGTGTTTGTAACCTTTAACATGGTTGGCTCTTCACCAAGCTCACTTTAGAAGAGTGAAAATTATTTTGGGTTACCAGTCCCAAGTGGTTTTTCCCTTAGCAGGGTTTCCACATTAAATCATTGTGTTATGTATTTTTGCGATGATTGAAAAATTGTCATACTTTACATACTGCATATTTGACTAGGTCAGTGATCACAGTGAGTTAATTAACTGGTAAGCGGTAAAAGGCACAGACAGTTTAATAGTTTATGTTACCGAGCTGCATAATTTATTGGAATTGTTTTAAGTGTTACATCTTTGTATTTGGGACTATAGGATAAATGATCTAACTGATTCACCCCCCTCTCAATTATTCTAACAATTGGCATCAGAGCATTGGTTGCTTGGAACAAAGTTTTAAGGACTTAAGTAGAAAGATTACAAGATGTATAAGAGGGAAGTGTTGAAGCTGAATAAGGACAACTTTACTATATGGAAAAGTTGAATGAAACTTCACATATCTAGAATCAGAGATTCTACCTTACATCTACTTGAATATTGCTACTTACAACCACTGACTGGACCTTTAACTCTTGATCAGTTGAGAGATCGACAAGAACACAACTTTACTATGATAGAGATTGTTGCTGCTCTATCTAATGCTAAATTTGAGGATGTCAAGACTTGCACTACTACAAAGCAAATGTGGGATAAACTTTCTCTAGTCTATGGTGGTGATGCAAATGTGAAGAGAGCCAAAGCTGAAAGCTTAAGAGGTAGGTTTGATGATATGAAAATGAAGGAAGGAGAAAACATAGTACAATATACAAATCAAATCAAAGAGGTAGTCAATGCTATCCGAGGAGCTGGTGGTGTCATTGATGAAGATACAGTGGTAAGTAAGATTCTAAGAACCTCGTTGCCTGCATATGCAATCAGAATATCTGCTATACATGAAATGAGGTCTACACCTAGTAGCACTCTTACTCTTGATAGTCTGATCAGTAAGTGAACAACTTTTGAGCTCAACAATTTTCATAATAGTGTTGTACCATTTGTTGAGTCTACTTTTATGTCTTCTTTGAATATCAGTAAATCCAGCAGTAGACATAATATAAGGAATGACAGTGAAAGTAATACTGATGATGAGCTTGATGAACTTGAAGCTCTTATGGCCCAGAGACTACCTAAAGGAAAAGGTAGATATAAAGGGAAATTACCTTTAGCATGTTTTAACTATAAAAAAGTTAGCCATATTGCTGCTAGATGTCCCAACAAGACAGAGGAAGATAAAAACCAAGACCAATCTAGTGATGGAAGCTATGGAAAAAGAAACAACAAAAGTTACGGACACTACAATAGAGACAACCAAGATCATAAGGATAAAGGTAAAAAGGTATGCTACTTTGCTAAAGAAAATGATACAAATACTGACACAGATGATGATGTTGAGGTAGTATTTGTTGTGATGAAAGATGATTCTGAGGAAGAAGAAAGGTATGTAGAAACAACAATCATTTCTAAAGTTAGTAAAAATGATACTTGGATCATTAATAGTGGTTGTACACATCACATGACTGGTGATGAAGATAAGTTTGATCATCTTGAGAACTATAATGGAGGATTTGTAAAAATGGGTAATGATACACCTTGCATGGTTAAAGGAAAATGATCCTTATTTATAAATGATAAAATCAGATGTGATAATGCTTATTGGGTAAAAGGATTGAATTACAATTTGCTAAGTGTAGCACAACTTAACAACTCAGGTCACCGAGTGGTATTTGAAAGCAAGAAGGTGAGGATCTATGATGAGAGTGGAAAGCTTGTCGGAACAAGAGGACAATCAAAAGGTAACTTATTCTATCTTGACAATGCTGAGACTTCTTGTTTACTGGTGAAAAATGAAGATGCATGGTTATGGCATAAAATGTTATGTCATGTAAATTTTGATAACATGATTAAGATCAGTAGAAAGAGAAAATTTAGAGGACTGCCTAGCCGAACTAAACCGGATCATGTTATGTGTCATCAATGTCAGAAAGGGAAGATGACAAAATCTAGTTTCAAAAGTAAAGACTATTCAACAAAATGAATCTTGGAGTTAGTTCACACTGACCTATGTGGTCCCATGAGAAATTAAAGCTACTATGGAGATAGATACTTTATTTTGTTTATTGATGATTATACTATATTGATGACTGTCATGTTTTTAAAAGAGAAATCTGAGGCATTTAAAATGTTTAAATGGTACAAGGCTAAAGTAGAGAAAGAAACTGAAAGAGAACTAAAATTCTTGAGGTCTGATAGAGGCGGTGAGTTTATTTTTGATGAATTCACTAACTATTGTAATGATCATGGCATCAAAATACATGTTTCTACACCTAGAACACCACAGCGGAATGGGATTGCTGAAAGGAGAAATAGATCTATAGTGGATTGTGAAAGAACACTGATGATAGAGAAAAATGTTGTGCATATGTATTGGAGAGAAGTAGTTAGCACAACTGTATATGTCTTGAGCTGAGTACAATTAAAGAAAGACACAAACAAGACACCCTACGAGTTATGGTTTGGATACACACCGAGTGTAAGTTACTTCAAAATTTTTGGTAGCAAATGTTTTATTCTGAAAGATGATAGAAATGGGAAATTTGACTCTAAAGGGGATGAGGGAATATTTCTTGGATATTCTACTAAAAGTAAATCTTACAAGTGCCTGAATAAAGTTACTAATAAGATGATTGAAATTGCTAATGTCAGAGTTGATGAATTTGCTGATAAAAATGATGATGAAAGCAATAAGGAGCCAGAAGACTATGGTATATTTGCTTATATTGAACATCCAGAGTACCTACCAAAGCTACAGGCTGAGTCGATCGAGCATCAGGAAAATAACACCAAGGAATAACAAAGGGAAACTGAGGATTAGGAAGAAGCTGTCGAGCAAGGAAATGAACCTGAACAGAATGAAGAACAAAGAAGAGATCAAGTGCTAGCAAGATTTGTTAGAAGACATCATCCTGAGAACCAAATCATTAGAGATAAGCAAGCTAGGATACTGACAAGAAGTAAGTTAAGAAAAAATGTATGCTTAGTTTGTGAGCTTGAACCGAAGAATGTTAAGGTTACACTTGAGAATGATGAATGGATCAATGCTATGAATGAAGAGATAGAACAAATTGAGAAAAACAAGACATGGACTTTAGTACCTAGACCGAAAGATAAAAATGTTATCGGTACTAAATGGATTTTTCAGAAATAAGCTGAATGAGAATGGAGAAGTTACTAGGAACAAAGCTAGACTTGTTTGCAAGGGATATGCACAAGAAGAAGGTATTGATTATGGTGAAACCTTTGCACCTATTGCTAGACTAGAAGGAGTTTGCATGTTACTTGCATATGATACATAAGAAATTCAAAGTCTATCAAATGGATGTTAAGTCAGCTTTTTTGAATGGAATACTAGAAGAGGAGGTCTACATAGAACAACTAGAAGGGTTTGTTGATCCAAATCAGAAAGACATGGTATGTAGACTGCACAAAGCTTTATATGGATTAAAGCAAGCACCAAGAGCATGGTATGAAAGGTTACATACTTATCTTTTAAGTATTGGTTTTGTAAGAACTAGTGAAAACAATAATTTGTACATGAAAGGAGGATTTGATGATACTATTTTGAGTGCTGAAATATTTGTGGATAATATAATTTTTGAAGGACAAGATCATATTTGTAAATCATTTGCTGATGAGATGAGAAAGGAATTTGAAATGTCAATGTTTGGAGAGATTAAATTATTTCTAGGCTTGCAGGTTATTCAACAAAATGATGGAATTTTCATCACACAATCAAAGAACATAAAGGAAGTATTGAGAACATTTGGCATGGAAGATGCTAAACTAGTAGGAACACTGATGGTCATAGGCTGGAAATTAACAAAAGATGATGAATCTATAGAGGCAAATTAGACATTGTACCGATCTATGATTGGTAAACTGATGTATGTAGTACATAGTAGGCCTAGTATAACACATGCAGTGGGGATTGTGGCTAGATTCTCTGCCAATCCAAAGGATTCACATATGGTTGCATTGAAAATAATCTTAAGATACTTGAAGAAAACTAAGGATTATGGTTTATGGTATCCTAAGGAAGGCAAATTTGAACTAAGAGTTTACACTTACGCAGGTTGGGTTGGAAATATAGATGATAGAAAGAGCACAACTGGAGGAGCATTTTTCTTTGGTGAAAGACTTGTAACTTGGACAAGTAAGAAAAAACCTTGTATTTCTCAGTCTACTACTGAAGAAGAGTATGTTTCTACTGCTAAAAAATGTTCAAACATTGCTTATATCAAACAAGTGTTGGAAGGGATGAATGAGGTAATCACTAAGCTGGTGATTATATAGTGTGACAACACTAGTGCAATAAATATTTCTAAGAATCCAGTAATGCATTCAAAGACAAAGCATATATCAATTAAGTATCACTACTTAAGAGAACAAGTATAGGAGAAGCAAGTCAAACTGGAATATGTTACATCAAAGGAGAAACTTGCTGATATTTTTACCAAGCCTCTACCAAAGGACACCTTTGAATACTTGAGGACTAGACTTGGGGTCCGTCCCCTATCTATTGGTCACTAATGTGATCTGGAGGTTGTATCGGCCTAATCTTATTAGAAGATCATTCATGTTGATGCAACATAGCTCACACTTTGGATCATGTCTAAGGTTGTGAGATTTGAGGAGCTAGAATAGAGATTTGCATATCAGTAAACAGAGATATATTGTCTGCACCGAACAACAGAGAGTTACTTGGCTATTGCAGAGCTGTATGTTTTATGTTTTTCTTTGGCATTGTTGTCAAAGGGAGAGATAAATAGTGAGGAGAGAAGGATCGAATATGAAATATCTATCTAAGGGAGAAATAATTTGAGAGCTGAAAAGATCAAATCCGCATATGAGAGTCTACACTTGTAATGCTATTATGTAACGTAGTGATTAAACATATTAAATATCAAGCTAGGGAGAGCTTATCGAGCTACAACGTTTAGTTTCATAGTTGTAGAATACATGTTTGGTATGTGCATGGCATATTTACATATTGCTTGTGTTTCCATCAATGCCAAAGGGAGAGATTGATGAACTAAAACTGATTGAATAACTGAATGACTTGAAGATCAGTGATTAGAGATCACTAAGTTACTAAAATGATATGTAAGATAATTAAATCAGTCATTATGTTATCATTGATGTCAACTAGTTTTGACAGTACTTATCATGTGAGTTACAAACATGTAAACATCTGTCAAAAGGAGAGAAAAGATGAAGAACTGAGATATCTACATGGAGAGATGGATATGACAGATGAGGATAAGGAATACTTTGGGTAACTTATTGATGAGTCTATGATCTTATATTGTTGACTTGATTATGTTGCATTCATCTATTATGAAGGAGGAAACAAAATTGTACAAGGCAATGTGGTCGGTAAATGAAGCACTTCAGTATACACCGAGCCAGTGTAGTGTATAGTGACAATATTAACCGAGCTTGTGTTTGCTGACACATTTCTTTGTTAACTAAGTTTGGATGATAGTATTAAATGCTTACTTTAGCCGACTGAGTATGATGAGCTGGAAATTGTTATGATTTCAAGATTGAGGATAAAGTTTGTTATGAGATCCACGATTGACAAAATTTGAAGAAGATCTAAAGGATGGAATTGAAACATCTTATTGACACAACTGCTGAGGAAGGTTTAAGAGGAAAAATTAACGAAGAAGAATAAGTGGCAAAATCTAATGGTTGATATGAAAATAGTTTATCTATCTATATAAGAGATATGAGTTTATTAATAGAAACTATGTCGGAAGAAGGAAGAATGTAGAGATTTCACATGAATATAGTTTCATGCATGCCTGATTAGATTGGTTAAAGAAGAACTGAATTGCAGAATAATACCGAGCGTTAGAGAGCTATTACCAAGTGAAAGTAAGTTGAGGAAGTGAATTGAAATATTGATCAGAGGATTTGTATGGGCTTAGAATAGATCTAAACATCTACAAATTAAGTTGTATTGTAATCAGATTAACTACAGTTTTAGTTTAACCATTGATACATAAAATCTCCTAACCGAGTGGACTTAACCATCTTATGTTATGCCCCTATGTCATTCAAGGAATGTACATTGCTATCTTATTGACCCCATAGTGAATTTTGGTCAAAAGTTATCTATTAGTCTTAAATCCTCTAACAAGGTCACACCTAACAGTGTGTTTGTAACCTTTAACAGGGTTGGCTCTTCACTGAGCTCACTTCAAAAGAGTGAAAATTATTTTGGGTTACCGGTCCCAGGTGGTTTTTCCCTTAGTAGGGTTTCCATGTTAAATCATTGTGTTATGTGTTTTTGTGATGATTGTTTTATTGTCATACGTTACATACTGCATAATTGATTTGGTTGGTAATCGTAGTGAGTTAATTAACTGGTAATCGGTAAAAGGCATAGATAGTTTAATAGTTTATGTTACTGAGCTGTAGAATTTATTAGAATTGTTTTAAGTGTTACTGCATGTTTGTATTTGGGACTATAGGATAACTGATCTATCTGATTCACCCCCCTCTTAGTTATCTAACAAATTATTTTAAATCAATCAAACCCAATTATTTCATTAGAACTAGATCATCTAATGAAATTACTTATTCGTCCACATAATGTATCTCAAATATTCCCCTTCCTACAACAACTCAAATGTCTTGATCTTTAGAAATAGGATTTCATAAATAATGAAATCATCTAGTTGAAGCTTCTGATACAAAAACAAAAAGAATCAAATCAAATTACAAAATAATTACATCTTTTAAGGTTGGAGTTAATGTCATTGAGTGAGGGTAAACTTTAGAACATCTTATTTGCATAATCATATATTCAAACTCAAAATGTAGTTCAGAATGATTTGAGGATGAAGAAAACCTTTTTCACATGCATGTCCACCTATAGGGGCACATTTATTTTTTCCTCCATTCCTCCAAATATTAACCCCTTTTTGGTCTTACCATAAAATAATCCTTTACAATCTATAGGTATCTTTGTCATATCCACTCCTAAAATCACTATTGTACCCCATCCTTGCAAAATCCCTTTGTTAATAATAATACAATATAATGGAATCAGGGCAGTCTTGATTTTATCACCATAAAATAATGCAAGAGATCTTACATAACAAGCATTTTTGAAGGCTTTTTTCTAGTACAATGAAAGTTGTAATCCATCCCACTTCCTATCATGTATTTGATCACCTATGATAGAGTATTATATAAATTTATCTCACTCACATTACTCCCATCATACTCACCCTTTGTTTTGATTAAGTAAAAATAGGTTTTGATAGGACCTGAAACCTTTACAAAGAGCTTAAATATAAACCATTAAAAGTATAACAAAGTCTATGCCTCAACACCCCAGAAAAAAAGCAGGAAAAAACACAACAACTACCGATATGAAAAAGGTTGCACCAAAAGAAATAGAACAAGACAACAACAAAAAAGATAGGACAACAGAAAGAGATAACTAAATACATTTCATAAGGTCCCCAACCTAGACCACCATTATTTGCATGTGATCAATAGTTTCCTTGAGCTCTTTCAGCTCCTTGTCTTCTTTGGTATCAGTCTTCTCGGTGCTTGCTCGAGTGCGCTTTCTAGGTCTAGTAGCCTCCTTGAGGTCCTTCATATACTTCTTGCCTTTAGTTTTCTCCATCTTGTTGACCAATATCCTAACACGATTAGTGTAGGCTTTGAAGATGGCATGGCTTTGCTCCCCAATTTTTCTCATTGAATCCTCTAATTTCTCCACTCTATTTTTTAGAGTGTCAAGCCTACCTTCAAAGTCCCCTTTAGTGACCTTAGCCTCTTTATCTTTTAGGATTTTTTCTAGATTGAAGACCTTATCCACCATGGCAGCATAAGCATCCACTTTTCCTACCACATCCCTCATTTCCTCCAGGCACACAACAACTAGTTTTTCTCCTATGCTCATATTTTTAAGGAGATTGAACTCACACCCCATAATACACATTTTTTATTTGACCATGTTGATATCATCCATCAGATTCCCCAATGTGTAGGTAAAATCCACAAGGCAATTTTTATCTTTCATCACAGCGTTATCCTCATTTTTCTCCTCGCCAGCCTCCTTATCTACATTCGCCTTGGTACCTATAACATATTTATCAATTCTCCCCACAATTTCTTTCATGAATTGGTTAGCTTCTTGCAGGTTTTCCTTCTCTCTCTATAGAAAATTATGGTCCTCACCCAGGTTGCCTAAATCCCCATCCAATTTATCTTCATCGTCAATCTTCTCACCAATCTTTTCCTCAATACTCTTCATCTGCTCAAAGTCCTCATCTTCCTTAGAAGAAATGCCAATGTTCATCTTACAAAGTTTTTTATAGCTTTTATTCTTATTCTTTCTCTTACTAAAATCCCCTCTTTTCCTATTGCCTCCAACATTCTCCCCTTCTTCCTCACACTCATCCTCTCTAGTATCCTTATCAGTAGTAGAATCTTTCACAACAGGCTTACCCTACTTTTTCTTAGACGGGGACCCCTTGAATTTAGTATTTTTGTAGTTTTAACCTCGAAAGGCTCCTCCTCATCATCTTCAGTTTCTTCTTCATATAGTTCATCATCCTCATCCCCTTCCATCTCTTCTTCATCCCTAGCTCTACCTTTAAGGAAGGGTTGTTTCACCTTTTTCATTTTTAGAAGATTAAACACAAAACCCTGGTGTGAGGCATAATCCCCTTGAGGATCCTTCTAAGTTCTTTTAATAGTATAATCTAGAGAGCTCAAAAAATAGTAAGGGAAACTAACTTTCTCATCATGTCTAAAATGATTAAGTAGCATGAAATGGTGGCCATAAGCTCTGGTAAATCTACCATCAAGCATAATGTAGTTAATAACAACATATAAGAAAAACCTCCAAGGCTGAGAGATATGCTTAGGGTCATGGTATGATTTGTCCACCTTCACCAACCTCTTTCTTTCCTTCTCCACATTAGAGAACCTCTCAGGAGCCTTATCAGAGATACTCTTATCTTTGTAGAATTTCATCCCCTCCATGCTCTTTCCTCTTGCTTCAACGACAATCTCCTCAATGGCCTCCATATATTGGTTACCCACTAAAACACTTCCATTATTCCAGGTTTTAAAGAATTTCTTAGACACAACCAGGTTTCTACCATGCAACCTCTCCATGAAATCTTCCATGCCTCCTTTCTTCATAATCGCCCAAACCTCCTTACTCTGCTCCCATTCCTTGTAATTCGCAGGTTCAAAACTTTTCTTGCTTCCACCCATTTCACCACTCTGGTTATCCTTCACAATGTATCTAAGTAAAAAACCTCATTCATCATTCTTAACGACACCTTCTTCAATATACTTTTCAAACAAAACCAAGAATTTGTGTGAAATGAAGTGCCTAGTCACATCATAGTCCTTCACACTAAAAAAGGAATAAATAAACATCACCTTACAATCAAAACTCTTCATTAAAAATATAAGTTAAAAATCCTTCTGCCTGCTCTATAAAAATTCATTATCAATAAATGATTTCACCTCGAAAGGAAAATCACCAATGTCATCCCATTTCATCATCAATCCACCTTACAAGCCACGTTGGCCGCCCAGTCAACAACAACATTACACTTCCTATAGATATGCATGATGACACATTCCTCAAAAGAGTTAATTATATTTTTTTCCTTATGTATTATGTTATATATGGTCCATGAAGGTATAGACTCATTATTTAAACATTTTATACTATTCAAAGAGTCACCTTCAAGACATAGTTTTTCGTATCCCTTCTCCTTATCCAAAACTAAGCCATGTAAATCAGCATTAGCCTCCATAACATGATTGGATTATATACCAATAGGTATAGCTCTCACCCCTTTACAAAGACCATTCTCATCTCTGATAGTAGCAACACATCCAGCCACCCCTGGATTCCATTTTGATGCCCCATCAAAGTTAACCTTCATGCATCCATGGGGAGGGCGATCCCATCTTGCTTCATTCCTCAACGAATCCTTCTTGCAATTGTTCATATTACCTTTAATCTTCCACTTCTCAAAAAGAATCCTATCCCCACTCTCTATAGGTTCAATCAGATTACCCTTCAAATAAAGGTTCTACAACATAGCTCACTTGATCTTATGAAAGACCACCTTTTCATTGGAGGAATTATTTTTAAAGACTCTATCATTTTTTTTCTTTCCAAACACCCTAACAGATATAAGGTAATACGAATTTCCAAAAATTAACCACAATAGCATTCTTTGAAGGAGACACCCAAGAAGAGAAATGGTTCTGTAAGTCCTCTCAGAAGATCCATTCCATATTAAGAAACTTTAAGCATTTTCCCCATATTTTAGTCACATAGGGGAAATGGATGGTCATATGGTTAATAGATTCTTCATCTTGTTTGTAAAAGAAACACATATTAGCCATGGTCACTCCCCTTAATCTCAAGTTGTCAATAGTAAGGATCTTGTTTTGGAGGATGATCCAAAAAAAATATTGACTTAGGAGTAAGTCCCTTAATCCAAGCATTAGCCCAACAAGGGACAGGTTGATTCTCATAGTCTTGGTGGTACAAAGAAGAGATAGAAAATTTACCATTAGTATTATATTTCTAAATAAATATGTCCTCTTCCTCAATCGGGGTAACAAAGTTCAAAATTTTATTAAGATTCCTAAGGGATTGATCAATAACAAAGAAATCAATCCAATGATCTCTTTCCCAGTAGTCAGCCACTTTGAGTCCAAACCTTAACTTGCATTGGACCTCAAAAGTATTCCATTCAAGAATCTCCTTTAAGGGGTGGTCCATCAGCCACTCTTCATCCTAAAATTGAACAGTCCTGCCATTCCCAAATTTCCATTTGACTCCCTTCCTAATAAGCTTTTTATTCCTCAAGACATTTTTCCAGATGAAGGACCCTTGAGTGTTAGCATCATATCTAAGAAAAATTTGCATAGTAAGACATTCCTTATTATACTTTTTCTTCCATATAGTGGTCCATTCTCCATTAGAGCTGTAGAATCTCCAAATAAGTTTTGCAAGAAGATGGTCATTTAAGCTCCTTATTCTACGCAATCCTAATCCCCCTCTCTTCACTAGTTTAAAAAACTTCTCCCAAGCTATAAGGGCCATCCTTTTCTTCTTTTCCAAACCAGTCCACAAGAAATTTTTTTTGATTTTTTGAATAACCTCGCCATACTTTCTAGGGATTTTGAAGATGCTGAGAGCATAAAGAGGTAAGCTTTGCAAAGTAGACCTCAAAACCTGAATCTTACCAGCTTGACTCAATAATGCACCCTTCCAGACCGCCAGTTTGCTATGAAATTTTTCTACCAAAGAGCTCTAAAAAGTGTCAAGAGGCTCTAAACAAAGAGGGAGACCTAAATATGTTTCAGGTAAAGACTCCAACTCACACCCCAATATCTTCTTAATTTTTTATTGTCTTTTTTCATGGACATTGAAAAAAAACACAAAATTTTTCCCCCAGTTAATGAGTTGTCCAGAAGCTTTCCCACAGTTATCCAAAGCCTTCTTAATGTTTTTGTCATTTTTAATGGAAGCTTCCTCCATCACCATAGAGTCATAAACAAATTGGTGATGTGAATAGACTTGATTAGCTAAGGAAGGATACAGACCCTTAAACTCACACTTCTGAACCATATTCTCTTTGAATCTTCCCAAGCATTCAGCCATGATAATTGAGAGGATAGGAGATAAGAGATCACCCTACCTCAATCCCCTTGATGATTTAAAAAAAGGGTGAGGGATCAATTAACCAAAACTTAAAAAGTAGCAATGGAAATGAGCTGAAGAATAAGATCTAAAATTCTATTGTTAAAACCAAAGGCTTGAAGCACTTTTTTTAGAAAAACCCAGTCCACCTTATGATTTGGACAAATCCAATTTAAAAAAAAAACCTTCCTTTTTGGGCATGACAAGATAATGAACATTTTTATGAATAGAGATAATGGAGTCCAGGATCTACCTACCAGGGAAAAAGCCATTCTACTTCCAGGAAATAAGAGAAGGCAATATATTAAGAATTCTTGTGGTCAACACTTTTGATATAATCTTATAGAAAAAGTTACATAGACTTATCGGTCTAAACTGATCCATTTTGTCCACCCCTTGTTTCTTAGGGATAAGAGCAATGAAAGTTCTATTCAATTCTTTCAAAAGTTTCCTAGAGACAATAAATTCCTTCACAACATTAGTGACATCAATCTCAATGACATGCTAGAACATCTGGAAGAAAAACAAGGGGAAACCATCTAGGCTAGGGGCTTTATCCCCTTCAAAAAAAAAGACAACATTTTTGATTTTAGCATTAGAGGGTATAACAGTGAGACAAACATTTTGATCCTCATTCAGGATAGAGGGAATACAATCAAAGAAATCCCTTTGAGCTTCCTTATTCAAATTCTGTTCCTGTTTGAGTAAGTCATGGAAAACACTTTTAGCCTCCATCCTGATAGAGTCTTCATCAACAAAACTAGTACCATTAATAACTAGTTTACTAATTCTATTCATCATCTCATGCTTAAGAGTAGTCATGAAAAAGTATTTAGTGTTCCTTCCCCTTCTTTCAAAAAGACCTTTCGAGACCTCTGTCTCCAAAAGGTCTCTTCTTTAGAAATAATGTCATGATATTCCACTAACTTCTCATTTTCCTTTTCTCTAGATATCTTATTATAACCCTCCAACTAAATGCTATCCTGAATAGCCTTAAGTTCCATACTAATATTAGTCTTAGAGGAAAAGATATTGCCAAAAGTCTCCTTATGCCATCTTTTAATATTATCCTTCACTTGTTTCAAATTTTTAGCAAGAATGAACATGGCCATTCCTTCAATCGCAATCTTCCACCATTTCTCCAAATTCTATTCCAATTGTGGATGCATAGTCCACAACTTCTCAAACCTATAAGGAAAATTCTTTTTCATAGATATGGGGTCCACCAAAAAAGTGATAGGATGGTGATCAGATCCAACCCTCACATGTGCAAACAAAGAGAAAAAATAATATAAAAACCAATCATTACTAACCAAAGATCTGTCAAGTCTCACCTGAATCAAGTCCTTACCACTTCTTCTATTGGTCCAAGTGTAGTTAGTTCCCTGTAAATCAACATCATGGAGGGCATGCTCATCAATGAAATTCATCAAGTCCATTCTACTATCTATATTCGATTGACTTCCCCCCATTTTTAAATTTTTTTTTAGAGGTGTATTATAATCTAAAATTTCTTTGAAGATGAGATAAATTATTCCAAAAAGAATTTCTCCCAAGTTTAGTATTAGGAGCATAGATGTTGGTCAAAACCTAAGAAGTTCCATCCTTGATGTGACTAAATCTGACACAGACAAGATTGTTTCCCTAGTAGATGACACCACCTTTAATAATATCACAGTTCCAAAGGGTAGAAATACCCCCCAAAGCCCCTTTAGAATCACCCCCACATATTTTACCATTTCTAAAGAACCTTAAGCTTTCAAAAATTTCCTTAGGCATTTTAGTTTCTTGGATCAAAAAAATATCAGGCTTATTATCTCTAATCATATTCCTAACAAGATCTTGCTTATGAGGATTATCTAATCCTCTAATATTCCAAGAGATGATCTTCATACCTTAATAAAAGATCATGTCTCTAGGATGGTCTTCTGGCTTCCATCCGCTATATTCTTATTAGCCTCCATGGCTCTCTTTCTTTGATTATATGGTCTTCTTGGAGAAGGTTGTACCCTTCCCACGTTCTCATTTTTAGTACTCCTTATATTTATGACAAAAAAATTATTCTTTTTCTTATAACTCTTAGATTTTCTAACATCCTCAGAGGCTAAAAATCCTTCATCTTTCCCACTTTCACACCCCTATAAAGCCTAATTAATAGCTTCAGCATCCCCCCATTTCAAAGTTTGGGTATCAGAAAAAGTACTCCTCACCATCACTAGAGAGATCTATGATAAATATGATAGTCCTTGACCCAAAACTATACATGGTTGAGCATCCTGAAACTTACTAGTATCCACCAAAATATCCTTAGGAAAATGATACACGGATGTCACAATCTATGTAGACATACTTGACACCACATCCTTCACCAAGCTCAAGTCTAGACTGCCATTAGTACTAGAAGTCTCATTTTTATTACTCTCCTCTTCCTCTTCAAAGGTTTCTCTTGCCATCAACTTATGGGTACTTAAATTTTCATCCCGTGTTTCATCCATACACCCATTCCTAATTTCCACACCCAAACCTTGTGGGGAGCCATTACTTTCCTCATTTCTACCCTCAATATTAATGCTATTCTTTTTGTTTTCTGCTAGGTCCAAGTCCTGAATGTCACACCCAACATCTGTAGGATGAGAGCTCCTAGAATAGGCCCCCCCATTCTCCCAATGTTTCCAATAGGAATCCACTTATTCATCTTCCTCTGAACAACCCTGCTTAGACATTTCTTTGCCTAGTGATCAAATTTCTTACAATGAAAACAAGCAAAAGGAATTGATTCATATTCATTCTTCTGTGCCTAGGATCCCAGCTTAGATTGGATGGAAATAGACTCAGGCATATCAGCACCCTGAATCACTCCAACACAAATTCTTGCATAAGTCAATCTTCTCCTGGAAGCCATAACATGGTCAATAGATAACAACTCACCAAAGGAGCTGACAATCCCAGTGAAAAAATCCTCCACCCAATACTCTAGAGGAAGGCCCATAAGTTTTATCCAGACTAGGACTTGGACCACTGACTCATCTTGAAATATGAGATCAGGGTACCATTTTTGAAGAATCAAAGTGTTTTAGCAATCATCCAAGGCCCATTGCATAATATACTCCTGCGGTCCTCTTCACAAGAGAAGAAAAAAGACATACAACCCTTAGCCATGGCTGCCACAACAACTTGTCCTTTTAAAACCCATTTCTTCTTAACAAAGGAATGAACTACCTCAATGTTAGGCCTAACACCCAAGAATCTTCCCACAAGAGAGTTTTCCATCCTAGCAATATTGAAATCTATGATATGATATGGGATAGTAATGGCAAAACTCCCTTGAGCCAGGTTTGAAATGTTCTTAACAAACAGTAAAGATGACTTACCCATGGGTTTAACATTGAAAAGAGAAGACCATTTTTTTGTGCTGACCTGTTGAAGATGTGAGGCATCAAAATTTCTGGGCCCCCCACCCAGGTCCCCAAGTGCCAAACCAGCATCAGGATCCTTACCTTGCTCCCCGTAACCCTCAATCTCTCCAAGATTATTGCACACAACATAAGGACCTACTTCTGCCCCTGCTGCACCATTCCCACCCAAAATAAAACTAAATTTTGAATTGGACACCTCCTACTCACTGCTGCTCCCACTCCCGCTCCTTGCTCCAATGTCACAAGATCATAGTGCATATAATAGTTTCTATAGTATTGAAGTATAATACTCACCCTTTATTCTTGATTAAGGTAAAAGCAAGTTTTACATGGACTCGAAACCAGAGTACAAAACATCATAAAGATAGAGCATTAAAGTTAACAAAATGAAACACCTGCTGGTTAACAATAGCATGGACCAACAGCTGAACAGTTCAAAAGTAGATTCTAAAGAAAAAACCAACAGAAAAACAACTACCAGCAAGAACTTGCTAATTATCTATTATCATCTCCTCAACCTTCTTCTAGAGGTCATCCATCTTCTGGATAGTTTCTTGTAGCTCCTTCACTCTTTAGGTTTTTCAAGGACCTTTCTCTGGGTGTGCCCTCTAGTTCTCATCCCCGGCCCAGTGTTGCTAGCATCCTCATCAATGGTGATAGTGGTTCTTTCCAACATGTTCCTTTCTAGGTATTTATGCAACATTTTCATATTCATAATGATCACCTTCAGACCCTCATTGCTGTGGTTTAGAACACCTTTTATCATACTGTCTATTGGAAATATAGATGTAGTAACTGAGAGGGGAGGGTGAATCAGTTAACCAAAAAATATTACCACTGATCCCTTAGATGTCCTATTAAATTATTTATTGCTGACATACAGTGAAATGCTGAAACTCGGTAATTGCAGAGAGTGTTAATTATAACTGTTCTTAAGCATTCATCAGTGATTAACATGCATGAATAAAGAAAATACCATGAACTCAAGAGACACCAGATTTAACGTGGAAACCCAATATGGGAAAAACCACCAATGTAACTAGTTATTGATTTTCACTCTTCTGAAGTGATGCCCTGTTAGGAGCCAACCCGGTAAAAGGTTACAAAACACACTGTTAGGTGTGACCTTGTTAGAGGATTTAATCACCCTGCTAGGAGTGGCCTTGTAAGAGGTCTTCAAACAATTCAATAGAACTGTCACCTTGTTAGAGGATTTACAAAATGGCTGTTAAACCAACTCAGTTAGGAGATTTTGAAATCACTGCTACAATGGTAAGAAAGTAACAATGAAGTGTCCTGAATAGTGATGCAACTAAATTGCTAATTACAGATCTCTATTCTGCTTCACTAGATCCTTCCTGATCAAATATATCTTTGCCGCTCTTCAAGGATATCTAACCATCCTTCAAAATTCGCTCATACTATTCTTCTCTTTCTTCTTTTTTTGCTTGCTCATAATTCACAACTTGACCTTCTATATATATACCATTCAGATTGTCAAGTCGGCACTAATAATTATTACAAACATCACTAATCATTACAACAGTTGGCTGGAATAAACCAACTTTATTTCTCAAATTGACAAAATCTTTTACTGGGCCGACCTTGCTCGGTAAACATTAATCCGAAGAAGATTTCCTTTGGCGACTGAGAGAGCTCGTAAGTACTGTGAATTCTTCAACATCCTTTGGAGACCGAGTGAACTTGGTAGACACTAACTTTCCTTCCATAACTAAGGAAGCTCGGTTAACACTATTTTCTACCATACTTTTCTTTTGACACTCGAGAGGTCTCGGTAGACATTGGTAACTGCTTTGCTGACCGAATGAGCTCGGTAGACACTGGGAAATGCTTTGCTGACCAACTGAGCTGACAATTGATATGACATCTATGTGACATCAAAGACAACACATAATCATTCCAACAATCTCCTTCAAACAATTGTATCCAACAATCTCCCTCTTTGGCATTGATGGCAACACAATATGTCATAGCACAATGAAATTTCATAGCAAACATAGAATAAGGAACATATCCTTAGCTTCATTCTGATTCTCATCTCCCTCTATCAGCAAAATTCTCTCTCTGACTGAAAACTCTCCCTCTTTTCTTCTTTTTTTAAAAATCTCTTTCTTAGAAATTTCATGAAATAATGACAGCAAACAACAATGACAGCAAACAGAAAACTCTCCCTCTTTGACAACACATGCAAAAGATAACACACTTCCATTGAATACCAATGTACCTTAAGTACTGATTCATATGCAATGATTCCTTTACTATGCTACATCAACTGACTGATCTTCAACATGCTCTGGTTGATGCATTACTAAAACTCAATTTAGTGAACCTCAGATAGGGGAATGACCCCTAACTTACCTCTTAGATACAAGAATGCATCCTTAGGTAGTGGCTTGGTGAAGATATCTACAATTTGTTCTTTTGTATGAATATATTCCAATATGATTTCCTTGTCCTGCACCAATTCTTTGACAAAGTGATATTTTATAGCAATGTGTTTGGTTTTGGAATGCATTACTGGATTCTTTGAAATATTTATTGCACTTGTATTATCACAGAACATAACAACTGGTTCTTTGATCTCAACCTTCATGCCTTCCAATAACTATTTGAACCAAACAATATTAGAGCAGTTTATTGCTGCAACAACGTATTCTGCTTCTGTTGTGGATTGGGATGTGCAATTTTGTTTTTTACTGGTCCAAGATACTAACCTTTTGCCAAGAAAAAATGCTCCACCACTTGTACTCTTTCTGTCATCAATGTTTCCTGCCCAATCAGCATCAGTAAACACTTTGAAGTCCAGATTGCCTCCAAATTTATACCACAAGCCATAATCTTCAATTCCTTTCAAGTACCTCAAGATTCTTTTGATTGCCATCATGTGATTTTCTCTGGGTTTTGCTGAGAATCTTGCTACTATACCAACTGCTAAGGCAATATCAGGCCTTGTATGTACTACATACTGTAATTTTCCAATCATTGATCTATATAAGGTCTGATCTACTTCTTTTGAATCATCATCTTTGGTAAGCTTCAGTCTAGTACACATGGGTGTACCAACTAGTTTTGAATCTTCCATACCAAACTTCTTAAGTATTTCCTTGATGTATTTAGACTGAGTAATGTAGATACCATTCTTGCTCTGCTGAATTTGAAGTCCAACAAAGAATTTTATCTGACCAAACATAGACATTTCAAATTCTTTGTTCATTTGCTCTGAAAATTCTTTGCACTGATCATCATTCCCTGTAAACACAGTATCATCCACAAATATTTCTGCCAAAACAATTTTGTTATCTGGTCCTTCTTTGATATATAAATTACTATTGTCATTGGCTCTTTTGAAATTAATCTGAGTTAGATAGTTATGTAATCTTTCATACCATGCTCTAGGGGCTTGTTTCAGACCATACAATGCTTTGTGTAACTTGCAGACCATATCCCTTTTGTCCGGATCCATAAAACCTTCAGGTTTCTCAATGTAGACTTCTTCATCAAGAATACCATTGAAAAATGTAGATTTTATATCCATCTGATATACCTTAAATCCTTTATGTGCTGCATATGCAAGTAGAGTCCTTACACCTTCTAATCTTGCAACAGGAGCAAAAGTCTCTCCATAATCTATACCTTCTTCTTGAGAATATCCTTTACATACCAATCTTGCTTTGTTTCTTGATACTTGACCATCTTCATTCAACTTATTTCTGAATACCCATTTGGTCCCAATTACATTTTTATCTTTAGGCCTAGGTACAAGAGTCCATGTCTTATTTTTCTCTATTTTCTCTATTTCTTCATTCATAGCCTCAATCCAATTTTCATTTTCCAATGCATCTTTGACATTTTTAGGTTCAAAATCAGCAAGTAAACATGTACCTTTTAGTTTATTCCTTGTCATAGTGCCATCTGATTTGTTTCCAATAATCTGATCTGGTGTATGATGCTTCCTAACATACTTGGCCAATACAGGTTCCTTTCTTCTTGAATGAGTTACATTGTCATCTTCTTGAATTTCATCTTCAGGTTCAGTTTGCTTGGGCTCGGTAGATATTGTTGGCATTAAGCAGAATTGCCACTAGTGACAACACTTATTTGCATTCTGGGTGCATATCGAGCAGATAGTGCAAACCGAGCAGACAGTGCAAACTGAGCAGACAGTGCAAACTGAGTAGACAGTGCAAACTGAGAAAATAGTGCAAACCGAGCAGACAGTGCAAACTGAGCAAACAGTGCAAACCGAGCAAAACAGTGCAAACCGAGCAAGTTAGTACAAACCGAGCAAGACAGTGTAAACCGAGTAACATCATGTCTACCAAGTCACCAGTATTTACTGAGTTCAAAACCTACCGAGTGATCAGTATGAACCGTGCCTTCACTTCTACCGAGTGCATGACGATGCCGAGTAATGCAGTGGACGCCGAGTATCAGAAAGTCACCGAGTTAGTTTGCAGGAACCATGTAACCATACTTGGGCCGACTTAGTAGCACTTATGTTTATTTGTCAAGCCGACTTTGTAATTGTAATTGTAATTAATTGTTTAGACTTGTATATAAACAATGTTGTAAAGATGTCAAGATGAATAATATGAGTATGAATGTGAATAAAAAGAAAAGGCAGAGATAAGCGAATTACAAAGGGCTTCAGCAGTATAAGGAACAGCAAAGACAAATTCATCATAGAAGGTGATCAGTACATCAGCGAATCTCAATCAGCAATCCAGTTGCAAAGCAAGAGATCTACTGTTTCATCCTAACAGGTGAATCAGTACTAAATCCTTTAACCAGGTAGACTTAACAGTCTTTTGTAAAATCTCTTTACCGAGTACATACTTCATTGTATGTTTGTAAATCCTTTAACAGGGTGGATTTAGCAATCCTTATTGCTCCTAACAGGGCAGATCATCAGAAGTGATCAATTGTAAGCCTTAACCGGCCAACTTTATTCTGCAGTATTAAAGCTTTGTGGGTTTCATCCCCACCCCAGTTTTACTTTCTTTTTGGAAGGTTTCTGGGTAACCAAATCTATGTGTCATTATTGTGAATGCTTTTAAGTTTTATGCTTTCTGTATGCAAAGGTTAAAGTAAGTTACATGTTAATACATCTGTAATTGAAAGAAAATTTGGAGTTACTGATTCACCCCTCCCCTCTCAGTAACTCGGTTAATTCCTGAATATTTCCAACAGATATTTGTTCGGTAACTTCACGCTGAGACTCAGTTTCTTGTGACTCGGTCTGAACTTCTTCTTGTGACTCGATTACTGTACTAGGCTCGATTGATGTAGTCTCCTCATTGACAGATGTGTTTGGCAATGTATCAGGTTCAATGTAAATAGATCTTCTGTAATCCTCTGGTTCCCTTTTGCTTTCTTCTTCAGTCTTTTCTACAAACTCATCTACTTTCACATGTGCACTTTCTATGATTTTATGAGTAGACAAATTTAGACATTTATATGCCTTACTTTTGCAAGAATATCCCAAAAATATTCCTTCATCACCTTTTTCATCAAGTTTGCCTTTTCTAGATTCTTTCAAGATGTAACATTTACTACCAAATACTTTTAGGTAACTTACATTGGGTTTATAGCCATACCATAACTCATAAGGAGTTTTGAATGTGTCTTTCCTCAACTATACTCGGTTCAAGGTATGAACTGCAGTGCTAATAGCTTCCTTCCAGTATTTCATAGCAATATTCTTTTCAATCATTAGAGTCCTTGCACAATCCATGATAGATATGTTCCTCCTTTCAACTATTCCATTCTGCTCAGGAGTTCTTGGAGCTGATACCTATCTTTTGATTCCTCTTTCAATGCAAAAATTATTGAATTAATGGGAGATGAATTCACCACCTCTGTCTGATCTCAAGCACTTCATTCTTTTTCCTATTTCCTTTTCTACTCTTGCCAAATACCATTTGAATTTCTCAAATGCTTCTGACTTTTCTCTTAAATACATAACAGTCATCATTCTAGAGTAATCATCAACAAAGAGAATAAAGAATTTTTCTCCAGTATAGCTTTCAATTCCAATAGGTCTACATAAGTCAGTATGCACAATATCCAAAATATCTTTAGACTGATAGTTTTTACTTTTAAAGCTAGTCTTTCCCATTTTACCAATTTGACAATTCTTGCATAGACCAATATCGGGTTTCTTCAAAGTAGGAATACCTCTTACTTTCTTGAATTTGCTTATTTTCACCATATTATCAAAATTTACATGACATAACCTTTTGTGCCATAACCAACTTTCTTCAATTTGAGCAATAAAACATGAGCATTCACTGAGATCAAGATAAAACAGGTTACCTTTGGTTTGTTTGCCTGAACCAATCAGTTTTCCTTTGTCATTCAGCAGTCTTGCTTTGCCATTCATGAATTCAACCTTGAGTCCACTGTTGATTAGCTGTGCTACACTTAGAAGATTATGCTTTAGTCCTTCAACCCAATATGCATTATCACATATAAGTTCTTTCTTTATTGAAATTCATCCTCTTCCTTTTATACAATAAGGTTCATTGTTTCCAAACCTTACACTACCACCATCATAGTCTTCAAAATGTTCAAACTTAGTATTGTCACCAGTCATATGATGCGAGCATCCACTATCTATAATCCATGTATCATTTTTGCTTATATGAGAGATAAGTGCCATCTCATCTTCATCATCATCAGATTCATCTTTTACAGCAATGAAGACAATTTCTTCTTCACTATCAGAATCCTTAGCCAAAAAACATGTTTTCTTACCTTTATCCTTGAATGACTTGAAATTCTTCTTGTGATTGTACTTGTGACCTTTCTTCTCATCTTTGCTTTGTTTTTTTGGGCACCTAGCTGCAATATGACCAATTTCTTCACATGAAAAATAGATTAAGGGAGTTTTACCTTTGTATTTACCTCTACCTCTAGTATATTTCTTTGCAAGTAATGCTTCAATAACTTCAAGATCACTGTCTGAACTTTCCTCTAATTCTTCTTCACTTTCTGACTAGATTTTCTTGCCCTTCTTAAGTGAGAGTTTGGCCTCAAATGCTGATTCAAAAGCTGTCAATCTTCCAACTAAGGCATCCAAAGTTATATTGTGATTTTGTTCACATCTTCTTTCTTGAATAGCAGATACTCTTATTGCATAGATAGGAAGCAATGTTCTAAGAACCTTACTTATAACAGTTTCATCATCAATTTTTCCTCCAGAAGCTCTGATTGCACTAACACTCACCTTGATTCTTTCAACATATTTTGCAATGTTTTCATCTTCTTTCATCTTCATCTAATCAAATTGTCCTCTTAGGCTTTCTACTTTGGCTCTTTTCACATTGTCATCACCACCATAAATTTTCTTTAGCTTGTTCCACATTTCATAGGTAGTTGTGCAGTCTTTGATCTCATCAAATTCTTCATAGCTAAGGGCTAATGCAATATCTATCATCATGGTGTTATGGTTCTTTTTCTCTGCAATGTCTTCAACAGTTAATGCGCCAGTAGGAATAGTATATTCTTGATCAATATATTTGCATCCTGAATCACCAATGGAAGCTAGATGAAGTCTCATGAGACCTTGCCATGATAAAAAGTTATCTCTGTTAAGCCTTGGAATTTCTCTCTTGTAAGACATCCTGATCTTTAGCTTAGGTCCTTAAAACCCTTCTTGCAAGCACCAAAAGCTCTGATACCAATTGTTGGAAATATAGATGTAGTAACTGAGAGGGGGGGGTGAATCAGTTAACCATAAAATATTACCACTGATCCCTTAGATGTCCTATTAAATTATTTATTGCTGACATACAGTGAAATGCTGAAACTCGGTAATTGCAGAGAGTGTTAATTATAACTATTCTTAAGCATTCATCAGTGATTAACATGCATGAATAAAGAAAATACCATGAACACAAGAGACACCAGATTTAACGTGGAAACCCAATATGGGAAAAACCACCAATGTAACTAGTTACTGATTTTCACTCTTTTGAAGTGATGCCCTATTAGGAGCCAACCCAGTAAAAGGTTACAAAACACACTGTTAGGTGTGACCTTGTTAGAGGATTTAATCACCCTGCTAGGAGTGGCCTTGTAAGAGGTCTTCAAACAATTCAATAGAACTGTCACCTTGTTAGAGGATTTACAAAATGGCTGTTAAACCAACTCGGTTAGGAGATTTTAAAATCACTGCTACAATGGTAAGAAAGTAAGAATGAAGTGACCTGAATAGTGATGCAACTAAATTTCTGATTACAGATCTCTGTTCTGCTTCACTAGATCCTTCCTGATCAAATATATCTCTGCTACTCTTCAAGGATATCTAACCATCCTTCAAAATTTGCTCATACTATTCTTCTCTTTCTTCTTTTTTTGCTTGCTCATAATTCACAACTTGACCTTCTATATATATACCATTGGGATTGTCAAGTTGGCACTAATAATTATTAAAAACATCACTAATCATTACAACATTTAGCTGGAATAAACCAACTTTATTTCTCAAATTGACAAAATCCTTTACTGGGCCGACCTTGCTCGGTAAACATTAATCTGAAGAAGATTTCCTTTGGTGACTGAGAGAACTTGGTAAGTACTACAAATTATTCAACATCCTTTGGAGACTGAGTGAACTTGGTAGACACTAACTTTCCTTCCATAACTGAGGAAGCTCGGTTAACACTATTTTCTACGATACTTTTCTTTTGACACTCGAGAGGTCTCGGTAGACACTGGTAACTGCTTTGCTGACCGAATGAGCTCGGTAGACACTGGGAATTGCTTTGCTGACCGACTGAGCTGACAATTGATATGACATCTGTGTGACATCAAAGACAACACATAATCATTCCAACAATCTCCTTCAGACAATTGTATCCAACAACTGTCATGGTTGCTGATTTTGGCTTCTAATTCTTTCATCTTGTCTTTAACCTTCTTACTCATCTTAGCAGTTCCATCCTCATTAGTATTTTTATTTTTAACCTTATCAAAAACCTTACTTTCCATTTTTCCCAACTTAGTAGTCATGTTTTTCATAGTTTTTTCCATATCCTGGATGTGGATTTTCATTTCTTGCATTTCCTTTTTCCAGTCCCTGTTCTTATCTTGATTCTCCATATTGTTCTTCTCCTCCTGCAAATAATCTTCCCTCAGGAGGATAATAGGTTCCTCTTTTTTGTTGTTGATCTCCAACATGGTCATCTCATCCTTACCTTCCTTCCCTCTTTTCAAGGTGTCCTCACTAGTATCACTAGAAGAAGGAGTTTTACCAACCTCCTTACCTTCATTCTCTTGTCCATCCATAATTCCCTCAGAAAATCCTTCTTCATCTTTATTTTCCTCCTCTCTGGTTTTACCATCCCCATATTTGGCATAACATTGATCATTTTTTCTTCCACAGGGGCATTTTGAGAAGAAATATTAGCCTCCATGGATAATATTTGAGTACCTTCATCCTCTTTCTCAACACCCTCATTATAATCAGGGTAATCTTTCATAAATTCATCAGAATAGTAATCTTGGGTTCCTTCCTCTTCCTCTTCCACTTCCTCCTTTTCTTCTCCATCTTCATGGCTAATCTCCTCTTTATCATCATTCCCCTCATCCAGCCAATCATTCATTTCCCCTTCCTAATCTTTTCCATGCACTTCCTCTTTCTCATTGTTTATCTCTTCTTCATCGGAATCCTTCTCATTGTCTTCCTCAAGAATACCCTTTCCTCTAGTTTGATGCTTATTCTCTAACTCCTCATCTCTGATATCTTTGTCACTAGTAGCAACATGAGGTTTTCCCTTATTTTTCTTTCTCTTCTTACTAGTCTCAGGTTTTGTCTCCCCCTCAATCTTCACCATTGTTTTGCTCATGATCCTTTTAGGGATAGGGTCTGAAATGTTGTCCCTGATGTGCTAAAAAATAAGAAGGATCAAGCCCTCATGCAGCATGGGGTTAGAAGCCTTTTTCTTGTGTCATGTAATGCTGCTATTCAGAGAACTCAAAAGATATTTAGGGAAAGAAATTCTCCTTTTATGCCTGAAGTGGTTAGCAAACACAAAATGGGAATTGTAGATTTTGGAATACCGCCGGTCCAGAGTAAAATATTCTATCATGGCATTCAAAATTTTAACCTAGAATTCATTAATATTAGTAATATCCACATAGTCACCTTTCCCCTTATTCATAAGGGTTTTCTCATCATTAGTTTTGGGGAAAATAGTAAAGGCTTCAGTTCCTAGCCTATGATTGCCTCTATGAAAATGGGTTCCTTCGATAGGTAAACTAGTAATATCAGCTAAGCTAGAAATAGTAAGAGTGAAAGACTTGCCCCAAAGAAGCACCTTACCATTATTCTAGCCATCTGCAAAAAAAGATGTGATCTGTTTGTTGTGCCCATGAAGCTTCTTGATAAACTGAGTAACCCCCCCTTTCTTCAGCTTCTTCCAAACTTTTCTATCCTGTCTCCATTTGTCACAGTCGGAAGGTTCCTCCCTCTTCAAACCACCTCCCATAATTTTCTAGTTTTTCATGTGCTAGTTCAGCTTCTTACCAGTAATCTCTGCCTTACTTCTCTAGTTAACTATGCTTTTTTGGTTATCGATGATAACCCATTGTCTGTTCCTTATTACCTAAAGAGTAAAGTTCCCACACTTTGCCTTACATGCAAACCTCCTCAGTAAATGATTTGTCCTTGTCATCATTAAGTTAAGTGATTTTTCCTTCATGGTGATTAATCCTATCATAGTTGATTAGACTTGAAATCTCTCTCTTGAGATTCACTTCCCCTCTCCACTTTTGGGTGACATCACACAAGGTACTATCATTAGCCAACTTGTCCACCGGTTTGTTGCCTTCACGATAAATGTGAGTGACATGGCTTTCTTCAAAGGAATTCATTAAAATTTTTATTTTGTTAATAATGTGTTCTATAGTCCAAGAGTTGTCAGACTTCCCTTTTATAGCATTGATTATATATAGTGAATCCCCTTCTAGCCATAATTTTGTGCATCCCAAATCTTTCACCATCATAACCAAATAAAGAGCAGTTTCAACCTTCGCCACATGGCTAGTTTGGATTTCTAGTGAGACAACAATCGCTCCTAAATAGTTTCTAGCAGTATCTCTTATAATCCCTCCACCTCTAGCCCTTCCAGGATTTCCCTTCACTGAGCCATCAAAGTTCCCTTTAAACCATCCATAGGGAGGATCGGTCGACATAACATTATCTCTAGGGTTCTGATTCTAGCTCTTCTTTAGTCTCTCCCACGAGATAATATTGTCCTTCTCAGGTTGAGGATCCCAAAGACTACTATCTTTCCTTCCCATACTTCTATAGTTTTCCATTATACTTCTAGTTATAGAACTAGAAACCACATAAGGAGGGACCTTTTTCTCTCTAAAGATTCTATTATTCCTCTTCTTCTAGATAAGCCAAGTAAAGTGGGGAAAGACAATTTTCTAGATATTTCTAGACTTTGCCACTACTAGAAAAACTCCTGGATAGAATTAGGTTTCACCCAATTGAGCTCAAGGGAAGACATAGTAGTGTCCCACACCTCTCTAGTGAAAGAGCAGTGCATCATAAGATGATTGCAATTCTCAGCTTCTTGACAACACATGGCACATTTATTTGGCATTTGAAACCCTCTTCTCAAAAGGTTGTCCTGTGTGAGAATTTTGTTCTGAACAAGCAGCCAAAAGAACAAGTTAATTTTAGGGGTAAGGTCCTTATTCCATACCTGCACCCACAAAGGCTGAGCCTCATTAGGGAGGAGAAGCAATGAAGTGGAAGCAACTGAGAACTTTCCAGAAGTCGCCGGACCCCAAATAAGTTTATCAACCTCATTTTCTGTAATAAACCAATTATTTAATTGTTTATTCACTTCTTTAAATCTGATATCCTTCAGCCCAAGGTCTATCCACTCTTCATTTTTCTAGTAATCACTAACAAATTCTCCTATAGTGTCTTTACAATCTTGAATAGCATTCCCCTAATCTTCATTCTCTATAAGAGGCTTCTCTAACATCCATTTATCATTCCAAAACTGAATTTTTCTGCCATTTCCTAGCTTCCAAATAGCACCTTTGCTTATGAGATTCTTGCCTTTACTTATACTATTTCAGACAAAAGATCCTTGTATATCATTTTGAATACTCACCCTTTGATAAAGATTAAAGTATTAAAGAATAAAAACCTAGTCAACATGGATTTTCATGGTCTTTACTATTCGCAAATTTTGTAACCCTAAATTTCCTTCTTGCCAATTGGAAATAACAATAAGTTTCCTTTTCTATTAGATCTTTGAGATTGTCACATGTAAACATTTTAATTGATTTATCTAAAATTGTGTTTTATTCTCTTCTAGCTTGCTTGTGTTTTCCTTGAAAGTTTGGTAAACCCAAACATGATAAAAAGTTCTTGATTTTAGAACAAAACTATGCAACATGATGAATACTCAAAACAACTTAATAATAATCTTGACAATAATTACCCAACAACATCAAGTTAAATGAATTATTACCAAATAAAAAGGAGTTGAGAGAGTATTGGTATTTGAATAAATATAGTTGAAGCTTCAAGCTCCCAAATTATTATAATTGAAGCACTAAAGGTAAAAATTCAATACCCCAATTATGTTCTTATTAAGCTTAGACAATTGCTATCGACAAAGTAAATTAAGAACATGTCTAGAAAAAATAAGCCCAATGGGTATCAAGAGCCTATCATGATGGATAATGTTTTCAATTAAAGACCATATTGAAAGGGATTAGGTTCATGAATGAATAAACATTTCTAAATGAAAAAAATACAATAGATCTCGTTGGAGACTAATGAAAAAATGGAAATGTATCAACATTGAGATGAATGCAAGAATTATTTGCAAATAAAAACAAAATAGAACCTTCCATAGTAAAAAAATACAATCAAGGGATGTTAGGTTAACTACTAATAATGTTTTCAATTAAAGACCATATTGAAATGGATTGGGTTCATGAATGAATACAATCTATTAATGTTTTCAAAAAATACAATCAAGAGCCTATCATGATGGATAATGTTTTCAATTAAATACCATATTGAAAGGGATTGGGTTCATGAATGAATAAACATTTCTAAATGAAAAAAATATAATAGATCTCGTTGGAGACTAATGAAAAAATGGAATTGTATCAACATTGAGATGAATGCAAGAATTATTTGTAAATAAAAATACAACAGAACCTTCAATAGTAAAAAAATACAATCAAGTGACATTAGGTTAACTACTAATAATCAACATATATTATCATGCATTATAAGTTCAATTTTAGCTAAAGAATATTTTATAATAGAATATTATTAATTTAATGCAAAATAATGACAAGAGAGGTTCAAATTCATATTCAATATACCAATATCAAATATTTTAGGCTTTAGATCAACATCAATGATTCTAGATACACCTTTGATTCTTGCACCTTCTTATGGATTACAATGCAACTTCTATATCCAAAGTGAAATTCTGAGTTTGCATACAAAACCCTTCGTATCTTCCAAATGGAGAATCATTTTAGAATAAATCCTAAATCAAAATATACATATAATCATGAAACTCATTTTATCTAAAAGTAAAATAGCAACAATGTTTGGTGAGCGGTCCCTTTCTTAGGCATTTCCAAATACAACTCTTTGGAAGTCTAAATTTATGCCCAAATAAGAATTGACTCGTTTATCTCTCCTCCCATGCCCCTGTAAATGATGTCTACTTGAATGCTTCCACAATAGTTCAATTCTTTCTCTTAATTTATCCACTTTCCAAACAAGTGCTTTTAATGTCCAAAGCAACACTCAACCATCTGAACCACCCTCCTTCATTAATGTGCCTTCCTTGAAGTCATTCCCAAATTCAAAACTTGCTTTTGTGGCATCCCTTTAGTAGGCCATTTTCTATTCTAGCAACCATTAAAAAATGTGGTCTTGCGGTCTACCATGGTTATAAGAAACTACCAAAAAAAAAGGACTTGTTGAAAATGATTAAGAAAATTTGCACAACATCCTCCCTGCTTGTGATAAAATGGGAGCTTTGAAACAAGGCATGGGTGTTCATCAGTTCCAATCTTCTCATTTTCTAGTAGAGATGTATGCAAAATCATGGAAGTACAAAACAAGGCCTGTAAATTTTTTGATAGGGCACCTCCAAAGATGTCATCTTGTGGAATGCAATTGGAAATCATGTCATGGAATTCAAGGATATAACACCTCATGGATTGCGATGAGTACCATATATTGTAGGAAAATAATATGATGAAAAGGCTTTTGAAACTATCATGCCAATGCAATGGTTTTAATACCCCTACCATAGTTTAATTTTCTATATGTTATGAAGTCATTTATATTTATGGATTTACTAACCCCATACCTGTATGTGTATGGATTGTGTGTATGTTTTATATTTCTGTTTGATGTGCCTGATGTGGTTGAGGGACAAAATCTTAGTAACTTGCTTGCCAGATCTACAGATCAATTGATCCCCGCCATTATCTGCTATATATTTATACATGTATGTACATGCTCATCTTTTATGTAGGATTTCAAGTATCGGGCATCGACTTCCCTGAATTATCAGGATGAGTGAGCCCTATCGCGATATCTCAATGGTAAGAGAGGGGAGATAACAAATAGGTCCAAATCCTAACCTAAGCCATTTATTGGCCAAAAATAGTGGACACATATCTTAGTTATTACCTTGTGAATTCATCAAGGTGATGTCATTCATGAACCCTTCCTTTATGTTTGATTTAGTAATTTTGATGTAGTAATTTTCTTCAGGTTTTGCATACCTGTAGGTTTGATGTGATTTTTGTGTTAAAATAGATAAATGATTTAATTTAAGTTAATTATATGATTGATTACTTATGTTTTATAAAATATTGGAATGCTAAAATATAAGGTTATTTAATTAATGAGAATTAATTAAATACCTATGTTTATTAAAAAGAATTAATTAAAAAGTCTAGTAATGGAAAGTAGAAATTTAATTAAATACTAAGTCTAAATTAGAATTTAAATGTATAATTAAAATATAAAATAATATTTATTATTAAATTGCATATTTCTAATATGCTAAAAATTCTAATTTAATTAAAATATTAAAAAATTAATAATTAAATGCAAAAGGAGTTAAAAATGAGTTAAGTGATTTTAATGTTGAGTTGCATATTAGAAATACTTTATTAATTCAAGTTGAATGAATTGATTAAAAAAAAGAAATATTTATTAAATAAATAATTTTTACTCAATTTAAGGTTGAGTTCCTTTTTTATATTGCATGAGTTTTGGAAAACCCTAGGTTGCTTAGTTTTCTTTTATTAGGAGGATTTTGGTCATTATTCTACAGACAATTTTGCAGGTTTTGACTCTGGGGTTGAATTGGAGGAAATTGTGAAAGCTTGGAATTTTTAGGATTTTGATTGTTCTTCATGGTTTCTGTCAATTGGTGGTTTAAGGTATGGTTTGAAACCCTTGTAGATCTGATTCTTTTTAAAGAAAGTTTGTTTGCTTCGTGCCTACCAGATTTTGTTGATATTTATTTTGGAATTCTTCTCTTGTTTAAATTTTTATTTTGAAGATTTTGGTGAAAGAAATCTTATATTGTGAATACGTGGTATTTTATGAATATTGTAGAAAGATCTTGTATTGAATTAGTTAGGATTTGTTAAATTTTATTGTTGAAAACCTTAGGGTTTGAATCAAATTAAAATATTTAAATAATTTTGCAAATGGCTATAATTACCTTGTAGATCCAAGAAGATTTTGCTTCCTGATAGGAATCAACCATTAAATTTCTCGTTGATTAAACCAATGGAAAAATAAATGTATATGTATTTGGACGTTTGAAATCTAATATATATATATATATATATATATATATATATATATATATATATATATATATATATATATATATATATATATATATATATATATATATATATATATATATATATATATATATATATATATATTCAGATTTATATATTTATTAAAAAAACTATTATTATTAAATTATTATTTATTATTTTTTGGATTTATTAAAAAAAACTATCATTATTATTTATTAGTTTTCTGATTTATAATAATTTTTTTAAATTATTATTTTTATTTATTTATTTAGAAAAAATTAATTAATAAATAAATATGAATTGATTTTTTTTACATGCAGGTTTTAATATTAATGTTTTCATTTATATTTATATTTAGAAAATTAATAAAATTATTTTATTATTAAATACATGGTGTTTTGATATGCATGCAGATTTTATTTCAATACTTATTTTGCATGAGATTTTAAATGAACATTTTCTTAATAAGTCAAACTAGACTTTAATAAATAAAATTGACTATTCTTAAAGGACTTAGACTTGTGTTCTTGTTTGACTACTTGGTATATTCCATTGCCTTGTTTGATGTTGTTTATTTGGGGAAATTACGTTGACTTTTAGAAATTGTATACCAGAGGCTTTGAAGTATTTTTATGTTGATTTCTAATTTTATGTGGAGAATCTTTCCAACTATTCTAAAGTCTTGATTGGGTCATGTATGATTCTATGATATTTGTGAGTCATTTCATATGCTTTATTGTGTTTCAATCTTTATTTCAGTTGACCAAAAAGGTGACGACCATTATTATAATTGAGTCTAATTTACTTGGTCACCTTATGTCCTCTACTATGATTGTTTTATGTTTTGGATGATTATCTTTATGGATTATGTTACTTGGTGTTTGGAGATGGATTTCATTGATGCTTTGAGTATCACTAGTATTGTGATATGAGACTCTGTGGATTGTTATTATTTTGTTGAAATATCCGTTATGGGATGGATAATTTTTGATAATGTTTATATTGAGAAAAACTATTTGATCCTTGTATAGGATGTGTTGTTCTCTACTATGCTCCATTATTTTACTTTGGTGATTATCATACTTTATGACTTATGAGAAGCTTTTGTAGTTTTGGTTCATTCTTCTCTTCATTGTTTTGGTTGGAGCATTAGGGTAGGTTATCTGAGTGTATAGATGGGAAGTGACTTGTTTTGGAGGCATTGGAGCCTAGAAGGGGCTACCTAGGTATCTCTTATAAGTTACTTAATAAAGTGATAACTTAAATACATTCAGATTTAAAAAAAAATCAATAAGATAATGCATGCCTCACCCATGCTCAAGTACTTGATTGAGGTCTTGACTAGGACAGGAGTGGGAAGATGCTCTCCTCTTGCATGGACTGTATATAGCATAGTTGGTACCTTTTCTATATAAGAGGATTACTAATACCACATAAAGTTACTAGGACACTAGGGTCTAGAGAGACTACCAGGATAACCTTAGAGTTGGCTCATGTAATGACACTTCCCTTTATGTATCTTAGGTTTCCTATTGTCTATGTGAAAATTGTACCTATTCAAAAAACACAACACATCAGTAAAATATTACAGATCAATGATAAGAAAATATGCAATTATAAGTGCCTCCATCACGATTGGAATGCCATGTATACCTCAAACTATTTCCTATGAAAACTTTGGTGATGTTGGATTTATGTCTTTGTCTGTTTTAAACTAAGGTGAAAAAGTGCTTCCTAGTAAGGCACATAGTAAATCAGATTATACCCAAGGATATGAATACAAAATGAAAGGTCATTGCAGGTGTATATTTACACATTATGCACTAGAAAAGAAAAGAGTTTGTATCAAACAAGAAGTAATTGATAGAACATTCTAGCTATGTGCTTTAATGTTTAGGTTATCTTTCAACATGACGAATGAAAAGGAAGTATTCATATTTTCATGATTGCTAAATCTACCAATGAAAATTATGCTATCCTAATGAGGTCTCGTTACAAATTCTCTATGATGATAATTAATTCATCTTGAATAAACAATGACTGTCCTAGGTGTCTTGGTCTAGGTGCATTTCATTTGGTTAATTGTATTAAGGTTCATTTTTAGCTGCATATCATATTAATTTGCATTAGATTCATTTAGACACCCTTCATGTTTTTAGTTGCATTGAAGTTCATTTAAAAATTGCATTCATTTTAATATAGTTGCATTCATTTTAAATTGCATAAGAATGAATGTGTGAATTTAATTATCTAAAACATCGATGTGAGTTGAAAATGCTGAAAACATTAATCACTTTCCATGTTTGACCAAGTACATCATGAAATCATAAAGAACCAAAATGAAATGACTAAGTATATGTCATTGATATTAATTTTCATTCATAATTCATTCCATAGCATAACATCACATCACAATACATCTCATAAATCCATATCCATACATAAAATAAAGATTGCATACATTCACATGAAATAAAGTTTGCATCCATACATTCATAAAAGCTTTGAAAACACAAAAACATGAGCATATATCAGTAAAATATATCATGATATCATTATATCATCATCTAATCTAATCATGACCAAGTATGACCATCACATCAATATCCAAAGCATAAGACAAATATCAAATATCCAACATGTGCCAAAATAAGAACCATCATATGAAACAAGATAAATTAGATAAGGCATCCATATCAAAATCAACAAAAGTATCAATATATCAACAATGTGTGTGTATCAGAATGTCATAACTGTATATCAAAGCATGGATAAAAAAAGTATCAAAGTATTAGTATCGCATGAAATAATGTATCAACAAAAAATAGTCCATAGGACATGAGAGAGTGTCTCAATAAAAAATGGTACAAATACAAGATATGGAAAATATACATCAGAGGTACAAAACATGAATATCAAGCCTCACTGGCTCCCTTGTCCTCTTGTGGAGGATCAGGAGGGGGTACATCTACTCTACTGGGAATGGGTGGAGGCATAGCACCATCTGACTACTGTGCTATAATAGAATAAAGTGGAGCTCTCTAAGCAGCGGGAATAATAGCACAATATAATGCAAAATAATATGTCACTCTCTGGCCCTAGTGGGTGGTTGTGTGAGCATACCTATCCCACTCCGCTTGCATATGAGACAAGTGAGTATCTCACTCTGATAAATGTGCCTAGAGGGTGGCCACCTCTACGTGTAATGCATCTCTCTCTTTCTCACACTGTGACAATGGGTCTCCATCACCACCTGCAGGGGATCTCTATGTGCCTTCTACTATGCCTAATCACCACCCCTTGGTGCCCTCTGCCTCTATGCATGATTATCCCTGTGGAGTAAAGGCACTATATCCCTCTAAGGAGGAGTAACTCTCAGTCTCCTTTTCCTCTACTATCCACCATCTCCTCTGGAGACCCGCTGACTACTGCCATCATCTCCACCTCCTCCACCCCTATCATCTCCATCTCCATCACCTCCATCTCTACCTCCATGGGTGTCATCTCTCCCTCTACCACATCCTTTGGCTTCACCTCTAGCAGCTCGGCCTCAATCACCACCATCATCAGTAGATTGTAATCTAGTGCATCCTCTAGGTGAGGAGAAATCTCATCGGGCGCTGTGAACCAAGGATAGGGGCACTGAATATAATGTGCATGATATGCATCAGTAATGCCACCATCAAGTATCTCTGGGTGATACTCTGAGTCTACATGCGCAATGTATGAAATCTCATGAATGATAGTCTCATAAATCAATCTAGACCCCCATTAGGACTCCTCATCTTTGATGTGCACATATATGGCTATCTCCTAAGAGAGACCCTGTACTCTGCCATACTGCCTAGACACACATGTGATAAAAATTTCTCAACAATGTATCAGGTCTGCCCAATCAGGTAGCTACTCTGAAAGAAATATGGCATCTGCCTAACATCTAAGGGCCATCCCTCACTATCCACATAAGGCCGCCATACAACATCTATGACATCATCCAATACACATTGCTAGTACTCTAACTTGCCCAGATGGGGTTGCTATAATAGACCTGAGTACACATAAATATATGGCAGATCCACATCGTGGTGCCTATCTACAACTGACCATGTGACAGGGATGTGCTCCCATGCCTAGACCTGAAGAACAAGGCTCCCTATAGTCATAGTCCTCAAATGCTAATAAACTATCTCATGGAGCTCCCTGTACAAGTGAGATAGGATGTAGCTCCCCCAAGAAAAATAATGAGGTGTTTGAATCATATCCTCGATCACTCATGACTAGCCACACATAAAACCATGTTGACCTTGATCCGGCATCATCAGTCCTCCTATCAATCTAGCCAAGTAAAAAAGAAGAGGCGCGTAGTTGGCCACCATGTGGTCCCAACTGAGATAACACTTAACTATGGTATCATCCTTGAAGAGACGACGCGCATCCACCATTGCAACAACACTAGATGCCTCATACTCTACCCTAGAGCCCATGATAGGAACATGAAGAATACACTAGATATCCTTAGGTGTCATAGTCATCTCGCTAGTGGGTAGGTAGAAGGTATTATGCTTAGAATGCCACCTATCGGAAAGTGTTGTCAGTAACCCACGATTTACTTGAAGGTCGGGTAAATCGGACAAACTCCACAATCCACAACATGCAATCACATGTTGATCCTCTGGTGATAGCTACTGATGCAACTCCAAGACTTGAGTAGGTCATGGACATCTAAAAGAAATAACATCAAAATCATTCTGCACAATAGAAAATAGGGGCACTATGTCAACATTAGATAGAAAATTTGATGAAAAATTGCCGAAGGAATGCTAAAACTTGGATAAAAATTTAGAAAACCAAAAAAGATCTTGAAATCCCAAAAATGATCCAAGAAATCTAGGATACGATCTTTCAATGGGATGCGAGTCAAGAAATCCCAGACGTGACTGAAGAAAGCCAGGACGCGATCCAAAATCTGGATGCGACCCTGTTTTGACCAAAAAAGATCAAAGGACATATTGACTATAAATTGGTTTGAGTTTGACTGGATGTGACCCAACGGGGTGTGATCCTAGAAATCCCAGATGCGATTCAGAATGGTGTGAAAAATGGGATGCGACATGGGATTTACCATGTGCGATCCCGCATACGGGATGTGATTAAAAATTCAAATTGCTATAAAAAGTGTAAAAATGCATGAAATTAAAATTTTCAAATTTGACAAGGAATGTTATCGGGTACTCACAGGTGCTGCATAGTGAGGTGGTCAGTCATGTCACCTAGCAAGCTTGAATTAGTGCTTCTCTATTGGGAAAACCATCTTCACTCAGAGCTCAATACAAATCAAAGGTAGAAAGTGAAAATGAATAGTAAAAATGGACTTTTTGACCTATTTGAGCCTCCTGGGGGCCACAGAGCCTTTAGGGACAATATTATAAGACACCAAAGATGCTTCATATCAGGACCAAAATAGAAACAGGTGCTCTATATCACTAAAATGTAGTAAAAACATAGTTACAAAGCAAAGTCAATTTTCAGAATTTAGAAGTCAACTATGGTCAAATTATAGTCAAACAAGGGTAAAACGAGCACAAACAATGCTGTCAAAATGGTAAATCAATGCAGTAATGGCTATTACTCACACTCATGGTCAACAAAAGTCAAAGTTTAGTTGAAAGCACTTAATAAGAGCTGCACATAGCATAATTAATGCATAGAAAGCTTGCCAAAAGCTATAAAAAGTGATTTTCTCACTAATGCATCAAATTTTTATGCCAAGATATTGCTTAAAAATTAGTCAAACTTGGTCAAATCTCTCATTTTCTTGGTCAAACTTGGTCAAATAGTGTTTCTTTAACACTAAAATCGATCCAAATTGCTTGCTAACACTTCTTAAATGATTTATGCTTGATCCAGATTCATTTCAATCACCGTAATTCTTTCTAAATGCTTGAAAACAATGATTTTATTTAGATTTGTTTTGATTTCAGTCCCAAGGGGGCATCATCATACTAAAATTCCAATTCTTCGAATCAAATTCTTCAACACCAGGGGCATGACAGTTTCTTCAATCAAGTTGACGCTGTTAATCTTTACGACATTGATCAATTTCATCGCTTCAAATCAAATTAGTTACTTGTCAGCATGATCAGTTATTGCAAATCAAATTTAACTAAAATTTCTTTTTGAAATTGTTATACACTAAGTTTGCACCCTTGGTTCAAGCTCTCTTGGTCTTGATAACCTAGTATAACATGGGAATCATCTCCAGGTTGTGGGACCTATGCTAACTGAGATGAGACCTCCAGATTCTAGGCTAGTTCCTCTTAGATAATCACCTTAATTTTCTCTTCTTGACATGAAAGTAAACTCTTGAGGGAAAAGGGATAGGAGGAATGTATGAAAGGGGAACAACTGAAAGAAAACTATCCTAATAGGTGATACATCGAAAAGATGATATGAATTACAATATAGAGGATGAAATCAGTGCATGAACTTAGGTCTAGGAGATCACAACTCACTAAATAGGTTTGCATCAATATTTCATAGAAGGGTCTACAATAGAAAGAGGCTATTCAGGGAAAGAGAGAATTTTAGAAACAATAGCATTCCTAAGAATTTAGACACAATCTATAACCTGCAAACAAACATTCACCTCTACAACTAGGTATAGGAATGAGATAGATTGTCAGGGGGTTGAAGTATACCCACAAGATCATTCAAATCAAATCATCCACAAGAATACACATGAATTGTAGAAAGAAAGAGGGATTAGGAACCCTAAGATATTACTGAAAACATACATATTGTTAATCTATTAAGAGAAAATTTAGACAAGAAAGCATAGGGACAGAAAGAATGTCACAAAATACCTTTGCAATATCTAAACCTCAATGAAAGGTTACAAATTGCAGAAGTCATAGGGTAGAAAGGATGCCTCGGATAACTCCTAAGAAAGAAAACCTCTCTTTTAGAATTGTAAACTTTGTGCTCTAAAAGCCCCAAAAAACTATTATATACATCTCCTTTATTGCACATAGGTAGGAGAAAAAAATCTAATTAGGGTTACATAGATTTCTCATAGAATAATAGCAAACCCTAATTCTATCATTTCTAATCATAAATGCATCCTTGAAATATCTTGATTGATCAGATATCTACCTCTACACATAATTCCATTGCCATAACTACCTCTGAGAAGGTCGGCTGATCCATCTACCTTCCTACAACTCAGGCTCGCCATAACTGTTCAAATCTAGTACTTCTTAGATATTTGAATTCAAAAATGTAAATGGTCAAGGTGGTGCCAAGCCTTTATCCATTAGTGGCTAATATTTAAACTTGATGTCTTTTAAAACATAGCCATTAGATCGTCCATTTTTCTCGGGTGCCGCTTTTGACTTTAACCTTAACTCTGCATTTAACCTTAGGTCCTCTTTTCCCTTTATTTGCTAGATCTCATGACCTTTTCACTAACTCTAGCTTTGTCTAGTGATCACATGATAAGCGTTGATCCTTGTTTTAATCGAATGACAGTCGCTTTATCTCCTAATATCTTTGGCATATTCCTTCTCATTAGGAGATCACCTGACTAAAGGTAATCTTGTAATCGCTAGATAGAAAAGATTATTCCCCTTTTATTGAGCGATCACCTAACTAAACTTAGAAACCTGGGCCCATTCTGCCACTTGTCACTCTTTCATTTTCTTTCAACCACCCCGTTGGCTCTGATGACTGCCAACTGTTCTGACATCGGCCTATCTCACCTTGACCTGAGGTATATCTGGAGATCATGCAACTACATACAACTCCAAGTCCCGTGATAATTTTTTTGACATTGGGTTTGATCACGAGATTACCCGACTGAAGGAAAATCTCATATTTAACCTCTGCTTTTAAATCTAGAGATCTAGCGACTAGCCTTCAATCTCTAAATTGCCAGACATCCTGGAATATTCCTTTCTTGTTATGAGATCACCCAGCTAAGGAAAATCTCACAATCACTAAATAAACTAGAATATTCGCTTCTCATTACGCAACTTGGAGACTAAGCTTTATAGAGTCTAGGCCGACCTGAAACATGTGGCGCTTATGATTTATCACTATTGAGATTTTTGCCTTGTTGTCTGACCTAACCATGCACTGACCTTGAGTTATGCTTTTCATTGAATCTCCAAATCGCCGAATGAAATCTTTGACCCTAGGTATGTTATGAGACCACGTGACTGAACCGCAGGTCTCCAAGTCACTGGATGAATTAACTTAACTCATCACCATTATGAGACTTCATGACTGAGAAAATAAAAACCTGACATAAACCTTGGTCAGATCTAGAGACTTGGTGACCAACTGAACTGCATCCGGGCCCATTGAGTATGTGGCACACTGTCATTGCATCATTCTTCACCCTGAACCAACCACCTTTGACCATGGTAATATCCAACGACCACTTGAATGAAGAAAATTGAAGTCTTGTGAAGATTTGGATGACCACGGTTAACTCTTGAGATCTCTCGACTGAAGGGATATCTTAACCTAACTTTGACACAAGTTATAACTGCAGTTAGAGAAATAGACTAGTCATGGGATCTCCTGAAGAATTGCTGACTCAAGGTTACATTAAGAGATCACCTGATTGAGGTGAAATCACCAAGTCACTAGATGAAAATGGAATATGCCTTTCGATTGAGAGATTAAGAGACTAAAGGAAATCGTGGGGTCTCCAAATAAAAGGAAAAATGCTTCTTTCATTCAGTGACTAGGACACTAAAGGGAAAGAAAAATGAGCACATGGTCAATAAGGAACTTAAATGACCAAGAAAATGCAATGACAAATTAAACCAATGGTCACTAGGGTTTAAATACATAGGGCTTCATACTTAGACAATTTTTTCATGGACAAGGTAGAACAAAGAGCATAAAAGGTTGCAGAGATCACAACCAAGACCAGAAAAATATCATCCTCTCCACAGGCTAGGCTCTACCCTTGTGGGAGCCTCATTTTAATCCACCTGTGGCCAAAATTGTATGATAGGAAATTTTGGATAACAAATTTATCTCTTATCAGTTTTCATTAAATCAAGCTCGGAATTGATATGGTCAATTCTTGTCCAATCAAGTTTAGAATTGATGACTTTTCTAATCAAGTAGGATTTCATTCGATCAAGTTTGGAGTTCTCAAATTCAGAGTGGTTCTCTCTACTACTCTCTAAATCTTTCAGAGTGGTCCTCACTGCTATCTAAATCACTTGAGCTTAGAGCTGTTCTTGCTACTCTCTAAATCTCCTGAATCTATCAGTTCCATTGAATCATGCTAAATCGGATTTTCTTTGAATCCCTGTGTTGTTCGCAAAGCAATTCAAAGATGGGAAAATGTAATCATTTAAAATAGGGCTAATATAACCTAAGGTCCTATTCACCCTAATTCAGGATATAACCTTAATTATGTTAATTTGATTCTTTGATCATTGACATAATTCATAAAATTCAATAAAATCAATTAAATCTCAATTCAAGCATTTATCATCATAGTATTAAGAAAAATCAATTCAATTACCTCTATGCCCAATTAATTAAATCAATCCCATTAAATTCATGGCTAGAGTAATTAATTAAAAGAAATGAATAAATATCTCTCAAATTAAAAAGCACAACAAACACACTTTGAACCAATGAGAGGTAATCACATGGATCACTCACATGGATCAAGCATGGAAGCATCTCAACCACTCCTCACGGATGCATCCCAACCTTTCAAAACCTCCAAGATTCTATAAAAGAGAATTCTCAAATCTTCAAATGGTCCCCAACTCTTTGATTTCTAGGTGCTAACTCTTTGATTTTGATAGTTAATTCATGCATTCATGCATTCATTTTGATTTCATATACTCATAGATAATTAGAAAACATTTCAATTGGGTTGATAGTAAAGGAATTCATGATCTAATGGCCAATTGTAATGCATTTTCTAGTTTTAGCTTCATTCTTGCATAGTAATCTTGAATCTCTCATTTTAGCATTTCATTGTTGCTGTTTAGGGTTAGATCTAAGAGCAATTATTAGTCCTTTACATACTTGTGCTAACTAGAGAGTAATAGGATGCCTTCAATTGTTTATTTCCTTTTCTTATTTTGATCTTTCTATTAATTGATATAATGTCCTATTGAAGTGTTGTGTTGTAGATTTGTAGGTCCATAACTCACACACAGAGAAACATGCTAGACAAAAGGAGACTGGAGAGATTTTGTGTGAAGATTTTATTCATGCATTCTTGATCAAACTGGTTATTTTAAGAATCGAGCTACAGACATTACCGAGCATTAGAGAACTATTTACCAAGTGAAAGTAAGTTGAGAAATATTAAGGAAGTGAATTGATTAATGATTAGAGGATTTTATGAGCATGGCATAGATCTGAATATTTTCAATTGAGTTTTATTTGAATCAGATCAATACCGTATCAGTTTAACCATTGATTCAGAAAATCTCTTAACCGAGTGGACTTAACAGTCTTATTGTACTATCCTATGAAATTCATTGAATGTAAAGTGTTATCTTGTTGACCCCATAGTGAATGCTGGTAAAAATTTAATAGGGTTTCCACGTTAAATCATTGTGTTATGTGTTATTTGTTAGGATTGTTTTGCTATCATAATTTACATACTGCATAGTTGATTTAGTCAGTAATCACAGTTTGGATTTTTATTGGTAATTGGTAAAGTGGACAAACAAATTGATATTTTATGTTATCGAGCCGTATAATTTGTTGAAATTGTTTTGTAAGGTACATTTGATTGTTTGGGACTATAGGATAACTGATCTAACTGATCCACCCCCCTCTCAGTTATTCTAACAAAAATCTGAAGCATGCCAATCTAGATTACCAAAGCATCAAAAACTCATCCAATCATCCAAGATATATTGATATCAATGACAACTATTAATGACAACAACAACAACATCAACATCACATTCCAACAAGAACATCAAGTAAAATATCCTTGTGAAATAGATATAACTCAAATTAATTATAGAAATCCATGTGAAGTAAAAAAATTGACAAAATTTCAAAAGAGAAAATAAGGAAAAAAATGAATCACTCTACATTGTATCTTAATACTCCTCTAGCATGTATAAGCCAACTTATACTCCTCCATTGATAAAGAAAGGAAACCATAATTTTATTCTTTCATATGTATGAAAGAAAGGATGGTTTCCTCCTTATCATCCAATTAAGAATAAAAAAAAAACTTTCAACAATATCATTACCACCTCTTAGGGTAAGTGTATGCAATTGATGAACATAAAAGTGGCCACACCCCCCAAAAAACCTAAAATTCTTTGTAACCTGATCAGATTATTTAAAATTTTAAATAACCCAATCGGGTTACGACTCAGTGAATATCAAACCTAAGTTCTTCAAAACCCGATTGGGCTTTGAAGAACTAAAATTTCTCCAAAATAGGATCACATTTTTAAGAACTTAAAATGCACACCAAATTCATAGTCTTATAGAACCTACACACATTTTTCTTATGTAAAAATGTTAGAGAAAAATCCTAAATAAAATTTATGATTTAAGAGAGGATAGATTAGAAAGATAGAAGAGAGGGGAGGGAGATGTGGTAGACAAAGAAAACAAGTTGAGAGAGAGAGAGAGAGAGAGAGAGAGAGAGAGAGAGAGATGGTGATGGGGGAAGGGATAGGAGAGAGGGGGAGAGTGAAAGAGGGATATTAGACAATGGAATAGATAAAAAATTATGATGGAGGAAGGAAGAGAAAAGAAGCATAGGATATATATATATATATATATATATATATATATATATATATATATATATATATATAGAGAGAGAGAGAGAGAGAGAGAGAGAGAGAATATACAAATATAGTGATGGAGAAGGAAGATGAGAGAGAGGGAATGAAGAGAGGGTGAGACATGCATATATATACATATATACATAAATCTATAAATTATATACATATATATATCTATACATATGATACATATACATATATTATATATGTAATGATATATACATACGTGTAGTGTATATTAAGTTTGCATGCATATATTTTTAATTCTACAAAAAACAATCATGTTTTAGGGAACTAAAAATATGTATGTTTTTAATTCTAAAAAACATGATTACGTTTTGAAGAACTAAAAACATATATGTTTTTAATTTTACAAAATGTGATTGTGTTTCAGAGAACTAAAAACACATGCAAAACCTAAATTATGCACAATACATTTCTACTTCTAGATAACGCAATCATGTTTTTAGTGTTTAGGAATTTGATCATGTTATAAAGAACTAAGAAAGAGTGGCTTAGTCTTACATAACCCAATCGGGTTTTGAAATGGTTAAAAACCGCATCGCATTATGGCTAGATAAGAGGGTTGGATAATACCCCTAAGGTTTGGGAGCATTTTTTTCTTTCCATTTCTCTCCCTTTACATGTCCTTTGTTCTTCTAGGTTGATCTTTCAACTTACTCGTCATCAAGTTTACACATCATTAAGTGAGCATATGTAAAATTACCACCATAATTACAAACATCTTCTCAGATTTCTAACCATATACATCTTTTATTTTTTGGATAACATTAGCATAGTAAACTTTAATCTTATTTACCAATGCCTATATAGTTCTCAAAGACACATGTCTACCATTTTTTTAATAACTTTTGATCTACTTGACCAAATTTTAAAAAAATACATTTTATTGTTCTATACTTGATTCTATTAACTTTAAAAAAAAATGTTTGCATTTTTTATTATTTTGGTGCAAGTTATGCCCATCGCACAAACATACACCTAATTTCTCATGGTGGGGCCACTTCAAAAAATCATAAAAAAAATACTCAACAAAAAATTACAAAAAAAATACATAACTTCTATCTCTTAGTTACCTATCATTCTGTACCAAAGGTTTTTTCAAAATACTAAATCTAACAATAACTTGTGTGATGTGCACGAAAAACACTATGTTATGTTTTTCTGAAAAAATGAAGAACAATTTTTGTGCATAACAGGTTTGACCCTCTTAATCTTATCCATATTTAAAAAACTTTAGTATTTTAGAAACTAGATTCATAGTACTGCAATTATTATTCTTTGCACCTCTCCTAATTTTGAGTGCATGACTCTTGAATTTCTCTTCAAAGTTCAGGTTTACCCGATTTCAAAAAAAGTGGCCACTTATACCCCCCTTTTTGTTCACCATCTTGGTGCACTTACATCTTAGAAAGCTACTACTTCCATATGGTTTTCAAAGAAAAATTAAAATATTAAAATAAAACAAGTGAATCTAACTTCAAAAGTACAACACCAATGTTACAAAGGGTTTTCTCCTCTTCTACACATATCTAGCACATTCAAAGACATCATAGCTTGTTGAAATTCAAAACATTAAATGTGGTTATAAACCACATAACTAAAGGTGAGAGAAATTTTTTATACGATAATATATATAACTGAATATTGGTTGAGATTTAGAACTTTTGTACTCTACATGCATTTCTATATTCCTTACAATGTGTTTATAGCATCCCTTAATTGGGAGCTTTATTTTTTTAGCATTTTCTAGATGGAAGGATATTTTTTGGGGTCTAGAATATATCAAAATACGTTTAGAAAAATATCCTTAATAGACCAAGTAGAAGGGGGAGTGTATAATTTTAAAAAAATATATTAGTGAATAGTAATAGTGCATGAATAGAAAAATAAAGGATGGGAAGAGAAAGTAGGTGTTGACAAGGAGGGCATGTTTCATGAGTTGGAGATATCATGAGTGAGGCAAAGGAGGGGGGAAGAGGGGCCAAAGCAATGACACACCATACCTGATCCACCCAACCTTGCTCAACAACACACCAAAGCAACAACAACATAGTGAGAGAGAGAAAGCAGGATCATTCATATATTATCATTCAAATTGACTCATACATGCCAGGTTGTAAGGCCTTCCTGATTACAGCCAGATATTACAATGAATTACAGAAGTCCTCAAATATGCGAGGATTTGCAAACAATCTTGATCCTACTATCTTCTATCTTCTATCCAAAAATGACTCCTTTCTAAACTCTAACCAAACATCTATACTTATACAAGAGGCTACCAAAATGAGTTGGCCTTTAGATCCATAATCAATGGAAGGAATGGTCAGATCTAGGACCACACACTTCCCAATGATGGATACCAACATTAAATTCGTGACCCATAATCAATGCACAAGTCAGCCTCAACAAAAACTCAAAATAAACTACTCGGTAAGCAAGGATGACTGAGCAATAGATAAGCATCACCAAGCACTAGTGAAACAACCAACCACCTAGGAGATAACCAACCAAACTCAGTTACCAAAGGAAACTGACCAACTATCGAGCCAACTTGGTCAAAGATAGAACTGAGCAACACCGATAAACTTCAAAATCTTTTTGGTGACACAGGTTTGCCAAGGACCTAAGATGCTCCTGCATTAGACACTTGAGGTTATTTAGAAATGATTCTTTGGATCATTCAGTAGGTATGATATGAGCTGCATCCAACTCAGACTGTGAAATCCATGAATTGTCTTCAATCGGTCTATTTTTCCACTTTACCAGATATTCCATATACTATTTACCTCTTGTTCTTTTGCTAACTCTTTTCTCCAATATTGGCTCAACTTCTTCATTTTGCTTCTTAGGATACTCCATCGGTACTATCATGTCTTCATCAGGTTAATACTACTCATACAAATCAAGATTTTTGAAAATCGATGATATATCCATGTCATCAGGTAACTCAATCTCATATGCATTTCCACTGTCAAATTTCTTCAAAATATTGCAAGGTCCAAACTTCTTCATCTTCAGCTTCCCATATGTTCCAATAGGAAATTGACCTTTCTTCAAATGAACCATCACTTCATCACCAACATCAAAAGTCTTATGTCTCCTTGATCTATCAGCTTTGTCTTTGTATTTCTAAATACTCTCTTCCAGCTTGATTTTCACATCTTCATGCAATGTCTTCATGTATTCAACAAACTTCACTTCTTCAGCACTTCTCTTACTTTCATCGGTAATGTCTCAAATCAGATATGCCTCTCGGCTATATGCCATTCACAATCTCAAAGGGTGTTTTTCCAGTACTCCTATTCACTGAATTATTGTATGTCAACTCTGCTTGTGCCAAAACAAAATCCCAATTACTAGGTGTGTCTCCAATTAAACATCTCAAAAGATTTCCCAAACTTCTTTTTACAACTTTTGTCTGTCCATCGATTTGTGGGTGAAATGTAGAACTATATTTCAACTCGGTGCAAAACTTTCTCCAAAGGGTCTTCCAAAAGTATCCAACAAATTTACTATCTCGGTCAGAGATAATAATCCTCAGTAATCCATGTAATCTGACAATTTTCTTAAAGAAAAGATCTGCTACATGTATTGCATCTGATGTCTTTCTACAAGGTATAAAATGTGTCATCTTTGAAAATCTATCTAGCACAACAAATATAGAATCATTACCTCTTACTATCTTTGGTAAGCCAAGATCAAAATCCATATTGATGTTAGTCCAAGGTTCCTCAGGTACAACAATCGGTGTATACAATCCAGTATTTTGACATACTCCTTTTGCAACTTGACAAATTCTACAACTTTTCACAAATTTCTAAACATCTTTATACAACTGTGGCCAAAAGTATTTCTCCTTAATTAAATTCAAAGTTTTATCAATACCAAAATGTCTATCCAAACCACTACTATGTTTCTCCTTTATCAAATTAGTTCTCATTTGTCCTCTCGGTATACATAACTGAATACCTTTAAACAACATACCTTCTTGAATGAAATATTCTTCACATTTTGTACTCGGTTGATCTTGAATAGGTGCTCTGCACTTTCTCCATGGCTTAGAAAAAATCAGGATCAGTTTCATACAAATCTCTCATCTCATCAAAACCAAGAACTTTAATTTTCATCTTGGTCATCAAAGATCTTCTTCTACTCTGCATCAATAACTCGTTTAGTGAGTCCACTTTTATGTTTGATCACAAATGTATAACTCTACAAATACTCAACCCATTTCATATGTCTCTGATTCAACTTATTTTGACTACCCAAGTATTGTAAAGCCTTATGATTAGTATACAACACAAATTCACTCGATATCAAATAATGTCTCCATTTCTTCAGTGCTTGAACAATAGCATAGAGTTCTTGATCATACATAGAATATTTCCTTCTAGCATCATTCAAATTTTCACTAAAGAAAGCAACAGATTTACCTTCTTGACTCACACAGCTCCAATTGCACTACCACTTGCATCAAATTCTACTTGAAATGCCTTATTGAAATCAGGCAATGCCAAAACAAGAAATTTAACAACCTTCTGCTTCAGGGTCTTAAAAATTTTATCATCTCCATGTGTCCACTTGAATTCTCTTTTGTCTCCTCTCATAGTCTTAGTCATAGCATTACAAATAGAACTAAAATTCCTTATGAACTTTCGGTAAAAACTTTCCAAACCATGAAATGATCTTACCTCACTAGCATTCACAAGTGTAGGCCAATTTAGAATATCTTCAACCTTTTCAAGATCCATCTTCAAACCATTAGCTGAAATTACAAATCCCAAATACACAATCTCCTCTTTCATGAATGAACACCTTTTTAGATTTATTATCAACTTTTCTTCTTTCAATATCTGCAAAACTTGTCTAACATGCAACAAATGTTCTTCTCCGGTCTTACTAAATATCAGAATATCATCAAGAAATACAATCACCAACTTACCCAAGAATTTCTTCAAAACTTCATTCATCAACCTCATAAAAGTACTCGGTGCATTAGTTAAACCAAAAGGCATAAACAACCACTCATAAAAACCTTATTTTATCTTCAAAGCAGTCTTCCATTCATCACCTTCTCTGATTCTGATCTAATGATACCTACTTTTCAAATCAATCTTTGTGAAATACTTTGCTCTAGTCAAACTGTCCATTATATCATCCATTCTTGGTATAGGAAACCTATACTTCACTATTATCTTACTGATTGCTCTGGAATCAGTACACATTCACCAGTATCCAGTATTTTTAGGTGCCAATACTGTAGGTACTACACAAGGACTTAAACTTTATCTGATCAAACCTTTATCCAGCAACTCTTGAATCCGTTTGTTCAATTCCTAATTTTTGGTAGGTGTCAACCGATGAGGTGCCTTATTCGGTAAACTAGCTCTAGGGATTAGATCCATGCAATGATCAATACTTCTCTTCAGTGGTAAACCATCAGGTACATTATAAAAAATGATATCACTATACTCGGTGAGTAACTTATCAATCTCCTCAAGAACTCTATCCTCTATTTTCTTACTCGGTTTGTTAGGAATCACATCAAAACATACATCATTCTTCTTCAAATCCTTAACAAATTTTATTCTTTCCATCAAACAAACTTTCATAGATGTGCAAACATTACTAACAGGTTATTCCATCAAAGGTAACAAATTTTTTTTTCTTCCATTAGCCACAATAGTATACTTATGCAATCTCCCATCATATATAGCATGTCTATCATATTGCCAAGGTCTACCCAAAAAAATATGACAACAATCCATAGGCATGATATCACACAACACCTTATCATAGTACTTTCCAATTTTCAAATTCACATAAAACTGTTCACTTACCAAAAGTGTATGCTCATCTTTGATCCATGAAATTTGATAGGGCTTCAGATGTTTCAACCTTTCCAACTGCAACTTTGTGACCATCTCTTTAGATGCCAGATTTTCTGAGCTACCACTGTCAATGATTACCTTCCAAACTTTGTCATAAACTCTACATCTGGTCTTGAACAAACTTTTCCTTACTAGATCTTCTTTTTTACTTTCATTCCACAGTACTCTCCTTACCATCAAGTTATTTTCCTTCTCGGGTTCATTCGGTGACTCCTCTTGCACCAAAGCATTTCTACTACTACCAACCTTCTTACTAGCATGTGTACATTCAAAAGATCTATGTCCTTCCTCTCCACAATTGTAACAAGTTCCTTGAAAATTACCTCTTCTATAACCACCTCGGTAGTTACTGCCTTTGCCTCTAGATGAACTTTCACCTTTCCACTTAGTCTTGCCTTTATCTAGAGTTGTCTTTTTGGTTCAGATCTACTATTTTCACCATAAGATCTACCTCTTCCTCTAGGAAATCTACCACCTTGACCTCTTTTTCTCTACTCTTGTCTCTTGTTCAATTTCTCCTCAGCTTTCAATGCAAATTGATAAGCATCTTCAATGTTCTCCAATTTGACCAAACTGATTTATTCTTGGATGGAAACTCTCAAACCATTCAAGTATCTAGCAATTCTTTCCACATCATCCTCATCATGTTCAAATTTGATATCTAATCTATAGAATTCCTCAGTATAATCCTTTATCGAGCTGTCTTTTTGGCTTAGAATTTGCATTCTCCTAACTAGTTAATATGATAACCACAAGGTAAGAACTTTCCTTTCAATTTATTTACCATCTTATTCCATACCTTGATTTTGTCTTTTCCTTTCTTTTTTCAATCCATTTGTAGATGCTCCCACCATAAGGATGCATGACCTTTCAACTTTGTGCCTACAATTTTCATCTTCTTTTCCTCAGATACATTTTCAAGCTCAAAATAGTTTTCCATTTTAGTGATCCATTCTATCAATTCATCAGTATCTAATTTCCCACTATATTCAGGAGGATTGAAATGTGGTGTTGACTTCAAACTTGTCAAATCCTTCAAGAATATTTCCTCACCCTGATCCATCATAGGTGCAGGTTTTGCTTCTGCTTGTTCCACTTCAATTTCATCATCACTAACATCTTCAAGATGTCTACCTCTTCTCTGGGTTGTTTCAACAACTTCTAATCTAGCAGCAAGTTGTCTCAACATGCCTGCTAATCCTAGATCTGCTTCTCACCTCCCACAAACCATCTTGAAAACCCTCTACAATTTGCAGGTCAGATCGCAATCTGCCACCCCACAATAATTTAACTAGGGCTTAGAGAAGGAACCTACAAACCTAGATCCACAGACCTAGATCCAGATCTCACCTAGCTCTGATACCACCTAACACAAAGGAGTGGGGAAGAGGGGTCAAAGCAATGGCACACCCTACTTGATCCACACAACCTTTCTCAATAACATGCAGAAGAAACAACAACACAATGAGAGAGAGAAAGAAAGGTCATTCATATATTATCATTCAAATTGAGTCATACATGCCAGGTTGTAAGGCCTTCCTTGTTATGGCCAAATATTACAATGAATTACAAAAGTCCTCAAACATGCAAGGATCTACGAACAATCTTGATCCTACTATCTTCTATCTTCTATCCAAAACTAACTCCTTTCTAAACTCTAACCAAACATCTATACTTATTCAAGAGGCTACCGAACTAAGTCAACCTTTAGATCCATAATCAATAGAAGGAATAGTCAGATCTGGGACCACATGCTTCCTAATGATGGATACTAGCATTAAATCTATGACCCATAATCAATGCACAAGTCGGCCTCAACAAAAACTCAAAATAAACTACTTGGTAAGCTAGGATGGCTGAGCAATAGATAAGCATCATTGAGTGCCAGTGAAACAACTGACCACCCAGGAGATAACCGACCAAACTTGGTAACCAAAGGAAACCGAGCAACACCGACAAACTTCAAAATCTTTTTGGTGACATAGGATTGCCAAGGACCCGATATGCTCCTGCATCAATGAGAAACCCAACTACAATATGTAAACAACATATTAGAATTTGAAAATAGTGTACCTAGAGTAAATATGACTAGATTTGATAGAATTCTAGAGAAAATGGAAAAGAGATCAAATTTATCCTTACATGATTAATGAAAAAATGAATTGGTTAAAAAATTTCTCTAGGTATAAACCTTGAGAGAATGAAATGATTTAAGATTGTGATGAGATCTTAGATCAAATTAAGATAAGTTGATGAACCACCCAACTTGAAGAATAAAATCTTAAGAAGAGAATTGAGAAACTATATATAAGTATTGATATAGGTTGGCCACTAAAGGCTACTAGCTTGATAACATTTGTAAGAAGGGTGTTGATCACCTAGAAGATTTAAATATGGAAGAAATGTAATAAAGGATCTAGTTAAGGCTCTATTACGGTATGTTATTGGGTAGTATCCCATAATCAAAAAGTTATATTGTCAAATCCAATAGTTGTAATCATTAATGTTGTATAATTCTTATTTTAGTGGATCAATTCCCATGTTTTAGAACTTATTGTCTTGCATTAAAGAAAATTTGAGTATAAATAGGGTTTATTTTTATCAGTACCCAAGGTCTTGCATGGGAAAAAGAATTACCATGAAATAGTTAATCTTGAGGCCTCATTATGTTGTAAAGGCACTCATTAATGGAGACTGGACATACATAGTCTTTCTTTTAGTCAATATTGATAAATTAGCTGAATTATAGATACCAAATGATGGTTATCATATGGGTGCCGAGTGATGGTTATTAACATGTTTAGGTATTTCAACTATCAACTTATTCTTGTCCCCATTAGAGTTCTTGGAGTTATCAATATATGTAAATTTATAAGTCTAGTTAATTCAATAGACCAGGTCTTGTATAAAAAATTTGAAAAGTATGTTTAGGATATACTATTTCTAATAGTCAACTTTCTATTATATGTGAAAAAAATAAGGCATACAACCAGTTCAATAGTTGATAAGAATTTTATCTAGATTACAATGGTTGGTCAAATCTATGCACCTTCTCATCACCCCATGAAACTAAATTCTTTGTTCCAAGGGTGGAAAAGTGAAATAATAGACTGTACGATTGGACAATCCCTAATATTTTGGGAACCTTGATTTTTTTCATGGCCAATTTTAGTGAAATCTAAGATCCCTTATAGAAATTGTTTAATTGAAGGTTGATTAAAACTTATACACTATGTGCATTATTCATAGTAAACTACTAGAAATTGATGGGATACTCTTGATTTTTATAGGCACATAGGGTATTAATAATTGAACTAATACAAATAGGTCCTAGAGTATCACATGATCATTTGATGGATACATGAAAAATGTGTGATCTTTGTATTCTTGTATAAAAATTGATAGTATCTGGGTTACAAGCTAACAATATTAAGTTTAGTTGCTAGATAATATGGATTTTAAGTGGAGTTTAGATCTATCATGCTCACATGTGATTAAGTTATATTTTACCTTGAAAGTAATTCCTAGTATTTTAATATTCATTCATTATCCAAGCATTCTTCTCTACGTACAATACTTAAAATTTGATTAGAACTGTGTCATCCCTTGAAGGGATTAACAATTTTTATAAAATTATTTTATTAGATTTCTAATGCTAGTTGTGTATTGGTGAATGTAATTGTATATTGATGTTTGGAGAATGTAATGTCTCAAAGAAAAAAATTTGACTTAGATCCTTCATATTGTTTCATAATTTAGTACTAAGGTAAGATATTAATGTTAGAATAACTGAGAGGGGGGTGAATCAGTTAAACACTGTTCCAATACAAAATGTAATCCAAAAAAAAATACTTCAATTATTGCTGCTCGGTAACTTAAAATACTTTTACTATCTATGCATTTACCGATTACCAGTCTAAAACTTATAGCAGTTACCGATCAAATCAAATATGCAACATGTAAATATGACATCAAAAAAAACATCACAATCAACACATAACACAAGAGATTTAACGTGGAAACCCTGTGAAGGGAAAAACCACTTGGGATTGGCAACCCAAAATATTCACTCTTTTGAAGTGAGGTCGGTGAAGACCTAACCCTATTAAAGGTTACAAACACACTGTTAGGTGTGACCTTGTTAGAGGATTTAAGACCAACCGTTATCATCCAACCAATAGTCACTCTAAGGTTGACATGATAACAATGCTCATTCTATGAATGATACATAATAAGAATTTCTTAGTCCACTTGGTTAAGAGATTTGACTATGTACAATGGTTAAATATGTAACAGTAGGTGATTTGACTTAATACAACTTCACTTGCAAATTATAGATCAATGTTTAGCTCATACAAACCTTTCTGATCAATAAATCAATTCTATTTCAATCACTTTTCAACTTACTGTCTGTCGGTAATCACTCTCTATCGCTCAGTAATGCTTTGTAGTAGGGTTCTCCTCAACCAGTATGATCAGAATGCATGAAAACTTGTTCACGTGATGATTCTACAATTTCCTTCTCTTCTAACATCACCACCTTGTAGTGAGATCTCTAGTCTCTTATATAGACATGTAAACCTTTTTCTTCTGCTCCATTAGATTTTGCCGCTTAATCATTATCATTGATTTTGCCTCGTAAACATACCTCAGCACTTGTGTTAATAACATGTTTGATTCTCATCCTTTAGATCTTTCTTGAATTTTTTTAGCCATTGATCTATGTAACAAACTTTATCTGTTACCTCAAATTCATACACTTGCTAGCTCATCAATCTTATCAGATAAACTAGTTGTTTAGTTCATTATGTTCTTCTCAGTTAACAAATAAATGCATCGGTGAACAAAAGCTTGGTTAACACTGTGCTCGGTATACACTAAACTCCGTCGATGTATACTAAATTGCTTTATCAACCGAAAACACTACTTTGTGTCTTTCAACTCTTTTCCTCATCATAGATGAATGAAACATAATCAAGTCAATAACATGAAGTCATAGACTCATCAACAAGTTACTCAATGTATTCTCTATCCTCATCTATCATATCCATCTTCCTCATGTAGATATTTATGTTCTTCATCTCTTTCACTCCTTTACTACAAATGTATTGGTATAGTAACTTACAAGATAAGTACTATCAAACTAGTTGACATCAATGACAACATAATACTAATTTAATCATATTACATATCTAATCAATCTGCTCTATGATCTTAAATCACAGTTCCTTCAATCAGGTTCTAAATCAGTTGTAGTTCATCAATCTCTCCCTTTGGCATTGATGAAAACTCAAGAAATATGAGATATACCATACACATACCAAACATATATTTTACAACTTTGTGAACAAATGTTGTATAAGCTCTCCCTAGTGTAATATGTTTAATCACTACGTTACTCAATCAGCATTACAAAATGTAGCTTTGTCAATCTGCAAATATGATCTTTTCAGCTCTTGGATTCCTTCTTTTGTTCTCAGTAACTGATCTTCAATGCTCTCCCTTTCTTCAATTGTCTCTCTTTGTATAATATTGTTTATCTCTCCCTTTGACAACAATGCCAAAGAAAAAAACAAACAAACAACTCTTTCTGTGTGATCAGTCTTTAGACTACTAAAGAGCTTTGTTGTCTAGTGCATACTCTGTATCTCTGTATACTGATATGCCAATCTATTCCAGTACCTTTCATAGCTTTAGAAATGATCCAAAGTGTGAACTATGCTGCATCAACATGTATGATCTTCTGATAAGGTTAGGCTAATGCAACATCTGAATCACCTTAGTGATTAGTAGATAGGGGACAGACCCTAAGTCTAGTCCTCAAATACTCAAATGTGTCTTTCGGTAGAGCTTTTGTAAATATATCTACAAGTTGTTCTTTTGATGTAACAAACTCTAGCTTAACTTGCTTCTCTTGTACTTGTTCTCTCAAGTGGTGATACTTTATTGATATATGCTTCATTTTAGAATGCATCACTAGATTATTTGAAATATTAATTGCATTGGTGTTATCACAGTATATAATCACTGGCTCAGTGATTATCTCATACATTCCTTCCAGAACTTGTTTTATATATGCAATGTTTGAACCGTTTGTAGTAGTAGCAACATACTCTACTTCAGCTATAGACTGAGAAATGCAAGCCTGCTTCTTACTTGTCGAGGTAACAATTCTTTCACCAAAGAAGAATGATCCTCCGGTGGTGCTTTTTCTATCATCCACACTTCCAGCCCAATTAGTGTCGGTATAGACTCTGAGTTCAAACTTGCCTTCCTTAGGATACCATAATCCATAGTCCTCTATTTTCTTCAGGTATCTTAAGATTCTTTTAGTAGCAATCATGTGTGATTCTCTAGGATTAGCAAAAAATCTAGCAACTATTCCCACAACATGTGCTATATCTGGTCTACTGTGAACTACATACATTAGCTTACCAATCATTGCGGTATAGTGTCTAGTTTACCTCTGTAATTTCATCTTCCTTAGTTAATTTACATCTAGTAGCCATCGGTGTTCCCACAGGTTTAGCATCTTCCACGCCAAATGTTTTCAATACTTCTTTTATGTATTTAGATTGTGTGATGAATATCCCATCACTTTGCTGGATCACTTGTAGTCCAAGAAAGAACTTAATCTCTTCGAACAAAGACATTTAAAACTCATTTCCCATATCATTAGAAAAGGTTTTACATATTTGATCTTGACCTCCAAATATGATATCTTCCACAAAAATTTCAGCAATAAGAATTGTATCATCAGTATCTCCTTTCATATATAGATTGCTGTTTTCACTTGTTCTTACAAATCCTATACTTAACAAATAAGTATGTAGCCTCTCATACTAGGCTCTCGGTGCTTGCTTCAAACCATATAAAGCTTTATGTAGTCTACATACCATATCTTTCTTTTTAGGATCAACAAACCCTTCAGGTTGTTCTATGTAGACTTCTTCTTCAAGTATTCCATTCAAAAACACTGACTTGACATCCATTTGATATACCTTGAATTTCTTGTGTGCAGCATATGCAAGTAGCATTTTGACTCCTTCCAATCTAGCAATAGGTGCAAAGGTTTCACCATATTCTATGCCTTCCTCCTGTGCATATCCTTTGCATACCAATCTAGCTTTATTTCTGGTTACTTCTCCATTCTCATTCTGCTTGTTCCTGAATATCCACTTAGTACTGATAACATTCGTATCTTTAGGTCAAGGTACTAAGGTCCAAGTTTTTTTCTTTTCTATCTTCTCTATTTATTCTTTCATTACATTAACCCATTCATCATTCTCTAATGCAACTTTTACATTTTTCGGCTCATAATCACAAACTAGACATGTACCTTGTCTTTCTTTGCTCCTTGTTTGCATGCCAGCTTGCTTGTCTCCAATGATTTGTGATTCAGGATGGTGTCTTCTAAAAAAATTTTCCAGTATCCTATCTCTCCTTTCCTGTTCATCCTGTGTAGATTCATTTGTTTTCTCGGTAGGGCCATTCTGCTCATCAGTTCCTCTTTCCTACTATTCGGTATTGTTTTCTTGTTGATCGGTTATCACATGCTGAGGCTTTGGTAGATACTCTGGTTGTTCAATGTAAGTGAATCTACTGTAGTCTTCCCATTCCTTTGTACTTTCCTTTGTGTTCTTTTCATCAAACTCATCAACACAGACGTTAGTGATTTCAATAATTTTGTTAGTAGTTTTATTCAGACATTTATATGCTTTTCTTTTACTAGAATATCCTAGGAATATTCCTTCATCACCTTTTGAGTCAAATTTTCCATTTCTCTCATCTTTCAGAATAAAATATTTGCTTCCAAAATTTTTGAAATAACTTATAGTAGGTTTGTGTCCAAACCACAACTCATAGGGTGTCTTGTTGGTGGCCTTCTTCAATTGTACTTGGTTAAGCACATAAACTGCTGTACTGACAGCTTCTCTCCAATATGTCTGAGCAACATTATTTTGCAGCATCAATGTCCTAGCACTGTCAACTATTGACCTATTCCTTCTTTCAGCAATCCCATTCTACTGAGGTGTCCTCAATGTAGAGACCTGTCTTTTGATACCATGCTCATTACAGAAGTTAGTAAATTCATTAGAGATAAATTCACCTCCTCTATCAGATCTTAGGCATTTCAATTCCTTTCTAGTCTCTTTTTCTACCTTAGACTTATACCACTTAAACATCTTAAATGCTTTAGATTTTTCTTTTAAGAACATAACCGTCATCAATCTAGTATAGTCATCAATAAAAAGAATAAAGTACCTATCACCATAGTAATTCTGAGTTCTCATAGGACCACATAGGTCAGTATGAACCAAATCAACAGTATCTTCTTTATTGAGTAATCCTTACTTTTGAAACTAGATTTAGTCATCTTACCTTTCTGGCATTCATGACACATAACATGATCCGGTTTTGACAAGTTAGGAAGCCATCTAACTCTTTTCCTTTTACTGATCTTAATCATGTTATCAAAGTTCACATGACATAACCTTTTATGCCACAACCAAGCATCTTCATTTTTCATCATCAAGCAAGAAGACTCATCAGTATCAAGATAAAATAGGTTACCTCTTGATTGTGCTCTAGTTCCAACTAGTCTTCCTCCATCATCAAAGATTTTCACTTTCTAACTCTTAAAAGCAACTCGGTGACCTGAATTATTCAGTTGTGCCACACTTAACAAGTTATAGTTCAATCCATCTACCCAATAAGCATTATCACATTTTATCATATCATTTATCATTAAGGTTCCTTTACCTCTTACCATATAGGGTGTGTCATTACCCATCTTAACTGAACCTCCATTGTATTCTTCAAGTACATCAAACTTCTCCTCATCACTAGTCATGTGATGTGTACAACCACTGTCTATGATCCATGTATTATTTTTGTTAACTTTAGAGATCAATGCTTTTTCTCCATACTTTTCTTCTTCTTCCTCTGAGTCATCTTTCATAGCAACAAATACAACTTCTACATCATCATCAGAATCAGATTCAGATTCATTATCTTCAGCTATGAAACATACCTTTTTCCCTTTGTCATTGCTATCTCGGTTATCTCTGTTGTGTTGGTAGCCTCTGTTGAATCTTCTCCCATAGCTTCCTTTAGATCGGTCTTTGGTTCTATCATCATCTTTCTTATGTGGACATGTAGTAGCGATGTGGCCAACCTCTTTATAATTAAAGCATGCCAATGGTAGCTTACCTCTACACCTTCCTTTACCTTTGGGTAATCTTCTGGCCATAAGAGCTTCAAGTTAATCAAGCTCATCATTGGTATTACTGTCACTATCATTTTTATTATTCTTGCTAGACTTACTAATCTTCAAAGAAGACATGAAAGTAGATTCCACATATAGTACAACACTGTTATCAAAATTATTTAACTCAAAGGTTGTAAGCTTACCAATCAGATTGTCAAGTGCAAGTACATTAGTAGATGAAGACCTTGTCTCATGGATAGTAGATATTCTGATTGCGTAAACTGGAAATAGGGTTTTGAGTACTTTGCTTACCACAGTTTCTTCACTAATTTGTCCATCAGATGCTCTAATAGCATGTACTACTTCTTTCAGTCTATTTGTATATTGCACAATATTCTCACCTTCTTTCATCTTCATATTGTCAAATTGGCCTCTTAGGCTTTCTGCTCTAGCTCTTTTAACATGCACATCTCCACTATAAACTTGAGAAAGTTTATCCCAAATGGATTTTGTAGTAGTGCAACTTTTGATATCTTCAAATTCAGCATCAGTGCAGGTAGTAGCAAGTTCCATCATAGTAACATTGTGTTCATGCCTATCTTTCAGTTGATCAAGTGTCAGGGGACCTGGTGTTAGTTCTATATAACTATTCTCCATCAATTCTAGTGCAACATTTCCAATTCCAGATATGTGCAACTTCATCCAGCTCTGCCATACTGTGAAGTTCTCTTTGTTTAGCTTTGGCACTTCCCTCTTATACATTTTGAGATCTTTTTACTGAATTCCTTAAAACTCTATTCAAAGCAACCAATGCTCTGATACCAATCATTAGAATAACTAAGAGGGGGGTGAATCAGTTAAGCACTGTCCCAATACAAAATGTATAATCCAAAAACAAATACTTCAATTACTGCTGCTCGGTAACTTAAAATACTTTTACTGTCTGTGCATTTACCAATTACTAGTCTAAAACTTATAGCAGTTACCAATCAAATCAAATATGCAACATGTAAATATGACATCAAAACAAACATCACAATCAACACATAACACAAGATATTTAACGTGGAAACCCTGTGAAGGGAAAAACCACCTGGGACCAGCAACCCAAAATATTCACTCTTCTGAAGTGAGGTTGGTGAAGACCCAACCCTGTTAAAGGTTAAAAACACACTGTTAGGTGTGCCCTTGTTAGAGGATTTAAGACCAATTGTTATCATCCAACCAGCAGTCACTCTGGGGTTGACAAGATAACAATGCTCATTCTATAAATGATACATAATAAGACTTTCTTAGTCCACTTGGTTAAGAGATTTGACTATGTACAATGGTTAAATATGTAACAGTAGGTGATCTGACTTAATACAACTTCACTTGCAAATTACAGATCAATGTTTAGCTCATACAAATCTTTCTGATCAATAAATCAATTCTATTTCAATCAGTGTTCAACTTACTATCCATTGGTAATCACTCTCTATCACTCAGTAATGCTCTGCAGTAGGGTTCTCCCTAACCAGTATGATCAGAATGCATGAAAAATTGTTCACACGATGATTCTGCAATTTCCTTCTCTTCTGGCATCACCACCTTGTAGTGAGATCTCTAGTCTCTTATATAGACATGTAAACCATTTTCTTTTGCTCCATCAGATTTTGCCACTTAATCATTTTTGTTGATTTTTCCTCTTAAACATACCTTGGCACTTGTGTCAATAACATATTTGATTCTCATCCTTTAGATCTTTCTTGAATTTTGTCAGTCGTCGATCTATGTAACAAACTTTATCTGTTACCTTGAATTCATACACTTTCCATCTCGTCAATCTTATCGGATAAACTAGTTGTTTAGTTCATTCTGTTCTTCTCGGTTAAAAAAGAAATGCGTCGGTGAACACAAGCTCAGTTAACACTGTGCTCGATATACACTAAACTCCGTCGGTGTATACTAAATTGCTTCATCAACCGACAACACTGCTTTGTGTCTTTCAACTCTTTTCCTCATCATAGATGAATGAAACATAATCAAGTCAATAACATGAATTCATAGACTCATCAACAAGTTACTCAATGTATTCTCTATCCTCATCTATCATATCCATCTTCCTCATGTAGATATTTTTGTTCTTCATCTCTTTCACTCCTTCACTACAGATGTATCGGTATAGTAACTTACAAGATAAGTACTGTCATACTAGTTGACATCAATGACAACATAATACTGATTTAATCATATTACATATCTAATCAATTTGCTCAGTGATCTTAAATCATAGTGCCTTCAATTAGGTTCTAAATCAGTTGTAGTTCATCAATTAATTATTAATGCCTAAAATAATATTTTAGAGAACCCACCAAAAAACTTCATGTTAAGAGACATAGACTAATTCATGTTTAGGTTTGAAGACCTTATTCATGAGCTTAATTTTAAGAACAAATTTAGATCCTTTAAATATTTATCCTTTTCATTAAATGTTGTTTGGCCTCATGTTAGAAGATGATATGCCCATATAACAATATTTTATCAAAGAAGTTGATATGCCCATATAACAACATTTTATCTTTTATAAGTTATTTTTTAGTTTATTTTTTTGATTGAATAGTTTAAATTTTGTAAAAAGAATAAACTGCATTTCAACCCTCGACGACAACACCACATATTTTCTTTCCCTTATTTTAAAATAATCCTAAGTACATGAAATTTGTGCAAGAGGAAAATTTCATTTATTTGATAACTGAATCTTATTAGCCTTACTACATTAACCCAAAGCTTTGGTTTAATCCATGCAAAGGAAGAACATCATCTTTTGGGACATGCAAATCAGCAAGACAATGAATAATAGGAATGTCTTTCACACTAATATTTTCACAGTCATCTTCTTTTCTCTCATCAAGAGGAGGCAGTGTCTCCTTCCTTTTCTTATTTGTATGTCCCATAAAAGTGAAGGAATTCTTGTAGGTATGGCAGTGATACCTTGGCTGGAGAGTTGTAGATGTATATTTATTGTTAATGTACATAAAAATAATAACGTGATGATTTTTGCCACCTTCTTCTCTTGGACAAGGTGGATTGTAACTTTCACAGACGTATGAAATTATCTTCTGATGATCTGCATGAAGTGCTACAAATGGGCATGGAAGTTTTTTGATAGATTGAAGAAAATCAGCAAATTCAAATTCTCCTACTTGGTCTGTAGAAGCCCTAAAATCCATGTGTTTTCTTTGATAGTACTGCAATCCACTCTATTGATACCACAAACAAAAATTCTTGTTAAAATCTTTTTCTTTAATACTAAAGAAATTAAACTACTTGAAACATTGAAAGTTACAGTTGAGAAATTATTAAAGTGAATTGGGTTTCTTAGCCTACCATTTATATTTATATATTTTACTTTTAAATAAATTCATCATAAAAATTACTACATAGTTACATATAACAACTTTCCATAGAAATATTTTATCTTTTATCTTTCATATAAATGAAAGAAACAAAAATTACATTAACTTACTTCAAAAATAAAATTGAACCGGAATTGGATATGTTTCTTCTTCCTGAGATAAAGACCTTCAATTTGTGTAGAAAAACTAGAAAGTCTTCCATATAAGATTTATCAAATTATGTTACTCATTCAACATTTGTTGGTTTTATATAGAAAAACTACCCAAAAAATGCATTCTTAAAATAGAATTTCATTCACAAATAACTTAAAACTTCACTTATTTTTATCTTGTCTTTATCGATAACTATTCTTAAGTTCATGTTTATTATTTAATAGGATCATGCACTTAATCTATTACAGATTTCTTTATTTAGAATATTACCATAATTTTAGCTATTTCACTTAGCATGCAAGTTTATAGATTGTTTTATTTAAAAATATAGGGACAATTTTAACTATTTTAGTGAAATGATAGGAAACATTAACTTCAACGGTTTTCGATCAAATAACTGGTACTATTTATTAGTCCCACCTATCTATAGGTGGAGTCTAATGTTTTCACATTAATGATTTTGAAATTAGTTTTCCTTTGGAAAACAATGCTAGCATCGTTATCCTAAGGTTTGGGGTGAATTATTTCACTAATTTATTTTCCTTTTTTCCTTTTCTTTTTCTTTTTTCTCATTGACAGTTTATATTTTTTCTAGTGAAATTTTTATTTTCTATTTGAAAATTAGAAGAAAACTGATTTTGGCCAATCAATTTCATAAATTAAAATGCATATTTTTCATATCTTTTAAAGTTCCAAAGAAAGTTCTAGTGGGGAAGGGACACAAAATACAAACACACCAAGCTTCCAAACGATTCAAATGCCATGATAAACTAGAAAATCTAGAATACCAATTACAAGCTAAAAGCTTGGCACTGCATGTATATTGGCTGCCAAATGTGTCAAGGAATGGTGAATAACAGAGAAAGCTAATCTCATCCATAATACCTACCATAGTATCTTCACAAACCTTATATTTTGGAGAATCAAATAATTTCATACTTTTGCACTTTTAAATTGTCAATTGTACCAAAAAGGATGCAATCATCTAGGGAGAAATAATGATTTCAGACTATAAATGTTCACCAAGATAACCATACATAGCGCAAAATCAATAAACAATAAACACTTGAACTGCAATAGAGTGATGGGGCTCAAATTAACCGACACCAATGGATGAACCCAAATTCACCAATGGTTTGTCCATTTATATCTAACAATATTCACTCCATGAAATTCATTGACAATGATAAGATCTACAAAATATTGGAAATTGAGCTGATTTATGTTTAAAGAAACAAATATTCTATAAATTTGCACTCTACAATATCAATCTTATTGTCGGTAGGCTAAGCAAGTACTTTGCATCATTTTATGGATTGTTAAGTTTAATGAGTGATTAAAACTAATTGAATGAACCAATAAAAATTTAACATATTTTATATTTTATGGGAAAATTTAGACTGGTGATTATACTATTAAACTATTATATCTACTTTGACTGGTTACATTAATGTGCTATTAATGCGCTACTAGTCCTTTGTTCTTCGGGCCAACATCCTCTTGTTGCTTTATCTATCAAAAAAAATTTAACATATTTTATATTCTAATATAAATTTTATGTTTTTCATAGTACAAATGCAATATTTTTAACTTTATAAAATTTCAAAATTATTTCCTCGAACTAGGTACTAGTGGAACTTGTTAAAAGAGCCAAGATCAAAATAGTAGGTATCATTGCAACTAATAATATTTTATAGTAGGTATCATTGTAACTGATAATTTTTTTTGAGGTGTTTAAAATAATACGGTATTAGAAGAAGAGATCTAGTTCGAGTTCATGTTTCAATTATCATTAACTGGATTTTATTAATTAAAATTTCACTATAAAACTATTTAGAAGTTCAATATTCACCCTTTCTTATATATATTAATAAGGAAAGAAGTTATTAATTAGTAATTTCACACTTAGAGTTTGAAATTAACAGTGACTTCTATTTTAACTTTGAATTTGAAATTAAAGAAACGGATGTTGGCAACAACAATAGGCTCACATTTGCCACATAAGCGGTCAAAGTACCTTGGTGTGTGTCTTTTAAGACAGACGATTTTCAGTTATCAAAAAGGATTAATGTGATGATATGAAAAACACATATTTGTGACAAAGAATATTCAAAAGAACTGATTTTAGTAATTATGTTCACCACTTAAGATATAAACCCCACATATTTATTTCCTTTTTAAAATAGAAAGAACCCCAAGTACATGCAATGTGCAAGAGGAATTTTTTTATTTATTTGATCAATGAGTCTTATCAGCCTTACTACATTAATCCAAAGCTTTGGTTTAATCCATGCAAAGGAAGAACATCATCTGTTGGGACATGCAAATTAGCAGCAAGACAATGGATAATAGGAATGTCTTCCACACTAATATTTTCACACTCATCTTTTTTTCTCCCATCTAGAATAGGTGGTGTCTCCTTCCTTTTTTTATTGGTATGTACCATAAAAGTGAATGACTTCTTAGAGGTATGGTAGTGATACCTTGGTTGGAGAGTTGTAGATGTATATTTGTTGTTAATGTACATAAAAACAATAATGTGATGATTTTCACCATCTTCTTCTCTTGGACAAGGTGGATTGTAACTTTCACAGATGTATGAAATTATCTTCTGATCATCTGTATGAAGCGCTGTAGATGAGCGTGGAAGTTTTTTGATAGATTTAAGAAAGTCAGCAAATTCAAATTCTCCTGCTTGCGCTGTAGAAGCCCTAAAATCCATGTGTTTTCTCTGACAGTGCTGCAATCCACTCTCTTGATACCACAAACAAAAATTCTTGTTAAAATCACTTTCTTTAATAGTAAAGAAATCAAACTACATGAAAAATTGAAAGTTACAGTTGAGGAATTATTTAAGTGAATTGGGTTTCTTAGCCTCCCATTTATATTTATATATTTTACTTTTAAAGAAATTTATCCTAAAAATTACTACATAGTTACATATAACAACAACTTTCGGTAGAAATATATTATCTTTTATCTTTCATATAAATGAAAGAAACAAAAATTACATTAACTTACTTCAGAAATAAAATTGAGCCGAAATCGGATTTGTTTCTTCTTCCTGAGATAAAGACCTTCAATTTGTGCTGAAAAACTAGAAAGTCTCCAATATAATATTTATCAAATTATGTTACTCATACAATGTCTGTTAGTTTTATATAGAAAAACTACCCAAAAAATTCATTCTTAAAATAGAGTTTCACTCACAAATAACTTAACTTCACTTATTTTTATCTTGTCTTTACTGATAACTGTTCTTAAGTTCATGTTTAGTATTTAATAGAATCACAGACTTAATCTATTATAGATTGCTTTATTTAGAATATTACCATAATTTTAGCTGTTTCACTTAGCATGCAAGTTTATAGATTGTTTTTTATTAGCTATTTCACTTAGCATGCAAGTTTATAGATTGTTTTATTTAAAAAAATAGGTACAATTTTAACTATTTTAGTGAAATGATAGGAAACATTAACTTCAACAGTTTCCCATCAAATAACTAGTACTATTTATTAGTCCCACCTATCTATAGGTAGAGTCTAATGTTTTCACATCAGTTCTTTTGCAATTAGTTTTCCTTTGGAAAACAATGCTAGCATTTTTATCTTAAGGTTTGGGGTGAATTATGTCACAAATTTATTTTCCTTTTTTCTAATTGACAGTTTATATTTTTGCCAGTGATTTTTTTAATTTTGTATTTGAAAATTAAAAGAAAACTGATTCTGGCATCAATTTCATAAATTAAAATGCATATTTTTCATATCTTCTAAATTTTCTAGAGAAAGTTCTAGTGGGGAAGGGACAAAAAATCCAAACATGCCAAGCTTCCAAATGATTCAAATGCCATGATAAACCAAAAAATCTGGAATACCAATTACAAGCTAAAAGGTTGGCACTACATGTATATTGGCTGCCAAATGTGTCAAGGAATGGTGAATAACAGAGAAAGCTTAATCTCATCCATTGTTGGCATTAAGCATGATTGTCATTAGTGACAACACTTATTCTGAACAGTGCATACCAAGCAGAACAGTGCATACCAAGCAGAATAGTACATACCGAGCAGAACAGTACATACCGAGTAGAGTAGAGCTTATCGAGTAGAATAGAGCTTACTAAGCAGAACAGTGCATACCGAGCTCGCAAAGTTTCACAGTGTTTACGGAGTGCTGCACGGTTAAACAAGAAATTTAGTTTCTACCGAGTAACACTTTATCTACCGAGTCTCCAGTATTTACCAAGTTTGAATCTATGACCGAGTGGTTAGTATGGACTGAGCTTCCACTTCTACCGAGTGCATGATGATGCCGAGTAACGTAGTGGACGCTGAGTATCAGAAAGTCACCGAGTTAGTTTGGAGTAACCGTGTAACTATATTTGGGCCGACTCAGTAATATTTGTGTTTACTTGTTTAAGAGCTGACTTTGTAATTGTTTTGGAATTGACTTAGATTGATATATAAACAATGTTTTATGTCATATCCAAAAGAAGATATAGAGAAGTATGAAAAAGAGAGAAAGGCAAAGATAAGCGAATTACAAAGGGTTGCAACAGTATAAGAAGAAGAAAAGATCTATCCATCACAGAAGGTGATTAGTACATCAGAGAATCTCAATCAGCAAGTACAGTTGCAAGTAAGAGATCTATTGTTTCATTCTAACAGGTGAATCAACTTGAAATCCTTTAATTGGGTAGACTTAATAGTCTTTGTAAAAATCTCTTAACCGAGGCATACTTCATTGTATGTTTGTAAAACCTCTAACAAGGTGGACCTAGCAGTCCTTATTGCTCCTAACAGGGTAGATCATCAGAAGTGATCATTGTAAGCCTTAACTGACAAACTTTATACTGCAGTATTAAAGTTTTGTGGGTATCATCCCCACCCCAGTTTTACTTTCTACTTGGAAGGTTTCTGGGTCACCAAATCTCTGTGTTCTAAATGTTATGAATGTTTTATTCTTTCTGTTACTCATGCATGTAGTCAGATTATCAATCTAATATTATTAAGATCTGAATCTGTTAAAAGTTTTGAAGTTACTGCTTCACCCCTCCCCTCTCAGTAACCTAGATAGTCTTGAATATTTCCAACAATTGGTATCAGAGCTTAGTGGATCTCAGAATAAAGTTTGACAGCTTGAGAAAAGATTCAGGACAATGGAGATATTCAGACTGAACAAAGTAATTGAGAATGAAAAGCTAGATCTGGAAATGGCCATAACTCAACTCAAAGAAGCAAGAGAGCATCTTTCCCTTTCCCTAAAAAGAAGGAAGGAAATTGCAAATCAGATCAATGACCACCAGTATGTTGAATAAAAGATTGAAGACTTTTTCCCTTCAAGCAGCTCAAATGAAGCAAACAATGCAATCAAAGAACTTCTAGAAAAGAGTGGATCTTTGCAAGAAGAAGTGAGAAAATTGAAAAGAGAATAGGAAATTCAGTCAACAAGATTCTATGAAGTCTTGGAACAAAGAAACAAGATGAAAGATGAAATAGATGGAAAGAACAATGAAATCTAGAATAAAACTCTTCAGCTAGAAAATCTTATTGATCAAATCTCCAATACAAATGAAGAAATCTTGACTCTAAGACCAGAAAATGAAAATATGAGAGAAGAGCTGAGATCTGAAAAGAAAATCAATTTAAGAGTGATGAGTGAGCTAGATGCTGAAAGGCAAATCAATGAGAGAATGTTGAAATCTCAAGAAGATATGAATCAGGTGTATGAATGAAACCTTCATAGGCAAAAAGGAAAAGCAGGACTTGGATACAAAGAGGAAGGTGAATCCTCCAAACAATGTACTCAAAAGAATCAGAAACCTACTTGTAATCACTGTGGCAAAATTGGTCATACTTCAAACAAATGTTGGAGCAATGGAAAAGCAAAATTCAATGGAAAATGCTACAATTGCAATCAGCTTGGTCATAAAGAAAATGAATGCAAGGAAAAACCAAGATTTAAAGGCATATGTCACAAATGTAGCAAACAAGGTCATAAGGCATCAGAATGCAGAACTAAAACACCCAATCCAGCGGAACAAATTATTAAAGCAATGTTTGGTTGGGATTACAACACTTGGTGCAGATGTCATTACTGTGGAGACTATGGACACATTGGCATGAATTGTGTAAGGCACCACTTGAGAAAAAGGGATTCTACCATAAGATGTTATAATTGCACTAAGCTTGGTCACATAGCTAAAAATTGCATGAATTTAGGCAAAATTGAAGATGAAAAGAAAGCAAAAGCAAATAACATTAGGAAGTAGATGAGATAGAAGTGGATTCCTAAACCTACCGAGTAAACCAATCCTGAAGTCACTAATGAAGGGAGTGGCTCTATGAGCTCTAAGTAGTCTCCAAGAAAGCACTGGAACTATATCTTCATAGACATATTCCAAAATAGTTCCTGAACTGAAAGGAAGACAGATCCAAATCAGTATGCAAGATACAACAGGATCACAAGAAGGTCGGTATCAGTTACCACCGAGCAAGGTCGGGAGTAACCTAACTTCATTTGGTTACCGAGTAAGGTTGGAGAAGTATGAATTCGTATGATCACCGAGTTACAGACTCTTCACCGAGCAATTAATTCATAGTGGATGATAGCCTATCGAATTCAATACCCTAATTCATACTGAGCATTAATGACAAAGTTTTAACAAAAGGAGTGAAATCAAGTTCACTATTCACCGCGAACAAAAGTCTCCTAGTGCAATCAAGCGTTTCGAAGCATATTTCAGCAAGATATTCTCTTTCCTCAAAGAATTTACTGTGTTCACCGAGCTACCATGGCATCATCCAGCTCTAAAGTGAAGAAAGATTTGGAAATGTTGGTTCATGGAGAATGGAAAGCACCAGATTTCAAACTCGTGCCCGCAGTTGCCGGAACCCTAGACCTGAGTGGAGCTCAATCTCAGATTCCTCCTAAGGTACTCCTTATTAACAATATTCACAGTCATTTTAAGTGTACAATGCAAGAGCTTGGAACCCTAGAGATAGATAATATTCGTGAGGAACTATGTGTCGATGGTGTTCTCAAACCGGAGCATCAACATTTGGAAGATAAGGGTTTAGTTCACATCACACACTTGCCTCGGAGCTTTCAGATAAAATGGGTCAGATATATCCTTAGCCGTGTACATGAAGGTAAAATATGGCTTGAGAAACTAGAAGAGATTACAAAGAAGATGATTCACTGAATCACTGGTCTTCCCATGCTCGACAAAGCAAAATCTACAAAAACCCTAGGTCGGACGGAACTGGAAGAGAAAACCCTAGCCAAGTGGGATGGTAGAGGTATGAAGATAAGTAGAATTACTGATGCAGAATTGAAGTTTGGTATACATATCGTAGCTCACAAGATATACAGTTCAAGTTGGCAGAATAGTGTTCCGTGTGAAGCAGTTGACCTAGCATATAAAATCGTAAAGAACAATCTGTCATTTGACCTAGCAGATCTTTTGTTGAAACAGTTGAACAAAAACATGGAGAGCATCCAAACCTCAAAGAACAATCCATGTAAGTTTGGCTCACTGTTGGTTTGTTTATTTTTCTATGCTCAAAAGTTTTTCCCATCAAAAGGCACGGTAGTGTGGAGAAAAGATGTGCCGATTCTTTATCAGATGAATGAATACATTTCAGAAATGGGTGACAATTTTGAAAGCATAATGGATAACTATTTTGAATCATTTAAAGAGAAAATGAACAATAGATTCCAGATTCCACAGAAATTGGTGGAAGATTACAAAGATGATATTTGTTTCATGGTGGACTCTGATAATCTATGTATACAGGCAGCAAAACCAAGGATTGTACATGTGAAACCTCTTCCCTATGAGGTAAATATTGATGAAACCAAGAATATTATTGAAGCCCTAATTAATCAACCTATTAATCCAAAGGCACCATATTTTGGGACATATGAAGAAGCTAAGGAGAGAATTGAGCTTAGTATAAAGCTTCCACAGGCGGTTAACAAAGGAAGAAAGAGGATGGCCAAAATACAAGCTAGCACACCTCTAATGTCAACCGAGGAAAAAGGAGAGGACTTTGAAGAAGAAGAAGAGAAAAAGGATGAGGAGGAAGAAGAACAACTACCAGCAAAGAAGAAAGGAAAAGTAATTATCACCAAGGCACCCAAGAAACCCTCTGCAGTATTTACAAGAAGGAGTGCAAGAGGCAAGGCAGGCAAAGACAGTGAAGAAATAGTATTCAAAAGGCCTCCTCCTTCATTAAAAGAAAAGGTCAAGGATATGAGAGAAGGATCTGGAATTGCAAACTTCAAATCTCTCAAATATGAAATCAGATCTGAGGAAGAGCAGCAGGAAATTGAAGATGCTATTATCGAGAAAATAGGAAGATGGAAATACTCACCTGAAGAGATAGCTTCTCAAATCCCAGGAATTCTGCTAAAAAAATTTAAGTTGAGATGGTCCGATGCAAGACAAACTGTCAAGGACATCTATGCTCAAACCTTGAGGCAATTAATGCCAAGTTTGAAAAATGCTGAAATTAATAAGGCATTGATAGATAATGAAAATAAGTTGACACTCAAATTCAACAGTTGTTTGATTTTGATCAAAGATATTGAGTTGGTTGTGAAGAGTGCCACTGCCACATGGAAAAACATCTATAATCTTCACAAACCGAGTGCCGAAACTATGATAATCAAGGATATTGATGATGATAGTGGTGAACTTGAAGAAGATACCAAGGTAGAAAAGCAAAGTGATGAGGAAGATAATATTGTTCGGATAGCTGCAGAAGTCATTGCCTCACTTCCTCACTCTCTAGCAAAAGTTGCTACACCTAGCACAAAGATAACTTCAAGTATGATTGTGACAACTTCCACAGATACATCAAATGTCAAATCATCACTAGCACAACTCAATGAATCATCGATAGAAATGACTAGCACCTCTTTTACCGAGTTGCAGTCTCCTGTATCTACTTCAGTACCTACTTCCATATCAAGTTTTCCAGCAGTGAGTACCTCAGTTTTGGATACTTCAGTAAGCATTTTAGTTTTTGATTCTACAATTGTGAATACTTCAATTTTGAGCCCTTCAAGTATTCCAGTCAGTAGTTTATCATTTTTCATAGCTAGTCCTACAATGTCTACAATAACTTCTACAAAGGCATTAAGTGCTATAACAGTTGATCCTAAGGCTCAACCAAGTACAAGATTTTTGAGTAAGAATGTAGAAGAGGATATAGACTTAGATGAGGAGATAGAGATTCCAAAATTAGACTTTGCAAATCTTTCAGCAGACCAAATGCAAAACATTGGTGAACTCCTCCAAAAGAAAGCAAAGCAGAAGAAACTAAAAGAAGAAAGGGACAAGGAATATAAAATTATTGAAGATGCAAAGGATATTTTGTCAGAAGCATTAGGTATTAAAGTTGATTCCTCTCAATATATTTTGTTACAGTTAGCTGAGGCAATAAACAAGTTTCATGAGGATTCCTCTGCGTCAGAGAAGATTTTTGAGAAAGCCGAGAAGAAGTTTGACAATAAAGTGCTTGAGCATGTTGCTCAGCATATAGCTATTAATCAGGCAGAATTATCTTTAGTTTTGACAGATATTGAGTCCTCCTATTCCAATGTTACCTCACTTGTTGCTAAGCTATGTAATGTTGCCGAGTTCACTAAGGAAGTCAAGGATAAATTGAATAAGATTGATGAGGATCTAAAGGACAGTGTACAAAAGTTGCAACTTGAACCTAGTTCAAGCTCTGCACATCATATGAAAATCACATTCCTATCAAATAGGCAGTCGAAATTATTAAAAGAAGATACAAAGATCCGGTCAACACTGCTAGATATTCAGAACATGATCCTTCCCATCATGGACATAATGCAAAAACACATTGTTCACTCAAAAGCATTACTCCATGACAATCAATTTTCCATTGCAGATCACATGATTGAACTCTCTGCAGAAGTCCAAATTGCACTCCAAACATGCAAGATTCTGTAAGAGAATTGGGATAGAACTCTGGCACTAATCATAAAGGTACATTCTGATTTTCTTTCACATTTTGGATTCTCCCTGTAAAATACTTGTATATACACCTTTGGCATTATTGTCAAAAAGGGGGAGAAAATGTATAGGAGAAAGTGTATAAGATTAAGGTGTGTAATACGAAAGGGGGAGAAAGTACTCTATATAAGGGAGTCATGAAATGTATAAACAACAGTTTGACAAAGATAAATTTTGAAAAATCAAAAAAGATTCAGCATGATTCTTGTATATAAGTTTTGGCAATAAGTTTTTTTGTCACTAATGCCAAAGGGGGAGATTGTTGGCATTAAGCATGATTGTCATTAGTGACAACACTTATTTTGAACAGTGCATACCAAGCAGAACAGTGCATACCGAACAAAATAGTACATACCAAGTAGAACAATACATACTGAGTAGAGCAGAGCTTACCGAGTAGAACAGAGCTTACCGAGCAGAACAGTGCATACCGAGCTCACAAAGTTTCACAGTGTTTACCGAGTGCTGCACGGTTAAATAGGAAATTTAGTTTCTATCCAGTAACACTTTATCTATCGAGTCTCCAGTATTTACCTAGTTTGAAACTACGATCGAGTGGTTAGTATGGACAGAGCTTCCACTTCTATCGAGTGCATGATGATGCCGAGTAACGCAGTGGACGTCGAGTATCAGAAAGTCACCGAGTTAGTTTGCAGTAACTGTGTAACTATATTTGGGCCGACTCAGTAATATTTGTGTTTACTTGTTTAAGAGCTGACTTTATAATTGTTTTGGAATTGACTTAGATTGATATATAAACAATGTTTTATGTCATATCCAAAAGAAGATATATAGAAGTATGAAAAAGAGAGAAAGGCAAAGATAAGTGAATTACAAAGGGCTACAGTAGTATAAGAAGCAAAAAAGATCTATCCATCACAGAAGGTGATCAGTACATCAGAGAATCTCAATCAGCAAGTACAGTTGCAAGTAAGAGATCTACTGTTTCATTCTAACAGGTGAATCAACTTGAAATCCTTTAATCGGGTAGACTTAACAGTCTTTGTAAAAATCTCTTAACCGAGTGCATACTTCATTGTATGTTTGTAAAACCTCTAACAAGGTGGACCTAGCAGTCCTTATTGCTCCTAACAGGGCAGATCATCAGAAGTGATCATTGTAAGCCTTAACTGACAAACTTTATACTGCAGTACTGAAGTTTTGTGGGTATCATCCCCACCCCAGTTTTACTTTCTCCATGGAAGGTTTCTGGGTCACCAAATCTCTGTGTTCTAAATGTTATGAATGTTTTATTCTTTCTATTACTCATGCATGCAGTCAGATTATCAATCTAATATTATTAAGATCTGAACCTGTTAAAAGTTTTGAAGTTACTGATTCACCCCTCCCCTCTTAGTAACCTAGATAGTCTTGAATATTTCCAACAATCCATAATACCTACCACAGTTTCTTCACAAACCTTATATTTTGCAGAATGAAATAATTTCATACTTTTGCACTTTTAAATTGTCAATTGTACCAAAAAGGATACAATCATCCAGGGATAAATAACGATTTTAGACTATAAATGCTCACAAAGATAACCATACATGGCGTAAAATTAATAATAAACACTTGAACTATAATAGAGTGATGGGGCTCAAATTAACCAACACCAATGGATGAACCCAAATTCACCAATGATTTTTCCATTTATATCTAACAATATTCACTCCATGAAATTCACTGACAAGGATACGATCTACAAAATATTAGAAATTGAGCTGATTTAGGTTTAAAGCAACAAATATTCTATAAATGTGCACTCTACAATATCAATCTTATTGTCAGTAGGCTAAGCAAGTACTATTGCATCATTTTATGGATTGTTAAGTTTAATGAGTGATGAAAAATAATTGACTGAACCAATAACAATTTAACAGATTTTATATTTTATTATAAATTTTATGTTTTTCATAGTACAAATGCAATATTTTTAACTTTATAAAATTTCAAAATTATTTCGTTGATTTAGTTTGAGTCTTATTGCACTTTCTCTGAAAATAAATTGCCTCCCCTAATATTGAATAATTAAGAATACTTAAAAGACATGAAATTTTTTATTTCATATTTATTATATATCAATAAATTTAAATTAAAAATTATATTTTATAAATTTATTTTTAGTTTATACTATTTATTTTTACAAAATATTACAATTTAAATAAAACTTAGGATATTATAATATATATTGATTTTTATTTAAATTTAAATATATTAAATTAATATTTAATTTTATTATCATAGTTTTATTTCAAAAAATTGATTTAAAAATTTATTATAAAATTAAAAGTGAAAATTAAAATATTGAAATTTTTAAAGTTATATGAAAATATTTCGAATATATGTTAAGTATATTAAAAATACTGATTATATTATATATTAATTTAATAGTTCTACATGTTTAATAATTAATTATAATTTCTTGATATTATTTTTAGTAGCTCAATTTTGAAATTATATTTTTAATTTTTTTATTATATGATTATTAAATAGAATTATACTTTATAAAATATAATTAATTTATTAAAATTCTAATTATATATTTCACATTATAATTACACTTGTACTAGCTACTACTAGCACTTGTTAAAAGAGTTGTGATTAAAATAGTAGTTATCATTGTAACTGATAATGTTTTATAGTAAGTACCATTGTAACTGACAATGTTTTTTGAGGTGTTTAAAATAATACGGTATTAGAAGAAGAGATCTAATTCGAGTTCATGTTTTAATTGTCATTAATTGGATTTTATTAATTAAAATTTCACTATAAAACTATTTAGAAGTTCAATATTCACCCTTTATTATATCTATTAATAAGGAAAGAAGTTAGTAATTAGTAATTTCACACTTAGAGTTTGAAATTAACAGTGACATCTGTTGGAGATTTTCCTTGTAGGACCAAACTTGAATCAATAGATGGGCTAGAAACTCAGGGTAAGCACTCAAGTTTGACAAGAAAATAGTCCAATTGATGAGGATTGAAAAGAATCCTCCTTCTTCTTTGAGCTCCACATCACTCAGGTGGGTATTGCCTTATTTGGACACTCAAGACACCTCATAATAAACCATAGGCCTGCAGATAGATTATTGTGGAATAGTCTTCAAACCCCTATAGGTATCCTATACCTCAATGAAACCAAGATCTCATGCAATAGCCCTACTTGCATAGAATGGGTATGAGAACCAGAGACCTATATTAACAACATGAAAGGGAAAGGGTGGAACTAAAAGTAAATGATTTAAAGATGGGTGAAAGGGCCCTTGAGATGCCCTAAGTCCCTCATAGACCCGTGCCTTGTCCAATGGGCCACAGAGTCAAATACCTTATTGCAATAGATAGCTATGAAACAAGAAGACAAAATACTCAATGTGTTGATGCCTAACATCAATCACACACCATGACCAAACCTCACTTTAACAACCCACCTATGTATTCAAGTATGTTATTTCCCATCCAAAGGATTTTAACCCTCCCCTTAGAAGAGACCTATAAATAGATAATACATTAACTATCATCCACTGGAAGACAAGCATGACATATCTTTGACACCTCAGCTCATACATACATGAAAACTAATCCTAAACCAGTTATCTTTGCGAAGACAACTCCACTTGCAAACACATGGGAAATGCAAATAGAAAAATCAAACACCCTTGATGTATGATTATTGAGTTCAGAATCCAAATGGAGATAGTTTGGTAATAGTAAGAATATACTGAATACCACTAGCTGCCTTGGAATCCCAAAAGAATTTAGGATGCAACAAGCTTCAGACAACTAGGGTTAGGGTTCCAACAACTACACCAACCCTAATTACAATAGAAAATAAAAAATTCTCAGAGGGAAAATCGAGTACAGGTTTATCAAATCCAAGGATGATCTTCATGAATGAGACAAATCTTTGAGAAGTACAAGAAAATCATAAATTTTTCCATATAAACCAATCTGATCAGACTTGCAAAATGCCTTGAGCCACCAAAAATATAGTAAAAATCTCTGCAAATGATCATGACACACCCTGGACGACACTGCAACAGCAAACAAATCATCTCCTACCAGCTCTAGTCGCTTCTGCATTGAATTTTAGTCCTTCTGGTTGCAGGAAACCCTTAGAAATTTGAATTTGAATTCAAACGGTCACATTCATAGCACCAGTAGTGAATCGGCGATCAACATTTGAATCTTGATCAACTTTAAGTCCTGACCATCCGATCCCTAATGTTTCGCGGGCTTAAAGTCTTAACTCAACTGCTACCCTTGGGTTTACCTCTAGCGAACACACGACAAAGCATTTTCCTATTTGCGCAATGAAAAAATTAACCCACCTTTAACTCCGTGACTTAGCGAACAAAGGAAACCTGACCTATCTCAGCAACATCTGGTGAACTGGTGACTAAAGGCTTTCGACCATTCGTGGAATACTTTATACTACCGCCAGATATTTTAGCGATTGCGTGAATACATACTCATTGAATTGCCAGTCAATTTAGAATACCGCCGTCTCATTTTGTGAATGAGCAAAAACCCTTGAGCATTTGTTGAACCATCAAAACTTATCCAAACCGCCAAAAGACTGAGAAAAAATCACTGGGCCCGCATCAAGAAGATCGACGATTGTCTGAAGTTTGCATAGACCTTCAAGATTCCATCAGATTATAAGACAACCATCAGATGAAGAATCTTACCTTGCACTAACAACCTTCTAACACTAAAAGAGATCAACAACCATCTTAAGATCGCAAGTGTAAGAAAAAACCCATTAGATTACACGCTGACCACTGATACTTTGCAAGTGACAGAACCCACTAAACCCTGAAAAACCTAGCCCCACTGACAGCATGTCCAGTCACTCACCCGTTGACCAATCAGAGCTTGCCATATCAGCACACTTGGCATGTGGACCCACCACACTTTATCCCCTCTAAGAAAGATTGAATCGATGGACGACGCATGATCTTAAGCCTCTAACACATCTCATAAGATCATGCACCTGTCATTGATCTTCTGACAACGTCAGGACCCTCTGACGCATCTGAAAACTAGGTCCCCCTGACAACTGCCATTGTATAAATACATGGACCAATGAGAATCTACCATTTGTGCATACATGTCATTATGGACCCACAGTCTATCATCTACCATCACATTAGACGGTTGTCGCTATACCACCATATTAAACATTGAGCACTTTACCTTAGCGGTGTAACGACAGCCGCAAGATCTAGTCATGTGTTAACTTGCTTCAAACCTTGAGGACAGGTGTCAGGATGTCATGAAAGTGCATGTTAGAAACTCTAACATGCGGAAGGCTTGTGGACCTATGACAACCACTCATTTTCTGCAAGGTGAAACAAAGGAAAGAAATTTTGTGGCTGGAGACTTAGGAAAATAAAACGTCGAGAGACCTAGGAACTTAGGGAAATATTAAAGGGGGACCCCGACATAAAACCTAACCACATAGCGAGTGAGGGGACATAACATTTAAGCACATGGGTTATTGAGATTTTAAGTGACCCGATAAAGTAACACAAAATTAGAACAGGGCCAAATGACTTAGGTTTTTTTTTTTTTTTTACCAATGGCTAGATATTTGAATTTTGCAAGGGTTTCAAGCCAGAGACATAAAAATAATTACAGGGACCAGAAAAAACATGCTAAGGCCACAAATTTTTTTCAGAGTGCTAACAGTGGCTTTAGTTGGGGATGATGGGTAACTTGTACCCATGCAAGAATTCAAGATTTATGGGAGAGTAGACCACCCACAAGATAAAACTAGGGACCTTCACAAAAACTGACAACCGAACAAGAAAGCAGGAAATAGGAAATGGAAAGACAACTATACAAGTATTTGCAATTTTTTACAAAAATTATACAATTTTATTCAGTGGTCCCAGGCCACCAAAAGAAAATCAATGCCCCTCCTAAATAAAAAATCTGATTCTCATCTACATATGTGGCTAGACACTTGAAATTATCTTGACCATCTCGTTGCCAACATATGTGAGTAACCATGGGCAGAAGAATAAAATTGTACTAATCACTACCCATGTCTTTCTAGTCACAACTACCATACTCATATTCATATTCTAAGAAGTAAGGAACATCACTCACTTCTTCTTGATGACTAGAAACAATAAAAGGATCAAGTAATGCATCAAAAAATGTGACATATTGATTATCATGCATTACCATATAATTACCTAGCTAAAAAGGACCTGGATCCTTTGATTTTCCTTCATGAATTGCTTCAACCACTAAGCAACTTGGTTCCTCCCTGATGTCATCATGAACTGGATTATGAACCAAGTGAAGGTCAATTTCATAAATTTTGTGACAGTAGGACATCTGATCTGCATAGTCATGTGTATCAAAAAATGTTTTGTCCCAATTATTGAAGATAAGGTCCTCAATACTGTCACCATCATTATCATATTTATGAAAAGAAGGAAAAGGGTTTGAACAAGGAACTTGTTCATCAATAGAATTCCTATGATAGGAGAACACACTACCATGTCCTTCAACCTCTTCTTTTGCAAAGTCATTACATGAGGGGAGCTCTGGTATGCATGAGTCATCAAGAATAGGCACTTGTTGCATCTTGTTTGCATTTGACAAACTCAAAAAAAGTCGGTGGGTGGGAGGGAGAACATCAATACACTCACCATAAGCATGTGAAATTTGAGTAGTTGACTGGCCATCCTTCCATGGCCTAGCAAAAGATCCAGAATTAGGACAAGACTCAAAATCTATACAACTTTCCAAATCAGTACTCAAAACCATATCAGGGACATCAGCATCCCTTGAAGATAAACAAACACTGATGACCTCATCATCTAATGAATCATACTACACCTGGTTCTCATCTAGCAGTGTTGGGGTAACAAAAGGATTAGAGGCACACATGTCAAAGTCAGATCTTCCTGACTCATGCTCTCGGTCAAAATCAATGTGTGTTGGTTGTAAGAACTCAAAGCCATCTCCCCTTGAATATCTGAGATATTCACAAGACAAGAAATCTGAAATTTGTTCACTGTGAAGTGAATAGTTGTCCCTAGCATCACCTTCCTCTAATAAATAGTCATTAACAACATCTTCATTCATCTAATCTTTTTCTTCATCTAACTAACTACATAAATCTTCTGCCCCATATTGAGAAAGAGCATCACTCTCATGATTACAAGAAAGAGTGTCAACACTTGACACATCTCCTTCATAGGTTCCATCATTCTCAATAACATTACTACTAGACACAACCCCAAATGTATCTTCAAGATCAAGATCAACATCATTAAGTATCCACTCCCTAAGATGCACATAACACTCTTTATACAAGGAGGCTGGCCAATGGGTTGATTCAGGAAAACAGAGCTCCAAAAACAAGCCAATGAACACAGACTCTGGAAACTCAACACCCTCTGGAAGTTGATCATATGCTTCACAAAACTTCTCATAGAACAAAGGTATTGATAGCTCCCTTCTATTTCCCACCTTCAACCTTACCAATTTTATGCAATCCCTCTAGATGCCTTGATCTAATAATGCAAGCTCCTCCTCAAGCTTACCCATCATAACTTAATGCACTACTTCCATAAAATTTTGTAGGGATGCAACTGAAAACTTGAAGTATGCAAACTTCTACTCACACCTCATCCTTTTCTTAGTGCTTGATCACTTAATAAGGAAACATTTCAGATCTTTAAGAAATACTTGAGAGTTTTGTAGCAGAAGACTTTGTTGACTGGAAGGCAGGGCAGATCTAGAGCTCACCATGCAGCTCCATCATATTCTTTGTTGTGTAGAGTCACCACCTCCTTGAAGAGGAGAATATTGTTTTTCTTTGTACCTCTTCCAATCAACCAAAACTACACCATGATATCACACTGTCTATCAGGAACTGCAGTGATCAAATAGAGACTTCAGAGCCACCACTCAACACTTATTGAGAAGATGTTAGCAAATGCTTTATTTTTATATCTGACTCTTTCCAATGGCTCCCCAGTAGAGTCACCAATTTGTTGGAGCTTTTCCTTGCAGGACCAAACTTGAATCAATAGATGGTCTAGAAACTCAGGGTAAGCACTCAAGTTTGACAAGAAAATAGTCCAATTGATGAGGATTGAAAAGAATCCTCCTTCTTCTTTGAGCTCCACATCACTCAGGTGGGTATTGCCTTATCTGCACACTCAAGACACCTCATAATAAACCATAGGCCTATAGATAGATTATTGTGGAATAGTCTTCAAACCCCTATAGGTATCCTATACCTCAATGAAACCAAGATCTCATGCAATAGCCCTACTTGCATAGAATGGGTATGAAAACTAGAGACCTATATTAACAACATGAAAGGGAAAGGGTGGAACTAAAAGTAAATGATTTAAAGATAGGTGAAAGGACCCTTGAGATGCCCTAAGTCCCTCATAGACTAGTGCCTTGTCCAATAAATAGATAATACATTAACTAGCATCCACTGGAAGACAAGCATGACATATATTTGACACCTCAGCTCATACATACATGAAAACTAATCCTAAACCAGTTATCTCTGTGAAGACAACTCCACTTGCAAACACATGGGAAATGCAAACAGAAAAATCAAACACCCTTGATGTATGATTAATGAGTTCAGAATCCAAATGGAGATAGTTTGGTAATAGTAAGAATATAATGAATCCTCATACATAAGACAAATCAATTACAATACATATCATATTCTCTAAGCCAACAAAGGAAGAAAGAACACCCTATATGCAGAGAAGTAGAGAAAATCTACAGGAAAAGGACCCTTCATGGAACTGAAAAGGAACCCTTAGGAACCAAGATTTCAGAACCTTTACAAAGTCAAAACTTCAATCATTTATACCACTAGCTGCCTTGGAATCCCAAAAGAATTTAGGATGCAACAAGCTTCAGACAACTAGGGTTAGGGTTCCAACAACTATACCAACCCTAATTACAATAGAAAATAAAAAATTCTTAGAGGGAAAACTGAGTATTTGTCTATCAAATCCAAGGATGATCTTTGTGAATGAGAAAAATCTTTGAGAAGTACAGGAAAATCATAAATTTTTCCATATAAACCAATTTGATCAGACCTGGAAAACACCTTGAGCCACCAAAAATATAGTACAAATCCCTGTAGAAGATCACAGAACACCCTAGACCACACTGCAACGGCAAACAAATCATCTCCTACTAGCTCCAGTCGCTTTTGCATTGAATTTTAGTCCTTCTAGTCGCAGGAAACCCTTAAAAATTTGAATTTGAATTCAAACGGTCACATTCATAGCACCAGCAGTGAATCGGCAGTCAAAATTTGAATCTTGATCAACTTTAAGTCCTGACCATTCGATCCCTGATGTTTTGAGGGCTTAAAGTCTTAACTCAACTACTACACTCGGGTTTACCTCTAGCGAACACGCGACAAAGCATTTTCTTGTTTGCGTAATGAAAAATTTAACCCACCTTTAACTCCATGACTTAGTGAACAAAGGAAACCTGACCTATCTCAGTAACATCTAGCGAATTGGTGACTGAAGGCTTTCGGCCATTCGCAAAATACTTTATACTACTGCCAGATATTTTAGCAATTACGCGAATACACACTCGCTGAATCGCCAGTCAATTTAGAATACTGCTGTCTCATTTCATGAATGAGTGAAAACCCTTGAGTATTTTTCAGACCATCAAAACTTATCCAAACCACCAAAAGACTGAGAAAAAATCATTGGGCCCGCATCAAGAAGATCGACGGTTGTTTGAAGTTCGCATAGACCTTCAAGATTCCATCATATTATAAGACAACCATTAGATGAAGAATCTTACCCTACACTGACAACCTTCTGACACTGAAAGAGATTAACGGTCATCTTAAGATTGCAGGTGTCTGAAAAAACCCATTAGATTACACGCTGACCGTTGATGCTCTGCAAGTGTCAAAACCCACTAAACCTCAGAAAACCTAGCCCCACTAATAGCATGTCCAGTCACACACCCGTCGACCAATCAGAGCTTTCCATATCAGCACACCTGGCATGTGGACCCACTGCACTTTATCCCCTCCGAGAAAGATTGAATTGATGAATGACGCATGATCTTAAGCCTCTGACACATCTCATAAGATCATGCACCCATTGTTGATCTTCTGACAACGTCAGGGCCCTCTGACACATCCGGAAACTAGGTCCCCCTGACAACTGCCATTGTATAAATACATGGACCGATGAGAATCTACCATTTGTGCATATGTGTCATTATGGACCCACAGTCTACCATCTACCATCACATCAGAGGGTTGTCACTATACTGCCATATTAAACATCGAGCACTTTACCTTAGCGGTGTAACGACAACCGCAAGATCTAGTCATGTGTTAACTTGCTTCAAACCTTGAGGATGGGCCCACTGGGACAGGTGTCAGGACGTCATGAAAGTGCATGTCAGAAACTCTGACATGTGGAAGGCTTGCGGACCTACGACAACCACTCATTTTCTGCAAGGTGAAACAAAGGAAAGAAATTTTGTGGCTGGAGACTTAGGAAAATAAAACGCCAAGAGAATTAGGAACTTAGGGAAATATTAAAGGGGGACCCCAATGTAAAACCTAACCACATAGCGAACGAGGGGACATAACATTTAAGCACATGGGTTATTGAGATTTTAAGTGACCTGATAAAGTAACACAAAATTAGAACAGGGCCAAATGACTTAGGTTTTTTTTTTTTTTTTACCAATGGCTAGATATTTGAATTTTGCAAGGGTTTCAAGCCAGAGACATAAAAATAATTGCAGGGACCAGAAAAAACATGCTAAGGCCACACAATTTTTTCAGAGTGCTAACAACTTCTATTTTAACTTTGAATTTGAAATTAAAGAAATGGATGTTGGCAACAACAATGGGCCCACATTTGCCACATAAGCGGTCAAAGTATTTTGGTGTGTGCCTTCTAAGGAAACCGATTTTCAATAATGAGAGGATTTTTTTGACGATATGAAAAACACATATTTGTGAAAATGAATATTCAAAAAAATTGATTTCAGTAGTTATGTTCAGCACTTAAGATAGAAACCCCACATATTTCTTTCCCTTTTAAAATAGAAAGAACCCCAAGTACATGCAATCTACAAGAGGAAAATTTCATTTATTTGATAACTAAATCTTATCAGCGTTACTACATTAATCCAAAGCTTTGGTTTAATCAATGCAAAGGAAGAACATCATTTGTTGGGACATGCAAATTATCAGCAAGACAATGGATAATAGGAATGTCTTCCACACTAATATTTTCACACTCATCTTTTTTTCTCCCATCTAGAGGAGGTGGTGTTTCCTTCATTTTCTTATTGGTATGTCCCATAAAAGTGAAGCACTTCTTGCCTGTATGGAAGTGATACCTTGGCTGGAGGGTGTTAGATGTATATTTGTTGTTAATAAACATAAAAACAATAACGTGATGATTTTCACCACCTTCTTTTCTTGGACAAGGTGGATTGTAACTTTCACAGATGTATGAAATTATCTTCTGATGATTCGCATGAAGCACTGCAAATGGGCATGAATTTTTTTTGATAGATTAAAGAAAAATCAACAAATTCAAATTCTCCTACCTGCTCTATAGAAGCCCTAAAATCCATGTGTTTTCTCTAATAGTGCTTCAATCCACTCTGTTGATACCGCAAACATAAATTCTTGTTAAAATCACTTTCTTTAATAGTAAAGAAATCAAACTACATGAAAAATTGAAAGTTACAGTTGAGAAATTATTAAAGTGAATTGGGTTTCTCAGCCTCCCATTTATATTTATATATTTTACTTTTAAAAAAATTCATCCTAAAAATTACTACATAGTTACATATAACAACTTTCTGTAGAAATATATTATCTTTTATCTTTCATATAAATGAAAGAAACAAAAATTACATTAACTTACTTCATAAATAAAATTGAGTCGGAATGAGATCTGTTTCTTCTTCTGGAGATAAAGACCTTCAATTTGTGTAGAAAAACTAGAAAGTCTTCCATATAAGATTTATCAAATTATGTTACTCATTAAACGTTTTTTGGTTTTATAGAGAAAAACTACCCAAAAAATGCATTCTTGAAATAGAATTTCACTCAGAAATAACTTAACTTCACTTATTTTTATCTTGTCTTTTTCGATAACTATTCTTAAGTTCATGTCTATTATTTAATAGAATGATGCACTTAATCTATTATAAATTGCTTTATTTAGAATATTACCATAATTTTAGCTATTTCACTTAGCATGAAAGTTTATAGATTTTTTCTTATTAGCTATTTCACTTAGCATGCATGTTTATAAATTGTTTTATTTAAAAAAATAGGGACAATTTTAACTATTTTAGTGAAATGATAGGAAACATTAACTTCAACGGTTTCCCATCAAATAACTGGTACTATTTATTAGTCCCACATATCTACAGGTGGAGTCTAATGTTTTCACATCAGTGCTTTTGCAATTAGATTTCCTTTGGAAAATAGTGCTAGCATCGTTATCCTAAGGTTTGGGATGAATTATTTCACTAATTTATTTTCCTTTTCCTTTTTTATTTTTCTTTTTCTTTTTTCTCATTAACAGTTTATATTTTTGCCAGTGGTTTTTTTATTTTCTATTTGAAATTTAAAAGAAAACCGATTCTGGCCAATCAATTTCATAATTTAAAATGCATATTTTCATATCTTCTAAAGTTTCCAGAGAAAGTTCTAGTGGGGAAGGGACACAAAATTCAAACATGCCAAGCTTCCAAACAATTAAAATGCCATGATAAACCAGAAAATCTAGAATACCAATTACAAGATAAAAGCTTGGTAGTGTATTTCTATTGGCTTCTTAATGTGTCAATGAATGGTGAATAATAGAGAAAGCTAAATCTCATCCATAATACCTACCACAGTTTCTTCACAAACCTTATATTTTGTAGAATCAATGAATTTCATACTTTTGCACTTTTAAATTGTCAATTGTATGAAAAAGGATGCAATCATCCAGGGAGAAATAAAAATTTCTAACTATAAATGTTCACCAAGATAACCATACATGGCGTAAAATCAATAAACAATAAACACTTGAACTGCAATAGAGCGATAGGGCTCAAATTAACTGACACCAATGGATGAACCCAAAATCACCAATGGTTTGTCCATTTATATCTAACAATATTCACTCCACGAAATTCATTGACAAGGATAATATCTACAAAATATTGGACATTGAGCTGATTTATGTTTAAAGCAACAAATATTCTATAAATTTTCATTCTACAATATCAATCTTATTGTCGGTAGGCTAAGCAAGTACTATTGCATCATTTTATAGACTGTTAAGTTTAATGAGTGATTAAAACTAATTGAATCAACCAATAACAATTTAACATATTTTATATTCTATTATAAATTTTATGTTTTTCATAGTACAAATGCAATATTTTTAACTTTATAAAATTTCAAAATTATTTCATTGATTTAGTTTCAGTCTTATTGCAGTTTCTCCAAAAATAAATTGCCTCCCTGAATATTGAATAATTAAGAATACTTAAGAGACATGAAATTTTTTATTTCATATTTATTATATATCAATAAATTTAAATTAAAAATTATATTTTATAAATTTATTTGTAGTTTATACTATTTATTTTTACAAAATATTATAATTTAAATAAAACTTAGAATATTATAATATATATTTATTTTTATTTAAATTCAAATATATTAAATTAATATTTAATTTTATTATTATATTTTTATTTCAAAAAATTGATTTAAAAATTTATTATAAAATTAATAGTTCAAATTAAAAATATTGAAATTTTTAACTATGTGAAATATAATAGTTATACATGAAAATATTTGGAATATATGTTAAGTATATTAAAAATATTGATAATAATATATATTAATTTAATAGTTGTACATGTGTAATAATTTATTATAATTTCTTGATATTATTTTTAGTAGCTCAATTTCGAAATGAAATTTTTTATTTTTTTATTATATGATTATTAAATAGAATTATACTTTATAAAATATAATTAATTTATTAAAATTCTAATTATATATTTCACATTATAATCACACTTGTACTAGCTACTAGTGGCACTTGTTAAAAGGGCTAGGATCAAAATAGTAGGTATCATTGTAACTCATAATGTTTTATAGTAGGTGTCATTATAACTAATAACGTTTTATAGTAGGGATCATTGTAATTGATAATGTTTTTTGAGGTTTTTAAAATAATACGGTATTAGAAGAAGAGATCTAATTCGAGTTCATGTTTTAATTATCATTAACTGGATTTTATTAATTAAAATTTCACTATAAAACTAATTAGAAGTTCAATATTCACCCTTTCTTATATCTATTAATAAGGACAGAAGTTAGTAATTAGTAATTTTACACTTAGAGTTTGAAATTAACGGTGACTTCTATTTTAACTTTGAATTTGAAATTAAAGAAACAAATGTTGGCAACAACGATGGGCTCACATTTGCCACATAAGCGGTCAAAGTACCTTGGTGTGTGCCTTTTAAGGTAGGTGATTTTTAGTTATGAGAAATGATTATTGTGATATAAAAAGCACATATTTGTGACAAAGAATATTCAAAAAAATTGATTTCAGTAATTATGTTCAGCACTTAAGATATAAACCCTGCATATTTCTTTCCCTTTTAAAATAGAAAGAACCCCAAGTACATGCAATCTGCAAGAGGAAAATTTTATATATTTGATCACTGAATCTTATCAGCATTACTCCATTAATCCAAAGCTTTGGTTTAATCCATGCAAATGAAGAACATCATCTATTTGGGACATGCATATTATCAGCAAGACAATGGATAATAGGAATGTCTTCCACACTAATATTTTCACACTCATCTTTTTTTCTCCCATCTAGAAGAGGAGGTGTCTCCTTCCTTTTTTTTATTGGTATGTACCATAAAAGTGAAGGACTTCTTGCAGGTATGGCAGTGATACCTTGGATGGAGAGTTGTAGATGTATATTTGTTGTTAATGTACATAAAAACAATAACGTGATGATTTTCACCACCTTCTTCTCTTGGACAAGGTGGATTGTAACTTTCACAGACTTATGAAATTATCTTTTGTTGATCTGCATGAAGCACTGCAAATGGACATGGAAGTTTTTTGATAGATTTAAGAAACTCAACAAATTCAAATTGTCCTACTTGCTCTGTAGAAGCCCAAAATCCATGTGTTTTCTCTGACAGTGCTGCAATCTACTATGTTGATACCCCAAACTAAAATTCTTGTTAAAAGCACTTTCTTTAATAGTAAAGAAATCAAACTACATGAAAAATTGAAAGTTATAGTTGAGAAATTATTAAAGTGAGTTGGGTTACTTAGCCTATCATTTATATTTATATATTTTACTTTTAAAGAAATTTATCCTAAAAATTACTACATAGATACATATAACAACAAATTTCCGTAGAAATATATGATCTTTTATCTTTCATATTAAATGAAAGAAACAAAAATTACATTAACTTACTTCAAAAATAAAAATGAGCCGAAATCGGATCCGTTTGTTCTTCTTGAGATAAAGACCTTCAATTTGTGTAGAAAAACTAGAAAGTCTTCAATATAAGATTTATCAAATTATGTTACTCAGTTGGTTTTATATAGGAAAACTACCCCAAAAATGCATTCTTAATATAGAATTTCACTCACAAATAACTTAACTTCATTTATTTTTATCTTGTCTCTACTGATAACTGTTCTTAAGTTCATGTTTATTATTTAATAGAATCATGAACTTAATCTATTATAGATTGCTTTATTTAGAATATTACCATAACTTTAGCTATTTCACTTAGCATGCAAGTTTATAGATTATTTTATTTAAAAAAATAGGGACAATTTTAACTATTTTAGTGAAATGATAGGAAACATTAACTTCAACGATTTCCCATCAAATAAATGGTACTATTTATTAGTCCCACCTATCTACAGGTGGAGTCTAATATTTTAACATGAGTGCTTTTGCAATTAGTTTTCCTTTGGAAAATAGTGCTAGCATCATTATCCTAAGGTTTGGGGTGAATTACTTCACTAATTTATTTTCCTTTTTTCTTTTTCTTTTTTCTCATTGACAATTTATATTTTTTCTAGTGATTTTTTTATTTTCTATTTGAAAATTAAAACAAAACTAATTCTAGCCAATCAATTGCGTATTTTTCATATCTTCTAAAGTTTCCAGAGAAAGTTCTAGTGGGGAAGGGACACAAAATCCAAACACGCCAAGCTTCCAAACGATTCAAATGCCATTATAAACTAGAAAATCTGGAATACCAATTACAAGCTAAAAGCTTGGCACTGCATGCATATTGGCTGCCAAATTTGTCAAGGAATGGTGAATAACAGAGAAAGCTTAATTTGATCCATAATACCTACCATAGTTTTTTCACAAACCTTATATTTTGCAGAATAGAATAATTTCATACTTTTGCACTTTTAAATTGTCAATTGTACCAAAAGGGATGCAATCATCCATGGAGAAATATAATAATTTCAGACTATAAATATTCACCAAGATAACCATACATGGCACAAAATCAATAAACAATAAACACTTGAACTACAATAGAGTGATGGGGCTCAAATTAACCGACACCAATAGATGAACCAAAATTCACCAATGGTTTGTCCATTTATATCTAACAATATTCACTTCATGAAATTCATTGACAAGGATTAGATCTACAAAATATTGGAAATTGAGCTGATTTATGTTTAAAGCAACAAATATTCTATAAATTTGCACTCTACAATATCAATCTTATTGTCGGTAGGTTAAGCAAGTACTATTGCATCATTTTATGGATTGTTAAGTTTAATGAGTGATTAAAACTAATTGAATGAACCAATAATAATTTAACTTATTTTATATTCTATTATAAATTTTATGTTTTTCATAGTAGAAATGTAACATTTTTAACTTTATAAAATTTCAAAATTATGTCATCGATTTAGTTTCAGTGTTATTGCACTTTCTTCAAAAATATATTGCCTCCCATAATATTGAATAATTAAGAATACTTAAGGGACATCAAATTTTTTATTTCATATTTATTATATATGAATAAATTTAAATCAAAAATTATATTTTATGATAAACAGCTCTATGGTGAAAGATTCATTTTGTGGAATTTGTATTTATCTGGTAAGCTCCTTGCCCTCTCCAAAGGTTTCTCTACCAAGCATTGGTCTACCATTGGTATCACTCAACTTGCTGATATTTTTGAGAATGATAGGCTCATTGAGTGAGATTAGCTTAAACTCAAGTTTAACATTCCCCTATCTCAAAAAAGAAACCTATAATGTGATTGTTAAAGCCTGCAAGGACATTCCTTCTACTTGCCATGTTGAATCTGTGTGTGTGAAAATTGTACCTGATCTGTAGACACAACACTCAGTAAAACATTAGAGGTTAGTGATAATCAAAATCATGCAAAATTGAAAGCTATCTAACCAAGCGATTTACTGCCTTCTAATAGGTGCGAGATTAATGTTCTCAGATTGTAATCAAGATCAGTGACCTAGACGACACCTAAATGAAGGATTTGAATGCAATTCTAGATATGGAATAAATGCAATTAATCTATATTTTTGATATTTTCTATGCAATAAGAATGATAAAAACTGATATGATATGAATGCTATTGAAAACTGATATGCTATGCTAATCTAACAATGATATGAAATATGAATGCAAAAATAAGATTGATCTCACAAAGATGTCGATTCGCAAGAGCTTTGATTCTTCAATTCCAATTCTCCAGCGTGATTGTGCAAAATATGAGATGATTTGTGAAGAGCTAAAGCCTTTAATTTATAGAAATCCAGGGCTTTGGAGGTGCATGGGAAAAAGCCATAAATCACTCAAATTAACTCATCTTGATTTTTGAGTTATCTGATCATAAAAGATAGTTAATTCTCAAAATCATACAAAAACATGCAAAAACAACTTTTTAACTCAAATTAGAGTTTAGATCAGCTTTTTGAACTCCAAAAGGATGTTGAGTTCCAAAAAGTCAATAACTTGCATTGATTTTCTGATTTGGAGTTTAACTGTTTCTTTTGAATATGCATAATAATTAAGAATTAAATAAATAAATAAAGTGATTTATCCTCAACTCAACTGATTTTTGAAAATAAATAATTAATTTATGGGTTAATTAACTATTTTACCAAACTTTTATTAAAAATTATATTATTAAATAATGACAACATGCTTTAATTAATTAAATAAGAATTTAATCAATTAAAGATAAGAATTTTGATTTATTGTCAAAATTAAATAATACAATTAATAATAGATAGAATTAAATTTAATTACATAATTAAGTGGCAAATATTAAATCTAATTAATTAAATATGAAAATATTCAATTAATCAAATTTTAGGATAAATGTGATTTATTGCCAAATAATTATAAAATTAAAGATAATTAAGATAATTAGGAATATTACTAGGAATATTCCCCGATGCAAAATTTAAGATAATCAATTATGATTCGATGATGTTAGATGTGCCTTAGGTTAGGACTTTGATGTCGATTTCGTATGATTTGATGATATAGGAGGTTAATGAACTTATTGCCCATTTTTAGGGTATTACATTTTGCCCCTCTTTGAATTACTGTGCGAAGCGCAGTGGTTCAAAGAAAGTCTGTGTTTGATAGAGATATGAAACTGATGTTTGAGATTGATAATTGATATGAGATAGAAGCTGATTGATATTGAATTGAGATGGAGATAATAGGTCTTGAATGACCAAAGATAATGTTCACTGTAGTAGCAAATGAACCTATGATTGCGAAAAAGTGTCAAAATGCCTGATTCTGAACCTTAGGATTGATAAGAAGTGAGTGACCCATTCTAGACTCGATTGTCTTAGCAGAACTAGCAGGTATCACATCCGAATCCTTCAGTTGCCGAAGAATCAAGGAAATAACACTATGATCTGATGGTTGCAAAAACTGATACAGATTACAAGATTAAGAGAATACCAGATTGATATGGATCGATGAATCTGATATGCCCCAAGTGATGATAGATTTGCCCCGAGCGATGAGGACTTTTGATGAATCAGTGACTAGACGTGATTGTTGTCTTGATCACTGATGAAAGATATTGATAGATTTGATCAATAGAATTTTGATTTACAGACTTTGAATGATGTGCAATACCATGCCCCCTTCGGGATTAAAATTGAAATCTGACAAGAAAAGTCAGCGTTGATAGTTTAGAAGCATGTTAATTGATTTGAGAAGTGGTTCAACACGTCCGAGAATGCATTCTGCATCGTTTGGAGGTCCTAAAAGACCAAGTTTGACTAGGTTTGACCATGAGTTGACCATGGTTGACCAAGTTGAAATTTTGATAGTTTGATGTAAGATAATCAGTTAAGTTGAATACTAGATTTCTGTGATGATTGAAGGTCGAATATGCAAGTAGTTAATAATATGATTGATCTCAGATTTGAATTTTGATCCCGAAAAAGGATTCTACTTGCTATTTCATTGGAGGAACCTTCGTGTGAGATTCAGCTCTTGTTAGACTTGAAGATGCGATTTGAAGAATCATTTAAGCATTGAAGTTCGTTTAATCATTGTGAGATCATGTAAACATGCAAAATGCAACGAGACATGCAAAATGAAATGCAACCTAAGACCTAGGACCTAGTCACTGATCATGTGTCGATTTGTTATCATCATTGAACTTTGAGGTAACCGGATAAATCAATACAATGCCCACTAGCCATGAAACCATAGACATATGAATATCGATTTGTATGTGCAAGAATCAATACAACACCCACTGGTCAAACAACCATGGACATATGAATATTGATTTTAGTTGTTGAATGTCGGATTAGATATAAGCATCAAGGCACAAGCGCCAGGATGACCTGAATATCATGTCCATTTTGATATAGCAATTTGTACAAGCATCAAAACATAAACATTGTGATGACCTGAATATGCCTTGCATTGCAAACACATCAAACAGTCAAGAGATCATTCTAAATCCAATGTGAATTACCCGTAGTGACCCTTTATTGTTCACATCCTTAGGCAAGATTGCGTTCCACAGTAGGAGAAAGAACTTACTCAAAAAGACAATAGTTAGATCAAACTTCCTTGAATTTTTCAGGTATCAATGGTCGAGGTACGCATGGCCATCCAATTCGAGATAGAGGCTCTTACAGTCGGACACCATTTCAATCCAAAATTTCCAAAGCTGTTAGATTTTCACATACAAGCAGAAGACAAAGAAAAGATTATGCCCCCAGTCATCACTCTCTAAATCCTGTAAAGGACATCATTGAAGAGCTCGAAGGGACACAATATGCAAAAATCTCAATGCGAATCAGTAAGCATACAAGGAGATAAAAGCATGAAAAGCACAGATTGTTTTCAGTTGAGTTTTGATGTTTGATTGTTGTTGATGCAAAATCCTTTCTGGAGACGAGACTGACTGACTGACTCAACTTGAAGCTTCAAAGGACTCTGAGTGGATATGACACGTCTAAGATACATGGGAGACCATAGGATATGACATTGATTGCCCCCAAGTGTGAACATTGATAGGATACAGACACTTGAGCTGATTGGTGTACAGACCGACTTATTGAAACCAGGATATGCAGAAACAAACCGGGAGATATGTAAAAACTAAAGCAAGACTGAAAGCTGGGAAAGACCAAGATTGTGCTGATAGATGGAGCATTTTGGAACAAGTGGTGCCCGTTTGCCGAGTTTTCACCATCTTGGTAGAGATTCTATTTTTGCTACCGAGGTGCCTGTTTCCAGGTTTTCACCAAGGCACTTTTTTTTTCTTTTTTCATTTTTTTTGTATTTTTCATTTTTTCAATTTTTTTGTACTTTTGATATTTTTTGATTTTTTTTGTTGTACTTTTGATTTTTTTTTTTTTTTTTTTTTTTTTTGTGAATCATCAAGGCGCCTATTGCTAGGTTTTCACCAATATGTTCATTTTTTCAGGACTTTTTCCGATTTTTAAGATTTTTTTCAGGACATTTACCAAGCACTGAATGCCTTAGGCATAGAATTTCTTTAGATGGAGAACGTTGATTGGTTCTCGGAGCTGTTCTCCTTCAGTTGTTGAGAGTTGATAGGCACCAGAGCCAAAAGTAGCAGTGATTACAAAGGGACCCAGCCAGTTGGGTTCGAACTTCCCCTTGTGTTCTCGAAGTGATTGATTTTTAGGATTTTCTCTCAACACTAGATCGCCAACCTGAAATTCTATATGTCTGACTTTCTTGTTGTAGCCTCTAGACATTCTTTTCTGATACACTCTGAGATGATCATACGCTGCTTGTCTGCGCTCATCTAGTAGTTCAAGTTCTTGTAACCTCGACACTCTGTAGTCTTCATCAGTGACAAGTCCATGCATTTTGATTCTGAGTGATGGGATTTCAACCTCAATAGGCAATACCGCTTCAGACCCATAAACTAAAGCAAAAGGTATAGCCCTAATAGGTGTTTTGATACTTGTTCTGTAGGCCCATTCTGATACTTGTTCTGATACTGGTTCTGATACTGGTTCTGATACTGGTTCTGATACTGATTCTGATACTAATTCTGATAATTGTTCTGATACTGGTTCTGATACTGATTCTGATACTTGATCTGATAATTATTCTAATACTTGGTATACTTGATAGCATCTTTTTCCATTTGCAAACTCCCAAGCAAGATCATATAATGCAGTCCCAATGTCTAGCAAGGTGGAGAACAAGAGGGATTAGCAAGCTGGTGGAAGAGATGGAAGATAAGAGAATGAAGGAAAATGAAGGGAAGAAATCCTCAAGGGGAAACTCCTCAAGAATACCCAAGCTAGGGAAAAATCATCATGTAAAGCGCATTTGGACAAGCAATGAAAGGCTAGCATAGGATAAACACAAAATCATAATGCAAGAGTAGGAAATGATGCAATCCAAAAGAGTAGACATGTCAAGAGGCTTCATAGCACCGTGTTTTACTCTTTCTTTCTTTTTTTTTTTAGATCAAGACCAAAGGGGAAAAGGATAGCGATAGGCGAAAATGAATGGAGGAAGATGGATATGAAGGCTAAACATGGAAGGAATGAAAGCAAGATCACCGTAAGATAGCTCACAAAATAGCTAAATATTCATGTATAGATCAACATTGTCAAGATCAAAGAGAGAAGATGGAATGGATGAAATATGTAGAAAAACTACGCATGATGCCTGATTGCCAGGTTTTCATCATGGTACTTATCCAAGGCGCCACAAGGAAGTGGTTTTCACCATAGGATGAATTTATTTCTCTTTACTTTTGCTACCAAGGTGCCTGTTTCCAAGTTTTCACAAATGCACTTTTTTAATTTTTATTTTATTTTTTTAAATTTTTTTTTTTTTGGAAGAAGGCAAGCTTTTTAGATAATGCTCCTTGAAAGGATAAACCACGATATGCCAAAGATTCAAAATGATATGCTCAAAGATGCTGATAGGGAAAGGGAGATGGAAGAGAGAAATGGAGGATAAGGTTTTATGTAAAGCGAGTGAGGTTGGAAGATAGGAGGAATAGGAAAATGAGGAAAAAGGATAGAAGGTAGAAGATTAATGAATGGAAGGATTGTGAAAGGGTAGATGGAAAGGAAGGCAAGATCAACGTAAACACACACCTTGAAGGGTGGCGAGAGGGTGGAGGAAATGTGAATGAAGGAATACGTGAAGGAATATGGTGAATAGATAGCAGAGGTTGTGGTTTAGGCACATGGAATGGAAGAATATTTTTGGAGGGAGATGAAGTGGAAGCCTTTGGAAGCTTGAATGTCAACTTCACTTTTTGCTCAACACCAGACTCTTTCAAGAGAGACTTTGGAATCCATATAGCCTTAGGATTTTTATTTCCTTTTGATGATCTAGAGAGAATATCTTGAATGATGGATTTTTGAACCCATACTTGTCTTGTGGTTTTTTTCTTAGATATTTCTTTTGACTTTATGCTTCCATGTCTATGAGAGGAGACATGGTGATATTCTTTTTTTGATGGATTCTTGTATTGCTTCTTTTTCTTGTATTGAACATTCAAGTTACTTCCAAAAGACTTGGGATTTGTGGAAGAGGGAGGATATGACTGGTTTAGATGGGTGGTTGGATGAAAAGGATTCAAGGGTATGCATCTATGTTGATCTTGAGGAAAGATGGGAGATGGAGGTATGTAAGGACCCAAGATGGATGGAAAATTAGGAGAGTTAGGAGGGGAAAGCGAAGGGACATAAGGACCGAAGATGGAAGGAAGGCATGAAGCCCTTAGTAGTGGTGGAAGAGGTCCAAGGATGGAAGTGGAAGATGCAAAAGGATAATCAATAAGTTCATCGGCATCTATATGACAACCAAGGATATCAGCATCTTTAGAGTGAGCATTAGAATTTTCAATAGAATCATGGACATCTTGAATAAGAGCATTTTCTTTGATAGGATCATTCAAAGCTTGCGAAGACTTAGGAAGAGTAGAAAGTGGAAGTGAACATGGAGTGGTAGAACAAGAAGATGGAAGACTTTGATCTTGACAAGGATCTTTGGATAGCACAAGCACATAATTTGTCTCTTGATTTTCAATAGGCTTAACATTGGAAGGAACACCATTTTTACCAACCTTAATGGAAGTATCATCTTTGGAAAGTGCAAGTGTAGTAAGGTCATTTTGATTGTCAATAAGCTCATTAGTGTAAGTAGTAGCCTGATCTTGCTTAAGAGAAGACTTAAGACATGGTGGAATGCATGAAAAAGGGTGTATAGGATCAAAAGAACCATGAAGCCGATAAGAGACATCGGGAAAAGGAGTGGATGACATGGAGGGTTCTTGATCTTGATCTTTCTTTATGTTCTTTTCTTCATCATTTTTAGAGTCCTCTTGACATGGAGCCACTTCTAAGGACAAGGAAGCATGTTGGGATTGTATGGATGACTTTGGAAGAGATGGTGGAGGACTAGCTGAAGTAGGGATTATAGCATATGAAGGCTTAGGCTCTTTAGGTTTATCATTATTGAAAGTATTTGTAGCCAAGTGAAGGTTAGCTTGAGTTTCTTTAAGGGGTAGCCCTGGAGGATAACTATAGGGAACCACATGAAAAGTAGCAGGGCTTGTGTCAGATGAAGGTTCTGTGAAAGATTTGAAAGACTCGGAAGCTTTAGGAAATGTATGGGTATTGGAGGAAGTAGGGGATGGAAGGGAACCATCACAAGACAAAGGTCCAACATTAACATGATCTTGCTTGAGAGTGTAATCTTTATTTTGCGCTAGAAATGTGTGTGTGAAAATTGTACCTGATCTGTAGACACAACACTCAGTAAAACATTAGAGGTTAGTGATAATCAAAATCATGCAAAATTGAAAGCTATCTAACCAAGCGATTTACTGCCTTCTAATAGGTGCGAGATTAATGTTCTCAGATTGTAATCAAGATCAGTGACCTAGACGACACCTAAATGAAGGATTTGAATGCAATTCTAGATATGGAATAAATGCAATTAATCTATATTTTTGATATTTTCTATGCAATAAGAATGATAAAAACTGATATGATATGAATGCTATTGAAAACTGATATGCTATGCTAATCTAACAATGATATGAAATATGAATGCAAAAATAAGATTGATCTCACAAAGATGTCGATTCGCAAGAGCTTTGATTCTTCAATTCCAATTCTCCAGCGTGATTGTGCAAAATATGAGATGATTTGTGAAGAGCTAAAGCCTTTAATTTATAGAAATCCAGGGCTTTGGAGGTGCATGGGAAAAAGCCATAAATCACTCAAATTAACTCATCTTGATTTTTGAGTTATCTGATCATAAAAGATAGTTAATTCTCAAAATCATACAAAAACATGCAAAAACAACTTTTTAACTCAAATTAGAGTTTAGATCAGCTTTTTGAACTCCAAAAGGATGTTGAGTTCCAAAAAGTCAATAACTTGCATTGATTTTCTGATTTGGAGTTTAACTGTTTCTTTTGAATATGCATAATAATTAAGAATTAAATAAATAAATAAAGTGATTTATCCTCAACTCAACTGATTTTTGAAAATAAATAATTAATTTATGGGTTAATTAACTATTTTACCAAACTTTTATTAAAAATTATATTATTAAATAATGACAACATGCTTTAATTAATTAAATAAGAATTTAATCAATTAAAGATAAGAATTTTGATTTATTGTCAAAATTAAATAATACAATTAATAATAGATAGAATTAAATTTAATTACATAATTAAGTGGCAAATATTAAATCTAATTAATTAAATATGAAAATATTCAATTAATCAAATTTTAGGATAAATGTGATTTATTGCCAAATAATTATAAAATTAAAGATAATTAAGATAATTAGGAATATTACTAGGAATATTCCCCGATGCAAAATTTAAGATAATCAATTATGATTCGATGATGTTAGATGTGCCTTAGGTTAGGACTTTGATGTCGATTTCGTATGATTTGATGATATAGGAGGTTAATGAACTTATTGCCCATTTTTAGGGTATTACAGAATCCAACAAATTTTTGAATATTAAGTGGCCGGATGGAACCATTATTACTAGAATTAAAGCTAAAAACATTTACAACGTTATTGATTATAATGATTCCATCATCAACCATGTCAATAAAGTGTGTTACTCTAATCTTGATGTTTCCTCCTGGAAGAAATACTTTGATAAGCTTTGGAAAAGCTTGATTGATCCTAAGATTAAATGTTTTAAATGGCTATTAATTCTTGATAGACTCTCCATTAGAAATAACTTTTCTGAAATGTATTATTGTAATATTTGTAGACTTCCTGAAACTGGTAGACATATCTTTTTTTATTGCAGTTTTGCTAAAGAGATCTGGCTCATGGTATCTCATTTCTTACTAAGTTTAATATTTTTGAAATCATTACTGGTCATATTGATGGGATTAAAAAGGATACTAATTTATTTTGGAACATTCTTTCTTCTAACATTCTATGGCAGATCTAGAAATGCAGGAATGAGGAAAGGTTTCAAAACAATCCTAGGGTTCTTAGTAAGTCTTTTCGAAGTCTCACACATTTTAAAATCTTCTTGCAAGTTCATATCACTATGAGGGTTGATAAAGAAAAGTTTAAAAGACTTCTCAATATGGGTTACGCCACTTTCTTCTCCACTGAGCTTAAGGATGGTCACTTATGGAGGAGGCATATGGACAATTTCTAGCTATTTGAGCAAACTAGTAGGCAGCTGAATGAGGAAGTTAAAAGGACTAATAATAACACCACTGATAACATGATCCTCTTGCTCGATCAGATTCATAATAAGAAAAATATTGTCTGGATGGAGGGCAGCATGGGATGGACAGCTTGGGTTGATGCTCATGATGACCTGCTTCAATAGTCTTGCTACTGTTTTCTAGTTTAGATGTTTTGATAGCTTGTCTCTTTGATACTCTCGTGGTGAGGCTTTGCCTCTAATTTTTTTACTTCTTGGTGAAACTCTTGTATTTTGATCTCCTTATATTTAATACCAAAAAAAATTATATTTTATAAAATTATTTATAGTTTATACCATTTATTTTTACAAAATATTACAATTTAAATAAAAATTATGATATTATAATATAAATTGATTTTTATTTAAATTCAAATATATTAAATTAATATTTAATTTTATTATCATAGTTTTTTTCAAAAAATTGATTTAAAAATTTATTATAAAATTAATAGTACTAGTGGGGAAGGGACACAAAATACAAACATGCCAAGCTTCCAAACGATTCAAATGCCATGATAAACTAGAAAATCTAGAATACCAATTACAAGCTAAAAGCTTGGCACTACATGTATATTGGCTGCCAAATTTGTCAAGGAATGGTGAATAATAGATAAAGCTTAATCTCATCCATAATAACTACCACAGTTTCTTCACAAACTTTATATTTGGAAGAATCAAATAATTTCATACTTTTTCACTTTTAAATTGTCAATTGTACCAAAAGGATGCAATCATCTAGGGAGAAATAATGACTTTAGACTATAAATGTTCACTAAGATAACCATACATGGTGCAAAATCAATAAACAATAAACACTTGAATTGCAATAAAGTGATGGGGCTCAAATTAACCGACACCAATGGATGAACCCAAATTCACCAATGGTTTGTCCATTTATATCTAACAATATTCACTCCATGAAATTCATTGACAAGGATAAGATCTACACAATATTGGAAATTGAGCTGATTTATGTTTAAAGTGTAGTACCCCCATAGTTTGCTTTCAGTTTTTAAGTTCCATACTCTTTTAGGCCACATTGTATGTGTGTAGATCTTATTATTTTAGTGATTGTTGATGATCGAAATTATGATTATGATTATGTTATGATGTCATATGATCTCATATTTAGATGTTAATGTTATTATGATGCGATGCTTATGTTTCAGTTGGATTATGATGTACTTACCCCATACTAGCATGTGTATGGTGTTCATTTGTTTGTATTTGTTTTATGTGTTTGTATGGTAGAGGGTGGAGGCGTAGTTACTTGCCTTGTTGAGATCCACATGACCGACCATACCCTACCATTGTTTGTCATTTGTTGTATGTACATGCTTTGATTTGTGATGATAGGTTTGCAGGTACAGGGCATCATCTTCCCTGAATTGGTAGGAGTGAGCGTGCCCATAAATACTCGTCTCAATGGTAAAGAGGGGAGGTAACAGATGGACCCAAAACCCTTTCCTAAGCCCATTTATCCTAATTGTTGGATAAGTATCTATTGACTACCCTACCTGAAATTGTCAGGTGACAAAGTTCATGGATCCCTTCTTTGTGTTTGTATGTTTATTTGATGATCCTGATTTATTATTGTTTGAATATGTGATTTTCTTTAGTTGTAGAATTTAATGTTATGATTGGAAAATAATATTAAATTTATTTCCTATGTTATTGTATGAATATTAATTAATTAAAAATCAAATATTAGGATATTTGGTATTAATTAATTAATTATGTGAAAATATAATTTAATATTGTCCCTTAGATATTAAATTAATAAATTGCATGATTTAATGATGTTAAAATATTAAATTATTTAGTAATGCATTTTAATATTAACATGTGCTTTATTGGGTTTGAATTTGTCTTGTTTGAAAAAGGTGACAACTTGTCTTCAGGAGACTAAGTTGAGTTGTGCATAATTAAATATATTTTTAATTATTAATTAGTATTTTCTCTCAACAAAAGAGGGAGAGTTTGATTAGGAGTTCTTTTTGTGAGTCATCTAGGGTTTGCATGAATGGTGGAGTTGAATCCCTAATAGGGGGAATTAGCATTCATTTGTTTTCAATCAGGTGGTTGGAGCATTTTTGGAGAGAACTTTTGGAGATTTTGTGACTTCTTTGTGTTCTTGAGCTTTTGGTGTGTGTGCTTGAATTTCTGGGTGAAGATTGTTTGCATCTGGATTTGGGATTTGCATGCACTGTGATTCAGATCTGTAGGTTGAACTTTTCTGTTGATAGATCTGGGAGTTTTAGCATTCGACAAGCTTTCTAATTAAGTTTCTAGCATTGGAATTGAGGTAAGGTTTGAGGAACTTTCCTATGATTTTATCTATAGAACTTTCAACAATTTTATATGTTTGATTTGGTTTATAGATTTAGATCTATTTTCTATTTATGCTTTCAATTTGAGGTTTAGAAAACTCATATATTTGCTATTTCATATTTTTATATAAACTTGGCACAGTAGGGTTATGTTGTCAAAATTTCGGGAGAAAATTCATCCTAGAACACATAGAAAATGAAAAATTAATCTTTATATAGTTAGTACTATAGTGTGGCTGAATTAAATGAATGGGTTGTTGTTAGAAAATCAATTTGAGTGAAAAATCATCATTTTGGGAAAAAATATTACTCTCTGTGAAAAATGACAGTTTAATTTTTTTTTACCAGAGTAGAAAAATCATTGGCTTTCAAAAGACAAAATTACATTTGAAAATTAGGAATGTAATTATAATCAAATGAAGAAAAGACAGTTTAAGAAAGAGACAAAATTGCTATGTGACTTTGAAAATTGGTCATATTTCCATTTCTAGAAAAAAAACCTACAGGTCTAAAATTTCTATTTTTAGAAATATTTGATTTATTAAAAAGGACTTTTGTCAAATAAATGTATATGTATGTGTTTAGTGTTATTGGAAATTTACAATGAAAAAAAAATATCATATTTCATATTAGCATAATGTAGACTTGGAAGTTAGAAAAGTTCAATGAAAAATATATAAATTAAGAAATCTTGTATTGGAATCTGAGAAAATTAAAATATATTTATTTATTAAATACATATTTGGAAAAAGTTTAAATAATATATATAGTACTTTCTTTTTGAAAAGGTTTGTAAAAAAAATAAAATATTAAAATGTTTACTGGGGTGGGGGCCACCAAATCTCCAACCCCATAGCCCTGTCGCATGGGTTCCTTGCTGGGTACCATGCGCAGCACATAGTACTGTGCATAGTACTATGTACTGCACATGTGGGGCCGCACATGATTGAAGGAGGGCAGTGGGGGTTTGGGTCCACGTGCCCCCGCACATGTCACTCAATTTGCTTCTTTTAAAAGCTATATTATTATTTGTTAATTTTAATTTATGTTTTAAGGTTTGATAGAATTTGTTTATTAGTTAGGTTTTAATAAATTTTGTTTTATTTAATATTATTATTTAATAATATTAATTTCCAATGGAAGCATCCATTTAATATTGACAATTTTATTAATAATATTGATTAATAATTTTCATCTAATATTAAATAGAAAGTATTGTTGAGACTATTAGGACTTTTGATAAATTTTTACTATTGTGTTAATTGATAAGTCTAGTGGACTTTGGATTAATAAATTTTTTGGTAAACTTTATTTAATAAATTAGTTGAATTGGTCAATAGGTTAGTTTTGGTTAAATTGTTTGAAGTTGAAATATTTATATGATTTAGCCTAGGTATGAAGTGTAAAGTGTGGTTGCCATTGTATGATTATTTGAGCTTTTATTTAATAATGAATGTACAAGTTATCTTATGATTGTATATGCATCTTTTCATATTGAAATTGGTTGTTTTCTGCAATATGATTTTATCTTTCCTGGTAGTTGGGTTTATTAGTTTTATGGGTACTAGATGACCTAGGAAAGATAGAGGCTTGGGAATTGTCTTTTATGTTCATGTTGTTTCCTATGTTTGGCGTGAGTGTGTACTATTTATATTCCAGTTGACCTTATAGGCTCATGTAGTATTATGTGATTCAGTGATTATGTTTATGTAGTCAATACTGGTTTCTGTGATGATTATGGATGTGTGACTATTTGATTTTATTTTTGATTGATCTAGGAGAGATCTATGAGCCTAGGGTAGTTTACCTAGATATGTGTTAGGAGGTGGCTTGCAATAATCGCAAGGGCCCACAAGTGGCTACCAGGATCACGTATTGTAAATATCTGTAATCAAGTGATAACTTAATAAATTAGGGGAAAATAAATGAACCTAATAAGATAAGTTCCTCGCCCATGCTTGAGTGCTAGTATAGACTAAGATGGGAATGGAGATGATGTTGGCCACCTTGAGAGGTGTGTCTAGCATAGTTAATGGCTTCATCTATACAAGAAGCCATTGATCCATGTATGGTCACTTGAGTGCCGGGATCCAGAGAGATTACCAGGATGAGACTCAAGAGTTAGACATACACGATGACACCTACCTATGCATAGTCTAGTTATCCTACATGGTTGGTTACCTCTAGATTAGTGAGTCATACCTATCACTATATTTGTTAACCTTGAGTTAGAAAGCATTCAGGATTCCTTTGCCTAGTAGTGTATCTTGATTTGGCTTGATTATCTGAGTGGGGTCCGATGTTATCTCCTCAGCACGGTGGGGTAGACCTTTGTGGTTCTACATGGACGGGTGGTAATGATTCTTTACCATTTGAGATTAGATGACCTAGTGCTAGTGCTTGATGGTGTCTTTGCAGTTGGACTCCTTATGATACTTTTCATTGATGTTCTTTCTTATATTCTATTATGGTAAATCTTGTATTAGAGTATCACATGTGATACCTAATCTGGATATTGTAATTTAGATGTTAGAATGATTATTGCATACCCTACGACATGTGCAATGGATGTATGTTTATTAGAATTCATAGATGTTCTTGGATTGTAATTATTATGATGTAAATGTTGAATTTAATTTATGGAATCTTTTGTTGATGTTATCAAATGAGTTAAGTTAGTAAGTAATTCTATGTCATGGGACCCATTAGATTTGTAATCTATGTTAATGATGTGTGTTATGTGAGTAAATGGTTATTGCTTTCGCATGAATGTTTATCTTGTATGTAAACTTCTAAAACAAAATTGTTCACCAAACTTAGTATCATGTTCTAGGTTAGTTTCTTTTGGGTTCCCTGGCAGGGTGTTACATAAAGCAACAAATATTCTATAAATTTGCACTCTACAATATCAATCTTATTGTCGGTAGGCTAAGAAAATACTATTGCATCATTTTATGGATTGTTAAGTTTAATGAGTGATTAAAACTAATTGAATGAACCAATAACAATTTAACATATTTTATATTCTATTATAAATTTTATGTTTTTCATAGTAGAAATGCAATATTTTTAACTTTATAAAATTTCAAAATTATTTCGTCGATTTAGTTTGATTCTTATTGCACTTTCTCCGAAAATAAATTGCCTCCCCTAATATTGAATAATTAAGAATACTTAAGAGACACAAATTTTTTTATTTCATATTTATTATATATCAATAAATTAAAATTAAAATTAATATTTTATAAATTTATTTATAGTTTATTCTATTTATTTTTACAAAATATTACAATTTAAATAAAACTTATGATATTATAATATACATTGATTTTTATTTAAATTCAAATATATTAAATTAATATTTAATTTCATTATCATAGTTTTATTTCAAAAAATTGATTTAAAAATTTATTATAAAATTAATAGTGTAAATTAAAATATTAAATTTTTTAACTATGTGAAATATAATAGTTATATGAAAATATTTGGAATATATGTTAAGTATGTTAAAAATAATTATTATATTATATATTAATTAAGCCAATAGGCTTTATGTGGGAGCTTTACTTCCTGAAATTATATTGTTTTGCCAGAAAATTGTCAGCCCTTTTGGCTGTCTTTTTTTTCCAGTAACTTAATTTGAAGAGAATTATATGGTTAATAAATATATAATATTTAAGCATTGCTAAAATTTATTTCTAATTGAGTGTAGTTAACATATTAAATTATAGGAAACGTCTATAATGTTTTGGTAACTTTCTATGTCATTTGATTGCATCAACTTTTTGGGTGATTTTTGTGATTAAATTTTTTAGAAGTTTTACTTTAAAATTTTTTCGTCACATTGTCTTCAAATTCAATCATTTTGCAATATGTACAATATCTAAGATATCTGAGGACTTCAAGAACTTCCTGCTAATTTTGAGAAAGCTAGAAGGAATGAATGCATAAGGTTGCAATGCATTGCCAAGACAGATAATGGACCATCGTGTTGTGATGAAGTGATTGAGTTCACAGATACCAGGGAAACCCCAATGCAGAAAAGAACCATCATTATTTTACAAGTTTGTTAAGATTTTTTTAGCATAGAAGAAATTATTTCAAAGCAATTTTTATAAATGTTGTTACTCTAAAAAAGAAGAGAAAAATGCAATTTAATAGAGAGGTTTCAAGTTTGAGTCATGCGTCAGTTCATATTAACCCAAACAATGGTGGATGAGTTTATCCATGCATCTCCTGGCTAAATAAAATTTGATTCCACCTATTTACTACGTAGATGTATTTGTTTAGCTACTTTAAGACATGTTGAGAGTAAGTTTGCAGATGTATTTGTTAAGTTAATTTAAGACATGTTGAGAGTAAGTTTTATGAGTGTTTGGTGTGAGATTTGACAAACATTCAGTTATTAGAATTTATTTGTTGGGAATAGTGTTGTTACAAATTTTTTAGGGTAAAAGTAAATTTTTAAAGGGTAATATTTTATGTGTTTGTATGAAAGGATATTTTCTATGTGTTTGTATGAAATGATATTTTCATTAATGTTCTAAGTTGAAAAAAAGAACAAATAAATATGTTAATTTTTAATTAATTATTCAATCATCATCAACAATAACAATTTAAAGTCATTTGTACAATATTACGAAAAAATAAAACATTAATTCAACAAGTACTATCATAAGATTAACTAAAAAATCCTTTATAAAAAACTAATTTTTATGTCTATATTTTTATGCCATATAAAATAAAATTGAAAGTTTATTTTAATATAATTGAGAAAGTTATAGTTTTGATAATAAAAATAACTTTGATATTAGAATGTGTTTTTCATTTTATATAATTTTAATTTCATAATAGACTGTGATTTTTTATTTTATATAATTTTAATTTCATAATAGAATGTGATTTTTTTAAAATATAATTTAAAGAAAACAAGTTTCTCTTAATTCATTCTATATGATATTTAACAACTGACAATATTTCATTTATGTGATAAAATTTTAAGAGGGTGATTTTATCTTAATTCATTCTATAAAATAATTAAAAAGTGATAATATTTCATTTACAATGTGGTTTTTGTTTTATAAAATTTTAAGAAGGTTAGTTTCTCTTATTTCTTTGTATAAAATAATTAGAAAGTGATAATATTTTATTTATGATAATAATTTTATTTTAGAAATATAATGAAGGGTTTTTTGATCCAATTAAATTTTTGGGAAGCGAAATAATAAATTCATCTTCATATTATGATATAAATTCATTTCTTATTTGTTCCAATTTTTTATAACATCCAAAATTAAAATTTGAATATTATGTCATAGTTAAGCATTGCTAATTGTAGCATTAGACCATTTATATACAAAATTTAAGTTTTATCTTCTTTATCTATAAAGGGTCATTTCATAATTTTTAATGTTTTGATAGTTTTCCCTTGATTTACTTATAAATTTATAGATGAAAAGATAGGACTAATGATGACAAAAGATATATTGCATAATAACCTAAACTTCTTTGAGCTCTAAACTAATTTTACTCCCTAGAAAATCAAATCTCCTATCGGCTCATCATTGCATGCACAAAAACATGCAACTGCTAGTTTAATAGTTCTACATGTTTAATAATTTATTATAATTTCTTGATATTATTTTTAGTAGCTCAATTTTGAAATGAAATTTTTTATTTTTTATTATATGATTATTAAATAGAATTATACTTTATAAAATATAATTAATTTATTAAAATTCTAATTATATATTTCACATTATAATTACACTTGTACTAGCTACAAGTGGAACTTGTTAAAAGAGACGGGATCAAAATAGTAGATATCATTGTAACTCATAATGTTTTATAGTAGGTATCATTGTAATTGATAATTTTTTTTGAGGTGTTTAAAATAATACGGTATTAGAAGAAGAGATCTAGTTTGAGTTCATGTTTCAATTATCATTACCTAGATTTTATTAATTAAAATTTCACTATAAAACTATTTAGAAGTTCAATATTCACCCTTTCTTATATCTATTAATAAGGAAAGAACTTAGTAATTAGTAATTTCACACTTAGAGTTTGAAATTAATGGTGAATTCTATTTTAACTTTGAATTTGAAATTAAAGAAACGAATGTTGGCAACAACAACAGGCACACATTTTCCACATAAGCAGTCAAAGTACCTTGATGCATTCCTTTGACGACAGTCAATTTTTAGTTATGAGAAAGGATTATTGTGATGATATGAAAAACACATATTTGTGACAAAGAATATTCAAAAAAACTGATTTTAGTAATTATGTTCAACACTTAAGATATAAACCCCACATATTTATTTCCCTTTTAAAATAGAGAGAACCCCAAGTACATGCAATTTGCAAGAGGAAAATTTTATTTATTTGATCACTGAATTTTATCAACCTTACTGCATTAATCCAAAGCTTTGGTTTAATCCATGCAAAGGAAGAACATCATCTGTTGGGACATGCAAATTATCAGCAAGACAATGGATAATAGGAATGTCTTCGACACTAATATTTTCACACTTAGATTTTTTTCTCCCATCTAGAGGAGGTGTTGTCTCCTTCCTTTTCTTATTGGTATGTCTCATAAAAGTGAAGGACTTCTTGCAGATATGACATTGATACCTTGGCTAGAGAGTTGTAGATGTATATTTGTTGTTAATGTACATAAAAATAACAACGTGATGATTTTCACCACCTTCTTCTCTTGGACAAGGTGGATTGTAACTTTCACAGACGTATGAAATTATCTTTTGATGATCTAGATGAAGCGTTGCAAATGGGCATGTAGGTTTTTTGATAGATTTAAGAAAATCAACAAATTCAAATTCTCCTACTTGCTCTATAGAAGCCCTAAAATCCATGTATTTTCTTTGACATTGCTGCAATCCACTCTATTGATACCACAAACAAAAATTCTTGTTAAAATCACTTTCTATAATAGTAAAGAAATCAAAATACATGAAAAATTGAAAGTTACAGTTGAGAAATTATTAAAGTGAATTGGGTTTCTTAGCCTGCCATTTATATTTATATATTTTACTTTTAAAGAAATTCATCCTAAAAATTACAACATAGTTACATATAACAACGACTTTCCATAGAAATATATTACATTTTATCTTTCATATAAATGAAAGAAACAAAAATTACATTAACTTACTTCAAAAATAAAATTGAGCCAGAATCATATACATTTCTTCTTCTGGAGATAAAGACCTTCAATTTGTGTAGAAAAATGAGAAAGTCTTCAATATAAGATTTATCAAATTATGTTACTCATACAACGTCTGTTGGTTTTATATAGAAAAAATACCCAAAAATTACATTCTTAAAATATAATTTCACTCACAAATAACTTAACTTCACTTATTTTTATCTTGTGTTTACCAATAACAGTTCTTAAGTTCATTTTTATTATTTAATAGAATCATTCACTTAATCTATTATAAATTTATTTATTTAGATTATTACAATAATTTTAGCTATTTCACTTTGATTCTGACCTTGATTATGCAGTCCTAAAAAAATAGGGACAATTTAAACTATTTAAGTGAAATGATAGGAAACATTAACTTCAATGGTTTCCCATCAAATAACTAGTACTATTTATTAGTCCCACCTATCTATAGGTGGAGTCTAATGTTTTCACATCAGTGCTTTTGCAATTAGTTTTGCTTTGGAAAATAGTGCTAGCATCGTTATCCTAAGGTTTGGGGTGAATTATTTCACTAATTTATTTTCCTTTTTTCTCATTGACAGTTTATATTTTTGCCAGTGATTTTTTTGTTTTCTATTTGAAAATTAAAAGAAAATCAATTCTAGCCAATCAATTTCATAAATTAAAATGCATATTTTTAATATCTTCTAAAGTTTCCAAAGAAAGTTCTAGTGGGGAAGAGACACAAAATCCAAACATGCCAAGCTTCCAAACGATTCAAATTTCATGATAAACCAGAAAATTTGGAATACCAATTACAAGCTAAAAGCTTGGCACTGCATGTATATTGGCTGGCAAATGTGTCAAGGAATGGTGAATAACAGAGAAAGCTTAATCTCATCCATAATACCTACCACAGTTTCTTCACAAACCTTATATTTTGTAGAATCAAATAATTTCATACTTTTGCACTTTTAAATTGTTAATTGTACCAAAAAAGATGCAATCATCCACGAATAAATAATGATTTCAGACTATAAATGTTCACCAAGATAACCATACATGGAGCAAAATCAATAAACAATAAACACTTGAACTACAATAGAGTGATGGGGCTCAAATTAACCGACACCAATGGAGGAACCCAAATTCACGAATGGTTTGTCCATTTATATCTAACAATATTCACTCCATGAAATTCATTGACAAGGATAAGATCTACAAAATATTGGAAATTGAGCTGATTTATGTTTTAGCAATAAATATTCTATAAAATTGCACTCTACAATATCAATCTTATTGTCGGTAGGCTAAGCAAGTACTATTGTAGCATTTTATGGATTGCTAAGTTTAATGAGTGATTAAAACTAATTGAATGAACCAATAACAATTTAACATATTTTATATTCTTTTATATTCTTTTATGTTTTTGATAGTACAAATGCAATATTTTTAACTTTATAAAATTTCAAAATTATTTTGTCGATTTAGTTTGAGTCCTATTGCACTTTCTCCAAAAACAAATTGCCTCCCCTAATATTGAATAATTAAGAATACTTAAGAGACAGGAAATTTTTTTATTTCATATTTATTATATATCAATAAATTTAAATTAAAAATTATATTTTATAAATTTATTTGTAGTTTATACTATTTAGTTTTACAACATATTACAATTTTAATAAAACTTATGATATTTTTTTTTTGACAAAAGTGGTCGAGCCACTGAATATATTTATATTTTTTTTAAAAAAATTGATTAAAAAAAGCTCAATCGGGAAAGAATCAGTAAGAAAACCCAGAATCATCGCTCAATACAAAAAAGATCATCGATATTTACAACTATTTATATCGACGATAAATTGCTCAATCATACAATTTGAAGATTATCCTTCCTCCCATAGCTACAAAATTTGAGCAATTAAAATACAAAAATCATCAGACTGTAACAAAGTTTGTCATAATTCAAACTCTCAAATTTTTTTGAAGTCATCTTTTTACTCCTCCATTTCGACGCTTTCCTCCCCATGTGCTGCCATGAACTCACCTGATGCGTGTCCCCAACCAACAGATGAATGGATGTGAGGAGAAGCCTCCCACCCTGACCTACCATCTAAGGTGAAATCAATAGGAGACCGAAAAGTTGCCCCTTGCTTCCATTGACAAAATTGTACACTAGATTGTGGCATTTTCCAACCTGAGCCAGTGGCCGCGTCACTTGACAAAGTTGACATTCCATGTTAATGGTCCTGGGAAGCTTCAACATTAATAGTTTGTGAACCACACCTCACTCCTTGATTCAGAGGATGCGCTCAAAGAGAGACCCCTGAAGAAATCCCCTCAGAGCTCTATAGTGCATAGTCCATGTTGGAAAGGGTTAGCATATCCAGAATAGGGTAACCAATATGCTTCACTCTTTCTTCTAACTAATACCCTAGAGCCCTAGCTATAGCTTGTAGAGCGGATTTCATGAAGCGAGGAGTCTACTTCTCAAATGATTTTTGTAGAGCTTCATACATGACCATGAAATCATGCCTTTGTAATAATTGAGACCTCAAAAATAGACCACCAAATAATGCATTACTAGACCATAAATCATACTGCTGCATAGCCTTTGTAAGCTTGTTTTCATTCCAGACCTGTGGATGGACAACCTTTCTCACCAAGATTTCTAATAGAAGGACCGACTGTAATAGATCCATGGCATTCGAAAAGAATATGGACACTATGTTTGATGGAAATATAAAATGTTGAGATGAAGGGGATAAAACTTCTTCCCCAATTACCCGTTTAATAGCTCTATGAATAGTTGGAGAATAAATAGAGAACATCGCATCCATTACGATTTCATCAGTTTGCAAGGGAAAAAAAATTTCATCAACATTCAGAGTAATCCAAATTCAGTAATTTTTGGGCAACAAGGTCCTGTGAAATTGATTGCAAGAATCACACTTAACGCAAGACTTTGATGGCATCGACATTTTCAGACAAAAAAAATCCGAGAACACAACTTGTTGGATGAAATGAAAAGAGAGGTCACTCCCACCTATTATACTAGCAAATAATGGAGGGCACCATAGTACCAAGGCATGTATAATAATTATCAAATTCCTGTAGATACGTGCAAAAAATTTGAAGGACTAAACACCATGTGAATAATGAACTTATCCAATCTCTGTAGTGATCTCACATCATGCAAGAAGCACCACACAACCAGCTTGGCAATTTGCTGTATCCAGATGATGTCCTTTTTCTTGAAGCTTGGCGGTTGAAATTAAATTGACATGAAATTCACTAACTTCTCCCTTTGTTGTGGTAATGATTTTGACTGAGAGCAATTAATTATGATTAATTATGACAATCCACTAACTCATGATTAATTAACATTTGCAAATCTATGTGCTGCTCAATGAGTGTCATTGGTTGCATTGTAAAATTAGTGATGCCATTGCAACCTAAATTTGAAAGATAGTCTACAACTTTGTTTTCCTCTCTAAATGTGTGAGATATAGTCACTTCAGAAATTTGATCAATTAAGATCCATATTTGTTGGAGAACATACTGAAGTTTCCATGGAAACATTTGTCTCTTGATGCAAGCAGTAACTATTACTTGAGAATCTCCTTCGATCTGGACTCGTTGATAGTCCCCTCTCCTTACAAGAATTAATCCTGAAAGAAAAGCTTGAGCCTCTGCTATATTATTAGTTCCTATTGGTAAAGGTGCCATTGTAATTACAAGCACTTTACCTTTACAATCTCTTAAACATGCCCCTAACCCTGATTTTCCTAGGTTTCCTCTAGATGCCCCATCAAAATTGAGTTTCACAAATCCTGACTGCAGAGGCTGCCAATGCACTGTTGATCTATCTATTTTTGTTTGTGTTATCCTGATTGGTTCAAATCCTAATGGAATAAATAATGATTTCCATTCATGAATGATACATCCATCCCATGTAGTGATACCTAGATTGATTTTACATCTACTAAGGCTTGCATTAGTAACTTCTGATATTGATTTTTCAATGCCCTCTATCACCTTGTCTAGGGATGAGAATTCTTTTCTACAGATCCTCTTATTTCTTTACCACCAAATTTCCCAAATTACTAATGCTGGAGTGCATTTCCAGATTCCCACAAAGAAAGCATCGAGGAAAAAGATTGGCCATGCTTGAAAAATATCCCAAATGTTATTCTATAATGGAGTGAAGTAATATAATTTTCTGAGAACAAACATCCAACACTGATATGCAAAGGGACATCTTACAAAAAGATGATCAACTGATTCATATTCTTCATCACATAATACACACTTGAATGGAGGAGAAATACTTAACCTTTCCAACCGATCACTTGTGAGGATGCTATGCTTAATTGCTAGCCACACAAAGCAACCTTCCTTTGGTAACACCACATAATTCCAACATAACATATAGGCTCAAGATGGACTTTTCTCTTATGCAACTCTTTGTAGAAGTTTGTATCCTTCTTTGATTGAATATTTACCATTCTTGGCTGGTATCCACAATAATCGATCCTCACAATTGGATACAAATGCTTGTCTTTCTGTAAGAATAGTTTGAAAAAACTCTCTACCTTGGTTATCTAAAGGGAGTTGATCCAGATCTTTCCATATTACTTTCCTTGAAAAAAGACAGACTGCATCTATAAAATGAATAACATGATTTCCCCATGCTGATTTTGAAGTTGATACAATTTCTTGAATGTTTGGTAGTGTGATTAATGGGGGTTGTCCATTCCAAGAATCTCTCCAAAAATTAATCTTGTCACCATAATTTAGTTCCCAAGAAATGTATTTAAGGACAATGTCTCTGGAGGAAATCATGAAATCCCAAATAACAGACCCCTTGGGAGGATCCAACATGGAAAATATTCTATGTGGATCATTTCTATCTAAATATGTTTGTTGCATTACCTGACACCATGTTGATTGTGGTTTACTGTACATTTGCCAAATCAGCTTGCCACCAAAAGTTGTGTTCCTCTTTGACAAATCATGAATTCTTGCTCCCCCTAATGCAAGAATATGTGCCATGTCTTGGAGAGAAATAAGTGGATTTTTTTTTTCATTTGGCATATTTCCCACCCATAGAAAACCCCTAATTAGTTTCTAAATTTGTATTAGGATTGACGGGGGGGGCTTGAAGGACAACCAAATAGTAATTTGGAATTGCTGAAAGTACTGATTTAATAAGTAAGATTCTGCCTGATAAGGAAAGCCATCTTGCTTTCCATGCCACAACTTTACTCTTAATTCTTTGAAGAACCACATTCCAATAGGTTGTCTTATTAGATCCCATAAAAAAAGGGATTCCAAGGTAAGTGGATCGTAAAAAATCCTCAAAAAATCCCAAAATCTGCACTATTTTGTTTGATATAACTTTATTGGTATTGAATAAAAAGATCTTTGACTTTTGAGGATTAATTTTTTGCCCCGAGACATCTGAATATAGTTGCAATATTTTCTTAATCTACCTAGCTTCTGAAACTTGTAAGACACCAAAAAGTAGTGTGTCATCAACAAACAATGAATGCGTAATTGATATTTATGTACCCTCAATTTTTGCTCCTTTCCACTTGTCAATTAAATGATGATGCTTGATATTCCTACTAAATGCTTCAGCCATGATAATGAATAAAGCCAAGGAAAGTGGATCTCCTTGTCTGACACCTTGTGTAGAAGAAAAGAAACCTGATGTTGCTCCATTGATTATCACTGAAAACCAAGCCCCAAAGATGCATGCTTTGATCCATTTACACCAGCATTTGGAGAAACCCATTTTTTGAAGGAATTGAAATAGGAAAGTCCAACATACTCTATCATATGATTTTTGCATATCTAACTTGATTACAAAATTGGAAGACTGATTAATGCTGATGGAATGGAGAACTTCATGAGCTACCATTTCTCCCTCCATAGTTTCTCTGCCTGGAATGAATCCACCTTGTTCCGAAGAAATTATGTGCAGAAGGAGATGTTGCAGGCACAAATAAATAGCTTTGGTGATAATCTTGTACATCAGATTACAAAGTGAGATTGGGCAGAAGTCAGCAAAAGTTTTAGGCTCCTTAATTTTTGGAATGATTGCAATATTTGTAGTATTAAAGTACTTGAGCATAGATCTATTTTTTCTAGATTCCTCAATAGCTGCTAGTAAATCCCAACCAATAAATTCCCAACAACTCTGAAAGAAGAGCGCCGTAAAGCCATTAAGCTCTAGAGCTTTGTTTGGAGGAAATGAGAATACTACCTCTCTAAGTTCTTGAGAGGTGAAAGGGGCCATAAGCTTGATATTCTCAACGGGAGACACCATCATTGGTACAACCTGAAGGATATCATCCACTTGTGAAGGTAGAGGTGTTGGATAGTTTTCTAGAGCAAGAAGGTTCTTAAAAAACTTGACACCTTCATCTCTGATTTGCTATGCATTAGTTAAACTATTACCCAAATCTGAATATTTGATTTGAAAAATTGTTTTAGATGCTCATTTTTGTTGGGCTGAAGCATGAAAGTACTTTGTATTTTTATCTCCTTGTTGTAACCATACTTCTGTAGATTTTTGTCTCCAATATTCTTCCTCCCTACTACACAATTCCTCCCATTCTTGCTGAAGACTTTTTTGCTTAACATAAGTATCATTATCCATCCCATGTTGAATGATGTTACTATAAATTTCATTTAGTTGCAATTTGATGACCTCTTTTTGTTTGAATACATTCTTAAAGACATGCTGATTCCATTTTTTGATTTGCTCCTTAACATGTTTCAATTTCATAGCAATTGATGCATCTTAGAGCCTAGAACAAAGGGAGCACTGATCCACCATTGTTTTAAAAGTGGAAGGAAATGTGGATTCCGTAGCCACATTCTTTCAAACTTAAAAGAGGATCTATACTGATTTTGATCAACAATTACTGGTTGACTGATAGTTAGGGAGATTGGAAAATGATCAGACCCTGGCAATGACAATATCTTTGATTGAATTTGATAATTGCATAGTTTCCATTCATGAGAAAGAAGAAACCTGTCCAACTGAGATGCAATTTGTGCAAATCCAAATCTCCTATTTGTCCATGTAAACTTACCATTAAAAGGCTGAATGTCCATGAGATCATTATTATCCATGAATTGTGAGAAATCTTGAATAGTTTTGAGGGGAGGAAAAATTCCTCCAACCTTCTCTTCATGATTCAGAATTGCATTAAAGTCACCACCCAAGATAACTTGATGAGAATTTTGCATTTGAATTAATTGAGTTAGTCTGTCCCAAATTTTAAGTTTATCATGTGTAGAAGTAGGGCCATAAACATTTATCAAAATGAAGGAAACATCAAACTTTGACATCTTCAACAATTTCCAATTTGAGTGCTGCTAAATTAGTTGTCCCTGAATTGTTAACGGATTCCATAAAACAATAAGGCCACTAGAGGCTCCAATGCTAGGAGAATGTGATGAAGACCACCTTGGCCATTTAGCCATAGTTTTTTCAAAGGTATCTTGTGATAATTTTGTCTCCTATAACATAATAATATCAGCCTTCATAGTTTTAATTAATTGGTGAATCCTACTTCTTTTGTCAGAGGCATTAATGCCTCTGACATTCCATGAGTTTATCTTCATTTCTGACAAGGAGAAATTTTTGTTCTCCTCGTCACTCTTTTGGTAACTACAAATTTGTCATCTAATGTCATTTATACACCTGAAGCAATCTTAGTTCTAGTCTTTGATCCCTTAGGTCGACCTCTTGATTTGGGCATCTTGAGAGCATGCTGATGTTGAGAAGGAGACTGAATAATTGAAAAAGATTGATGATGATCAAACAACATCAAGGTGTTCTGAGATTGTGAATTAGATTGTTCCTTGATAATCTTAGTCTCCCCCAAATTTGTGTCCTCGTAATGGAAAATCGAGTTATCAACTACTTGTTGATATATACAATCTTCAACTCCTAAGGGATTATTAGTAGTGAAAGAATCTAATAATAGAGCTATCTTATCAGTTTGGCATGCATATTTCTCAATCTCTACAATCTTACAACTATTGATTTTCTTTGGGACAACCTGACTATTCCAATACTAAATCTTTAAGCAGCTCATCAAGATCATTATTCATTTGATTGCCTAAATTGAATCCTTCTTCCTCTGCTATACCAAAAATTATATTGGAAGCAATCATTGAAACAATCTAATCTCCAATTTGATGTGCTTTCCAATCTGCATACTGATTCTTGGTAATAAAATCCTATGTTTTATTGCAGACTATTGAAGATCCTAAATTAAATGGCCTAATCCTCAATGCATCCAAAGCCATAAAATGCAAAGGAGGTGTTTTTGGAGGAAAGGCATAAAATTCCTTTGGCCCAGCTGAAAAGCATTAAATGAAAGGCATAACTAATTTCAAAAGCATAGAGAGCTTAATTCCTATAAAGTTATGGTTTACCAAACTCTTAGGATCTTTTGTAGGGTTGACAAAATGTGAGGAATCCTTAGGAGCTATATCAAATTCTGGTATAGCTTTGTGGGCACATAAATTGGGATCTATACTATGATCTAAACATACTTCCTCTAGACCCTCAACTATATGTTGGCATTGAGTATTCAAGTGACCTAGCCTTGTTTGAAATTTTTGAACCGTTAGCTCATCCTGAATCTTAAGGGATTGATTCCATAAGCCCCACTCAGAATTTATTGAAATGTGAGTAGGAAAAGACTTCCACATGTCTAAGAGCAAACAAACTCTAACATCCAAATGTGGGCGATCATAAGGTATAAGATCATACTTAAGAAAAATTCCCAATTTATTAGCAAGGATTTCAATAATTTGGGGATCCCTATATTCAAGAGGTAGTAACAGGAAAGAGATCTAGTAAGGGTAAAAGTGGACATCTGCAGGTTGGGGCTTGAAAATATATTAAATTAATATTTAATTTCATTATCATAGTTTTATTTCAAAAAATTGATTTAAAAATTTATTATAAAATTAATAGTGCAAATTAAAATATTGAATTTTTTAACTATGTGAAATATGATAGTTATATGAAAATATTTTGAATATATATTTTTGATAGAAAAAAATAGAAAGAGGGTGCTAGCCCATGGTACAGTAAGACTAGAAGCACATTAACAACATATTAATAGCACTAGTCACATAGTAGTTTAACAACAGAAATAAAACTGTGTAGTCTGCCTCTATCAAAAACAAACATGTAGGTCCTTTTCAAAAAGAAGAACCAAAGTAGCATAACCAATAAGTAGACAAAATATTAACAATAACAAGCCACACAAGGCTAAACCAGTGTTTTAAGAGCTTAACTAGAAAACAAAAAATAAAAAAAGGGACCTGGGACTAACAGGCCCATGCCAGTACAAACACCTCATGGACCACAACAGCTAGGATCTCCCACCCAGACGTTTGGACATCAGGGTCGTGGCCACTCTTCCTGTAGGAATAGGAACATGTCTCTATTATCCTTGTCAGCTTCCAATTTACCGCCAACCATCTTCTCCTACATGTTACATAGGGTCATAACCGAAGCGTACATGACCTTGATTGAAAACTTGTTCGAATCAACAACCCAAGCTTTGATCTCTCTCATGTCCTTTTTGAGGCTGAGGATCTCCATACAGCTCATTGAACTTCTACTTGAGGGATCCTTTAAACCTATCACTCTCCTCTATCACCACTGTAGTGTGCTCAATGTGAGGGGATTTAGCATGTTTGGTGTGAGGAGAGAGCGGGAGCAAGGTATTTCTATGAGGCTTATCCTCCATCTCTGGTAGAGGATTCAAGGGGGGAGTGTTGCTAGAACTAGGTGAGTTTAGGTGTTCAACTCAGGATCCCTTAATGGAACCAGAGGAAGCAAAGGTGTCCATATCCTCTGACCAAGAATTTTCCTCCATGGCCATTTCCCTGAGAATTATTTTGCATTTCTCCTTGGTAATCCTATTAGATCATCGGATAGTACCCCCAAATCCACCTCTAGCTCAACATGGATGTCCTAATTTTTTCATTTTTTGGGCTTCCTCTTAGTTTTAGGGGTGCTGTCAACCCCCATCTTATTCTTTTCTTCCATTGACTTAGAGACATGAGATTCATCAAGATCCTCCCCCCTTTTAAAGGGGTTCCTCACACACCTTTTGTAGCTTTTACCTTCCCAAGGGCCAAGGTCAGTCTCCTGGATTTCCTGTAAGGACTAGGAGGGGGACTGGGTGGGGTATTGGCTTCTAAAGTAGAGACTTGCTGGGTTACCTCCTTAATGATAAGGGGAGGCTGGGGAGGAGGGAAAATGGCTTTATGGAAGTTGTAGAGGTAGAGTAAAAGGCCCCGGTGAAGGATAGGGACCGACTTCTTAGTATTTTTTCTCTCCTTAATGTCCAGGATGTTGCTTTCAATCGAGTGAAGGAGATAGAAGGGGATGGAAATGAGGTCTCTATTCCCAATATGGTTGAGGAATGAAAAATGATAGTAGTAAAACACAATGAATTTACCTTTGAGGGTGAAGTATTTCATGATTATATGACATACCTTGGGCCAAAATTCAAGGAGTTGCTCACGGTTAAAGCCACCAGACTTTTTAACAGGTTTCTCTCCCACCCTGAAGAAATGGTTTAGACTGGTTAAGTTCAGCATTTCACTGGTCTTTTTATACATCCTACCCTCCATAGACAACCCTATAGCCTTAGAAATGACCTCTTCATTTAGCTAAAAATGCAAGCCCCCAATTGACACCTTCCTGTTATCCCATGAGGACATGAATTACTTAGAGATTTTCTCATTGTGGCCTCCCTTCATTCTTTCCATGAAACCCTAGATGTCATTGCCTTTGTAGTAGTGGGTCACCAGGGGGTCAGAGGAGAACTCCTCTTCAATCTTATCTGGCTCAATGTGCAACATTTTTCCTCCCATGGCAACTAGACCAGTTTCTACCGCAAGAACCCTTTGGAAGTTGCAAAGTCGAGCTTCACAAACCAATGTAAAGGCTAGGTCTTTTTGAAATAACCATTTTAAGAGAATATCATTCATAAGAGGTAGGAGTTGGGTGATTTTTGGGCAATTGAGCTCCGTACAAAAAAATTCAGTGGATCTCCAAGCCTAATAATTATAAATTAAGTTGAATTCACCCTTAGTGTCCTTAGTAATCGAGATTACTTGGTGATGCAAACAACTATCTCTCCACACGTACTTACGCAAAAGGAAATTATGAACTTTTATGGAGTTTTGTGCATACATAGTCATCACTATATTAATCATCATATTAAGCCAGCATGAACACAAGGTGGGGCCCTCAACAATATTGGTGACAACTTGGATCATTTCAAACATTGTTGATGATGTGTTTTTCTCACCTGATCAACCACTGGGTCTCCTTTGGTAGCTCACTAACTGCCTCCCAATTAACTAGCCTGGCTTTCTTGAGCCCAATGACAGCCAGATAATCCACCATGACATTAGCTTCCCTGTAAGTATGGGATATAGTCGAGCTTTGGAGATTGTTAAGTAGCTCCCAAATTTCCCCTATTATGGTGTTCACCTGCCATCCCACACTCAACCCTTTTTTGATGGCCTCAACAATCACTTTGGAGTCCCCCTCGATCATCAGCAGTTTGATATTCATGGTGATGGAAAATTTTAAACCCCAAAGGAGAGCCATTCCTTCAGCTTGATTGATGGTATTGTTTTTGAGTGGCCTGACGTAAGCTAGTAGGCAATCACCATTGTGGTCTCTTAGCACTCCACCCCCACTTTGGGTGAGCTTATTAGCCACACCATCAAAATTTAGTTTGGTCCAATCCATGGGCGGGGCAACCCACCAAGTAGAATTTTGAGCCATTAACCTAAAGTTATCGAACCTAGTGAAGCCAGTCAATAAGTTCCATTTATCCACCATTTTGATTTCCCAAGCAAAGGGGGGTGTTGAGGGGAGTTTCTAGTTAGCGAAGCCAACATTCTCACATAGGAGCTTGGTGCCTAGATGGAGAGAGACCTCATGTGGGGACTCGGTCTCCCTAAATATCCTATTATTCCTTTCTTTCCAAATAGTCCATCATAATAGCAAAGGAAGAAGCCACCATAGGAGCTAGAGGAGAGGATGACTAGAGGGGGATCACCAGCAAGTGAATTGGTGAACATCCTTCCCCATAACCTAGGGGACCCCCAGTTTTTCAATATTTCCTTTCTAAATAGTAGCAGAATACTCACTGTGTATGAACAGGTGATCCATGGTTTCCTCTTCCTTTTTGCACAGGACACATTTGCTACCAAGAGAGAATCCTCTTCCTATGAGGTTGTCTTGAGTTAAAAATTTACCATGCATAAGCGTCCACCAAAAGAAATTGATTTTCAGAGTAAGTTGTGGGATCCACACCTTACTCCAATCTTTTGGATTATTCTCCTCCTTCAGTAGAAGATTATAAATAGACTTAACAGAGAAGGTGCCCACTTGGGTGGGAGCCCAAATAATGAAATCTTGTCCAGTAATTCTAGGTATCCTAACATTCCTAAGGGTTTCCATAAGCTCATAAGCCTCTTGGTTTAATTCAGGTCTATCCCTAACCAGAATACCTAAATCCTTCTAGCTCCTATCAGACATGTAGTTAGAGACTCTATTACCAAGGGTAGGTCTGATGTAGTTCACGAGCGGACCAAACCTTCCTCCTAGGGTGGTGTAGTTCTGTATCCATGAGTCATGCTAGAATTTGATGGATCTCCCAACCCCAAGTTGCTAGAAGACCCCCTTAGAAAGCATGGTTTTGCACTTGCAGATGTTAGTCTAGATTTTGGAACCAATGGGAAGGTAATTATCTTGGAACAACATCCCATAAGGGTGTCCTTGAATTTATTTCACTTACATTATCTTGCACCAATCTTCTTTCCTTTCAATTAGATTCCAAACCACTTTCGTGGTGAGGGCTCTATTCAGCAAGCTAATTCATCTAAGGCCTAATCTGCCCAACCCTTTAGGAAGGAAAACCATTTCCTAATTGACCAGGGACATCCTCCTCTTCTCTTCCAAGCTAGCTCACATAAAGGTTCTCTAAATCTTTTCAAGCCTGTCAGATATGTTGTTCTTGATCTTGAAGAGGGATAGGAAGTAAACAGGAATCCCTTGGAGAGTAGAGGCAACCAGCTAAAGTTTACCAGCATTGCTCAGGATCTTCCCCTTCCAACCAGCAAGTTTTTTCTGAGTTGTTTCCAAGATGGAATTCCAGAAGTCTTGGGAGACCTCTTTGACAGTGAGAGGGAGGCCCAAGTAGGTAGAGGGGAGCGAAGATGATTGACAAACCAAAATTTGAAGCACTCTAGTTTGGGTCTTGATGGGTGTGTTTAAGAAGAAGAGTCTACTTTTCTGATAGTTTAAACACTATCCCGAGGCTAAGACATAGTTCTCCAAAAGATACTTCCACTATCTAGCTTCAAACACTGATGAGTACCCAAAGAGGAAAGTATCATCCACAAATTTCTCTAGAATAGCTTATTATAGAGTGGAAGTAGGTTTTATTCCTTTTATTCTTCCCATGGAAGAGAGAATAGTCATATTCTTATTGAGGACCTTAGCCACCATGATAAATAAATAGGGGGAGAGAGGGTCACCCTGCCGAAGACCTTTTTTGGGTTGAAAGAAGCTGCTTGAGGAGCCATTGATCAAAATAGAGAAGCTAACAGTTTGTGTACATTCTTGAATAATGTGGATAACTTTCTCATTAAAGCCCATTCTATAAAGAATTATATGGAGGAAGGACCAATTAAATTTATCATAAGCCTTAGAGATATCAAGTTTGAAAGCCATACCTGGTGCTTTGCTCCTATCCATGGAGTGGATTATTTCATGAGTAGATATGGCTGCATCTAGAATCCACCTTCCCAAAACAAAGCCCTTTTGAGTAGGACTGATCAATTTGTCCAGGAGGGGCTTCATTCTGTTGACCAGGATCTTGGTAAGGATTTTATAAAAAGTGTTACAAAGGCTGGTAGGTCTAAAATCCAACATAGAGGTGGGGTTGTCATTCTTAGGGACTAACACAATATAGGTCTTGTTATGATGCTTTAGAAACTGCCCCATTCTGAAGAAATCTCTGGCAACATGGGAGACATCTAATCCAACAATATCCTAGTATTCTTGAAAGAATGCTGGGGGGAACCATTGGGGCTCGGAGCTTTATAGGCACCCATAACAAAGACTGCAGCTTTGACTTCCTTGTCAGAAACATGTTTAGTGAGGTGATCATTATCACTGTGAGTAACAACACATTGGATGTGTTCAAGGAGCTGATTTTGCACAATAATAGGGAAAAAATGACATTCATTAGAATACAATACTTTAAAGTAGTTGGCTGCAACCTGCATAATTTTTTCCTTTTCAGTAACTTCATTTCCTCTTTCATCCCTAATTGCATTGATGGTGTTTCTTCTTTTGTGATTGCTAGCAGATCTATGGAAGAAGGAAGTATTCCTGTCCCCTTCAGAAAGCCACTGGATCCTGGAGGGTTGCTTCCAATAGATTTCTTCACTTCTCAGAGCTTCCTTCCACTTGTGTCTAGAGCCTTTTCTTCTTCCATCTACAACTGGGGGTGGATATTACTGTGTGTGTGAGTTTATGACCTGCAACACCACACTTCAATAATACATTATATCACTTGTTAAAAGGATTAGTCAAGAAAATTCAAGAAAGTAGCAAGTGAAGTCATCTTATTTCTCTCTAGTTAGTGCAAGTGTGAAATAAGGGTTGTTAGCTCTTAGATTTGACCCTTAAACAGTGACAATGTGATAGTAAAATGAGAGATTTAAATGCAATATGTATGAAATTAACTAGATCTAGAAAATACTTCTCAATTAAGCATGAAAACATGAATTCTTTACCAAATAACCCAATTGAGAGATTTCCTAATTAGCTAAAGCATGAAATTAAGCATGAAAACATGAGAATAACTATCAAATTCAAAGCATTAAGAGTGAAAACATTAGCAAGAGGGTTCACAATCCAAAGATTATGAAGCCTCCACCTCCAAGATAAGCTCCAATCTTCAAGAAATTAAGATGAGAGTTCTCAATCCAAAGATTAAGAAGCCTCAAGAGTTCACAATATCAATAAGATAGAGCCAAAATTCTTACATCAAGGAGAGAGAATGAGATTTTGAAAATCCTCTTTTATAGATTGTAGGAGGAATTGAATGGTTGAGATGCTTCTGTGAGGAGTGGTTGAGATGCATCTTGGCTTGATCCTTGATCCATGTGAGAGCCTCTTAATGATTAAGGTGTGCTTGTTGTGTTTGTTTGATTTAAGAGGTATTTATGATTTTATTTTAATTAATAACTCTAGCCATGCATTTGGTGGGATTGAATTAATTAAATAGACCTAGAGTCATTTGACTTGATTTTTCTTGAAACCTTGGTGATAAATATTTGATTTAGGATTTGATTGATTTTATTGAATTTTTAGGATTTATGTTAATGATTGGGAATCAAATTAACATAATCAAGCTTATATGTCAAATTAAGGGAAAATAGGGCCTTAGGTTCTATTAGCCCAATTTTAGGTGATTACATTTGCCCCTCTTTGAATTACTTTGTGAACAACACAAGGATTCAAAGAAAATTTGATTCAAAGTATGATCTAGGAGATTTAGAGAGCAGCGAGAACTACTCTGAACTCAAGCGATTTAGAGAGTAGTGAGGACTATTCTGACCTTAAGGAGATTTAGAGAGTAGCAAGAACTACTCTGAACTCAAGTGATTTAGAGAGCAGTGAGGACCACTCTAATTTTAAGGAGATTTAGAAAGAAACAAACCTACTTTGAAAGATTTAGAGAGCAGTTGCGAGAACTACTCTGAATTTGAGAATTCTGAGCCTGCTCGAAGGAAATCCTACTTCATTTGAAAGGTCATGAATTATGAACTTGATTGAACAAGAATTGACACTATTGGTTCCAAGCTTGATTGAACGAAAAATGATAGGAGATTTTGAAAAGAATTTTCAGTTAAATTTGATCATGCTGAGAAATAACCAATTTGATTTGAAGTGATGAAATTGATCAATGTCGTAAAGATTAACAACCTGAACTTGATTGAAGAAAACTATCATGCCCCTAGTGTTGAAGAATTTGATTCAAAGAAATAGTATTATTATGCCCCCTCAGGACCGAAATAGGAATGAATTTGAATAAAATCATCAGTTTCAAGCATATATGAAGAATCATCGTGATTAAAATGATCCTGGATCAAGCGAAGATCGATGTGAAAGAATTATCAAGCCATTTAGATCAATTTTAGTGCTCCAGAAGCACTATTTGACCAAGTATGACCAAGAATTTGAGAGAGTTGAGCAAGTTTGACTGATGTTTAAGCAATATCCTAGCATTAAAAATTTATTGCTTTAGTGAGAAAATTACTTTCCGTAGCTTCCGACAAGCTTTATATGCATTAATTGCGCTTTGTTAAGCTTTGATTGAACTTTGACTACTTTTGACCATTGATTTGGCTGAAAATTATTACTGTATTGATTTGCCTTGCTCACGGTATCCTTTCTGCTCAGTTTGCCCCTGTTGGATTGTGATTTGACCATGTTTGACTTGTACACTTTGAAAGTTGACTTTTCTTTGGAACTCTATTTTTACTATCTCTGAGTGGTATAAATCACCTATTTCAATTTTAGTCCTAATATTAAGCCTCGATTATGTCTTAGCATTAATTGTCCCTTAGGGTTTCGGAGCTCCCGAGAGGCTTAAATAGGTCAAAAAGACCATTTTTACTATTCATTTTCACTTTTACCCTTTGAATTTTTACCGAGCTCTTAGTGACAATGGTGTTCCTAGTGAAGAAGCATTGATTCGAGATGGCCAGATGATACAACCAACCGCAACATTACACACCACCTGTGAGTACTTGTTAACGAACCCTGTCAATTTGAAAATTTTAAATTTCATGCATTTTTAGGCATTTTATAGCCATTTCAATTTTCAATCGCATCTCAAATGCGGGATCATGTCTGGTCAAACCCATGTCATATCCTGCATCCTAGATCACATATGGGATTTCCCGGATTGCACCCCAACAAGTCACATCAAGTAATATTCAAGTAAGTTCAAATTTTTGTCTCTTTTTAGTTACAAGGTCGCATCTGGCATACCAGATCGCGTCCTAGATTTCCCGATCCGCATCTGGGATTTCTTGGATTGCATCTAGTTTTAGGGTTTCCCAATCTGCATCTAGGATTCTTGGATCACTTTTGGTTTTTCTAACTTTTTGATCCAAGTGGACTTGTTTTTTTGAACTTTGAGAAATTTTTCGGCCAATTTCTATTGTCTAATGCTGACATAGTGCCCCTATTTTCTGTTGTGTAGAGTGATTTCAATGTTGTCTCTTTCAGATCTCCTAGGCCAATTCAGGTGTTAGCTCTGCATTATCAGCTAAGTCAAGTGGATCAACATGTAATTCTACTGTGTGGACTCTGGAGCTTGGTGCATTTACCTGATATTTGGGTGAATTACGACCTTCTTACAACATTGGCGGAGCGATGGCACTCTGAGTATAACACATTTCACCTACCCATCAGTGAGATGACTGTTACACTAGAGGATATGTGGCAGATTTTGCATGTTAATGTCATGGGAACATAGATAGAGTATGAGGCATCTGGTCTAGTAGCGATTGCAGATGCCCGTAGATTATTTCAGGATGACACCATCACGGGGTGAAATTTGAGTTGGGACCACATGGTCACCAACTATGCCCCTCTTCCTATATATTTAGCTGGTTTGATAGGTGGTTTGTTGATACCTGATAGGGGTCAACATGGCTTTATGTACGGTTGGTCGAGAGTGATCAGTCACATGATCCAGGCCCCTTAGAGATATGTTTGGGGTAGTTGTATCCTGGATCACATGTATCATGAGCTTCATGAGATCGTTTATCAGCACTTGCAATCCATGACTATGGGGAGTGTAGTTTTACAGATCTGGACATGGGAGCATATTCATGTCACATGTCCCATAGTAGATAGACACCGCGACATTGGTCTTCCCTATATATTTATGTGCTTTGGTCTCATTCAATAGCCCCACCTAGGCAAGTTGGAGTATTGGCATCATTTTTTAGATGATGTCACTGATGTTGTATGGCACCCCTATCTAGATTGTGAGGCATGGCCATCTGATGCTAGGTAGATGCCTTGTTTCTTCCATAGTAGGTACCTTGTCGGCCGCACTAGATACATTGTTTAGTGATTTATGATTACTTAGGTATGCCGATAGTATGGATGAGTACAAGGCATGTCCCAAGAGACATCCTTATATGCTCGTATTAGGAGTGAGGAGGCTCAATGGGGTGCCTGATTGGTATTTAAGATAGTTGTGCACGATATCTCTTAGATGGCTTGTGTCGACTAGGATTATTAGGGAGATGTTCATGATGCAGGAGTGACATATGAGTATCATGCTCATTATCTTAGACATCCATATCCTAGATTTACTGTGCCTGATAAGGCCATTCCATAGATCGAGGATGCACTGGATTATGATCTTGAGGATGATGTTGGTGGTTGAGGCTGACTTGCATGAGGTGCTGACAGGGGGAGAGGGTGAGATGGAGCCCATAGAGGTAGAGGATATGGAGATGGAGGAGATGAAAGGGGTGGTGGTGGTGGTGTAGTCATAGGGAGTAGCAGATGGTGGGCCTTTGGGGGGGAGTCTAATCATCATAAAAAATGGAGAGCATAGGTTACTCCTCCTTAGAGGGATACATGGCCTTTGTTGCATCATGATGAGTATGCCTAGAGAGCTACGGGGGGACGAGATCAGGATCAGTAGTAGTAGTAGGAACCTTAGGATCCACCTACAGGTGGTGAAGGAGACATATTATCATAGTATGTGCAGGAGAGAGCTGCATTGAGATTAGAGCTGGCGACCCTCCGAGCCCAGTTATTAGAGTGGGACACATAGTTGGTGCTTTTGAGGGCAGAGAGGGACACATAGATGGTGCAGTTGAGAGTGGATAGAGATACCTAGTTAGCACAGTTGAGGACAGCTAGTGAGACATAGATAGCACAGTTGATGGCACACCAAGATACATAGCTTGCGTAGTTGAGAGCCGAGAGAGATAGATATGTGCACATTGCCACCCACTAGGGATAGAGGGCCACCTATTATTTCATGTTGTATTGTGTTGCAGTTCCTATCACCCAGAGAGCTCCTCTTTATTCATTTATTACACAACAGTCTAAGGGAGCCATGCCTCCTCCTCCACCACCTGGTAGAGGAACCCCCTCCCGATCCTCTAGTAGAGGACGAGGGGGCCAGTGAGGTTTAGATCTCATGATTTATTATTCATATTTGTATCATTGGACATATTGTACTATATTGGATATCTTGTACTTTTACCATTTTTGATCTATGTACTTGCTCCTATCTAATGGACTTTATACTTGTTGATACATTATGTCATATGCTGATATGTTGATACTCTGATCCACTGATGTTTTGATATTCTGATGTTGACACTTTGATTCTTTCTGATGGACATTCTTGATACTCTATTATGCATATTTTTGACATTTTTCTATGATGATATATTGATGCTCTTGTTGATTCAGATATGGACATTTCATCTAATATTGTTGTTTCTTCATGTGATGTTTTCAATTTCTGCACATGTGATATGTCTGATATTTATCTTATGCTTCGAATATTGATGCGATTGTTATACTTGGCCATGATTAGATTAGGTGATGATAGAATGATGTCATTATATATTTCACTAATATATGCTCATGTTTTTGTTATTTTCAAAGCTTTTATGAGTGCATGGATGTATGAGATGTATTGTGATGTGATGTATGGATATCTCATCTTTATTTATGTATGGATGAACATGGATGCATTATGCAAATGGTTTTATGATGTGAAATGAATTTATGAATGCAAATGGATATCAATGATTTATACTCAGTCATTTTAGTTTTAGCTCTTTTATGATTTCATGATGCACTTGGTCACACATATCAAATGGTTAATGCTTTCAAAATTTTCAGCCCACAATGAAATGTTTTAGATATATTTTTAGTTTACATCAATATTTCAGATAGTTGAATCCACACTTTCATGCTTATGCAACCTAAAATGATTACAACTATATTAAAATGAATGCAATTTTAAAATAAACTTCAATGCAACTAAAGACAATAAAATGCATCTAAATGAACCTAATGCAAATTAATATGATATGCAACTAAAATGAACTCTAATGAAATTAACTTATGAAATACATCTAGCTTAAGACACTAATGAAGGGTGCTCCCCTTAATACCACAAACACATAACAGAAATAGAGAAACCACAACAATATGCAAGAACAGAAAATTGGCTTCTTATTATCTCCACAAATGTGGAATTACAAACTTTTAGAATTACAATATGCAAAGCCACATGGGCATTCCCTTACAATATTCTGTATGACAAAGCCTTGAATCAATACCCAGATCTACTACCCAGAACTATTCTAAACTGCCTAAGACAATAATACAGCCTTCCTTATATAGGCAATTTTTCACCGCCTGGGAAGGTTCCAGAATTTTAGCCAATAAGGCCGACCAAACATAGAATTATTTTATTTTACATTTCATTACATCATAGTCGGCTCAAGATAACCTTTGAAACCTGAACATAAATTTTGAAGAAAATTATTTTTTGCCATTTCAGGTGGCCCAACTTCCGAAGACCATAAGTCATCACAAGTTGACCCGATCGGCTATTATAACCCCATTTTGGAAATGCCACGAAGCGCTCTACAAGCTTGATTGGCGCAAGCGCCTGTCACCCAAATTTTTGACCTCATCCGGGGCCTCTAAAGCCTTCAAAACTGAGTTCAAAATTTTTGTACCCTGCTGCCAATACCGAAAATCTTCAATATCTTCCAATATACACTTGATCTGGCAATGAAACTTTACTGGCAGACTTATATGACCAAAATGAACCTCCAAGAAAGAAAACAGATCATTCTGAACACATATGAAAATTACCAAAAATAGTCAGTTTCCATAAATAGCAGCTCTGCACAAAATAACCCTTATTGAATATAAAAACATAAATATTTTTGGGTGATGCAAGATTGCTCTTACACCCAGGATGCTCCTGCATCAGACACCCGGGGTAATTTGAGAAGTGACCCTATCACGACTCAGGTGTGTAGAGGAAAACCAAGACGGTTAACCTCCTCCTTTGTTAGCCATGATGAATCTTCAACATGTCATCCTTTCCACTTGACCAGATATTCTTCATATGTCCTGTTCCTTGTGCTTCTGCCAACACGACTATCCAGTATATCTTCAATCTCCTTAGTGTCCGAACTAGTTGCTGGAATACTCCACTGTGCTGCTGTGATCTCATCTTCAACACCTCCCTCATGATACTCTGTCAGATCTGAAATGTTAAACACTGGTGAAATATTTAGCTCAGTAGGCAATTCTACCTCATATGCGTTTCCTGAATCATGTTTCTTCAATATCCTGCATGGTCCAAACTTCTTCATTTTCAGCTTGTTATATATACCAACTGGAAACCGCTCCTTCCGCAAATGAACCATGACTTCATCACCAACCTGAAATTTCTTATACCTCCTTTTCTCATCTGCCTTAGCCTTATACTGTGCGTTCATCTTGGTAATATGCTTCCTCACCTCCCCATGGATGTTCTTCAAGTGTTCTGTAAAATTCTCAGCTTCAACACTACTTATTTCTCCTTTATCTATCTTCCTCAATTCAGATGCATTTCTTGGACTACTTCCATATACAATCTGGAATGGTGATTTACCAGTACTCCTGTTGATAGAATTATTGTATGCAAATTCTGCCTGTGGTAAAATCAAATCCCATCCCGTTGGCTTATCTCCAACCAAACATCTCAGCAAATTTCCCAAACTCCTATTCACCACCTCTGTCTGTCCATCAGTCTGTGGATGATGTGATGAACTGAACTTCAAATCTGTCTTCAACTTCTTCCATAATATACGCCAGAAATATCCAACAAACTTAGTGTCCCGATCTGAAACTATGGTCTTTGGCAAACCATGAAGTCTCACTACTTATCTGAAAAACAATTCTGCTACATGAACAACATCATTAGTCTTCTTGCAGGGAATGAAATGTGCCATCTTTGAAAATCTGTCAACCACCACAAAAATTGAATCATGCCCGCGCTGAGTCCTCGGTAAACCAAGAACAAAGTCCATGCTGATATCCTCCCAAGGCTTCTCTGGTACAGGTAATGGCTGATACAATCTTGTATTCTGCTTCACTCCTTTCACCATCTGACATACTCTGCAACTCTGTACAAAATTTTTCACATCTTGCTGCAACTGTGGCCAATAATAATTCTCACTAACCAAACCAACGGTTTTATCACGACCAAAATGTCCAGCCAATCCTCCACTATGCTTCTCCTTGATGAGATTCTCCCTCATAGAACTTCGTGGAATGCACAACTGACTCCCTCTGAATAACATATCATCCTGGATGATGAAATCCAACCATTTCGTCCTGTCTAGAGTAACAGGTTCTGTACAAGCTTTCCAAGCTTCACCAAAATCAAGATCCTCTGGATACAAATTCTTGAGTTCCTTGAACCCAACCACTTCAATCTGCATTTCTGTCAGCAATAGTTGCCTTCTGCTAAGAGCATCTGCAACCCTATTAGACTTTCCACTCCTGTGTTTCAAAACAAATGTATAACTCTACAAAAACTCAACCCATTTCAAATGCCTCTGATTCAACTTTCCTTGACTATTCAAATATTGCAAAGCTTGATGATCAGTATACAAAACAAACTCCTTAGGAAGCAGATAATGTCTCTACTTCATTAATGCCTGAACTATAGCATAAAATTCCTGATCATAAACAGAATACTTCCTCTTGGCATCATTTAACTTCTCACTGAAATACGCAACAAGTTTACCTTCTTGGCTCATAACAGCTCCTATTGCAGTACCACTAGCATCACAATCTACTTGAAACACCTTATTAAAATCTGGAAGTGCTAAAACAAGTTGTTCAGTAACTTTTTGTTTCAATAATTAAAAACTCTTTTCTGCCCCATTAGTCCACTTAAACTCTTTTTTATCCCCTCTCATTGTTTCAGTCAAGGGTCCACAAATACTGCTAAAATTTTGGATAAACTTTCTGTAAAAGCTAGCCAAACCATGAAAAGATCTTACCTCAGTAGCACTCCTTGGAGTAGGCCATTCAAGGATAGCCTGTACCTTCTCTGGGTCCATTTTTAGACCTTCTGCTGAAACTACAAATCCCAAATACACTAACTCTTTCTTCACAAAATTGCACTTCTTCAAATTAATCAACAATTTCTCTTCTCTCAGCTTCTCAAATACCATATGAATATGCATCATATGCTCCTCCAATGTCTTACTAAAGATCAAAATATCATCTAGATAAATAATGACAAACTTACCCAGAAATTCTTTCAAAACTTCGTTCATGAGCGGCATGAAAGTGCTCGGTGCATTGGTTAGCCCAAAAGGCATGACTAACCACTCATACAGTCCTTCCTTTGTCTTGAAGGCGGTCTTCCATTCATCTCCTTCTCTGATCCGAATCTGATGATATCCACTTTTTAGATCTATCTTTGAAAAATACACAGCTCCACTCAAACAGTCCATAATATCATCCATTCGTGGCAATGAAAACCTGTATTTGATTGTGATCTTGTTTATTGCCTTAGAATCTGTACACATCCTCCATTCTCTATTATTCTTTGGTGCTAATACCGCTGGTACAGCACAGGGACTCAGACTCTCATGGATCAATCCTTTCTGTAACAACTCACGTACTTCTTTGTTCAACTCCTCACTTTCTGCAGGTGTCATTCTGTGTGCTGCCTTGTTTGGCAAACTTTCTCCTGGGATCAAGTCCATCTGATGGCTGATCTTCCTGACTGGTGGTAATCCATTAGGCACGTTATCGAATACAATATCCTAAAACTCATTTAACAAATCTGCAACTTCTACAGGAACATCTTCTACTTCCTCTTTACCAGCTTTTGGAATTAAAGGAAAACATACATGCTCATGCCTCATACCATCTAAGAAATTTCTTCCATCAACAAAAGTTATTCTTGCAGTACCACATACCTTTTCTTCAGTCTCCTTCAATGGTTTTAGCTTATGTCGCACTCCATCCTTTGTCAAGGAATAGGTATTCGCACGACCATCATATACAGCACATTTGTCAAACTACCATGGTCTACCCAACAACATATGACATGCATCCATAGATATGATATCACATAATACCTCATCTTGGTATCCGCCGATCTTGAACTTTACCAGGCACTGTTCACTGACCATGACCTTGTGGTCATCCTGCACCCAGGCAATCCGATATGGATGTGGGTGTTTATGTCTCTTGAGCTTCAACTTTGTCACCATCTTTTTTGACACCAAATTGTCAGTGCTTCCACTATCGATAATCACATCACAACATTTACCCTCACACTTGCATCTAGTGCGAAACAGGCTCCTCCTTTGTTCAGGTTCATTCTCACCACTCAGCAAGACTTTTCTATTAATTAGCATTTCTCCTCTTTCAGCATCTTCAGAATTTGATGATCTAGCATCTTCATCGACATGTGCAACTCTGGCCTGGCCTTCATTTCTCCTATCTATTCTGCCTTGGCGCTGAGGACATTCAAATGCCCTGTGACCTTCTTCTCCACAGTGAAAACATGTTCCACGGAAGCCACCTCTTGCAGATCCTTGTCCTCTTCCTCTCCCTCTTTGATCTCTATTATTCTGATCCTGGAAGTGATTAAAATTATTTCCTCACTGATTCTGACTGCTACTGGCCTCATCCTTCTTTTTCGGATCTTCATTTCAGCCACCATATGACCGTCCACCAAATCATCCACCGCGACCTCTTCCGTTTTGTCTGCTCTCAAACTTCTTGTTCAGCTTTTCCTCTACTTTTAAGGCAAACTGGTATGCCTCTTCAATACTATTCATTCGAACCAGATTCAGCTCCTCCTGAATGCTTGGCCTTAACCCATTAAGGTATCGGGCAACTTTCTCCTTATCAACTTCTGCATGGCCTGTTCTGATGAGAAGTCGATAGAACTCATCTGTATACTCCTGAACAGATCTTCCTGCTTGCTTCAAACTCTGCATTTTCTTTAGTAGGTCAAGTTTATAATCAACAGGAATGAACTGTCACTTCAATTTATCCACCATCCGATCCCATCTCGTGATTTTCTCCTTTCCCCTTCTATTTCGCTCCAACTGAATCTCTTGCCACCATATCTTTGCATGACCTTTTAGTCCGGCCTTCGCAAATTTGACCCTATCAGGATCCTCAACATCTTCATACTCAAAATATTCTTCACATTCATTGATCCAGTCGATCAATTCCTCTGGGTTAAGATTTCTAGAAAATGTAGGAACCTCAATCTTAGGTCTTTTCTCAATCTTGAAAATCACCTGAAAAAGTCTTTCTTCCTCCTGGTTCACAATTTCAACTTCTCCTTCTTGATATTCTTCTTCGGCTTCATCCTCGCTTTCATCTCTGACATTAAGATTCATTCCTCTGCGAATCTCTTCTTGTAATGCTCGCACTTGTCTCTACAGCTCTCTAACCTCAGGTGTCACAGCACCAGGTCTTCTGCCACGTTCTTTTCGTGGAGGCATTTTCGCGATGCGCGCTGAAACCCTAACCACGATCCTGGTGCAAACTGCCTCACAGTCGGTGATCTATTTACACACTCAAGAAAACTTGCTCTGATACCACTTGATGAAGGGAGATCCCCTTAATACCACAAACACATAACAGAAATAGAGAAACCACAACAATATGCAAGAACAGAAAATTGGCTTCTTATTATCTCCACAAATGTGGAATTACAAACTTTTAGAATTATAATATGCAAAGCCACATGGGCATTCCCTTACAATATTCTGTAGGACAAAGCCTCGAATCAATACCTAGATCTACTACCCAGAACTATTCTGAACTGTCTAACACAATAATACAGCCTTCCTTATATAGACAATTTTTCACCGCCTGGGAAGGTTCCAGAATTTTAGCCAATAAGGCCGACCAAACTTAGAATTATTTTATTTTACATTTCATTACATCATAGTCGACTCAAGATAACCTTTGAAACCCGAACAGAAATTTTTGAAGAAAATTATTTTTTGCCATTTCAGGTGGCCCAACTTCCGAAGACCATAAGTCATCACCAGTTGACCCGATCGGCTATTATAACCCCATTTCAAAAATGCCACGAAGTGCTCTACAGGCTTGACTAGCGCAAGCACGTGTCACCCAAATTTTTGACCTCATCCAGGGCCTCTAAAGCTTTCAAAACTGAGTTCAAAGTTTCTGTACCCTGCTGCCATTACCGAAAATCTTCAATATCTTCTAATATACACTTGATCTGGAAATGAAACTTTACTGGCAGACTTATATGACCAAAATGAACCTCCAAGAAAGAAATCAGATCATTCTGAGCATATACAAAAATTACCAAAAATAGTCACTTTCCATAAATAGCAGCTCTGCACAAAATAACCTTTATTGAATATAAAAACATAAATATTTTTGGGTGATGCAAGATTGATCTTACACTTAGGATGCTCCTGCATCAGACACCCGGGGTAATTTGAGAAGTGACACTGTCACGACTCAGGTGTGTAGAGGAAAACCAAGACGGTTAACATCCTCATTTGTTAGCCATGATGAATCTTCAACAGCTCGTCCTTTCCACTTGACCAGATATTCTTCATATGTCCTGTTCCTTGTGCTTCTGCCAACACGACTATCTAGTATATCTTCAATCTCCTTAGTGTCTGAACTAGTTGCTGGAATACTCCACTGTGCTGCTGTGATCTCATCTTCAACACCTCCCTCATGATACTTTGTCAGATCTGAAATGTTAAACACTGGTGAAATATTTAGCTCAATAGGAAATTCTACCTCATATGCATTTCCTGAATCATGTTTCTTCAATATCCTGCATGGTCCAAACTTCTTCATTTTCAGCTTGTTATATGTACCAACTGGAAACCGCTCCTTCCGCAAATGAACCATGACTTCATCACCAACCTGAAATTTCTTATACCTCCTTTTCTCATCTGCCTTAGCCTTATACTGTGCGTTCATCTTGGTAATATGCTTCCTCACCTCCCCATGGATGTTCTTCAAGTGTTCTGTAAAATCCTCAGCTTTAGCACTACTTATTTCTCCTTTATCTATCTTCCTCAATTCAAATGCATTTCTTGGACTACTTCCATATACAATCTGGAATGGTGATTTACCAGTGCTCCAGTTGACAGAATTATTGTATGCAAATTCTGCTTGTGGTAAAATCAAATCCCATCCCGTTGGCTTATCTCCAACCAAACATCTCAGCAAATTTCTCAAACTCCTATTCACCACCTCTGTCTGTCCATCAGTCTGTGGATGATGTGATGAACTGAACTTCAAATCTGTCTTCAACTTCTTCCACAATGTACGCCAAAAATATCCAACAAACTTAGTGTCCCAATCTGAAACTATGATTTTTGGCAAACCATGAAGTCTCACTACTTATCTGAAAAACAATTCTGCTACATGAACAGCATCATTAGTCTTCTTGCAGGGAATGAAATGTGCCATCTTTGAAAATCTGTCAACCACCACAAAAATTGAATCATGCCCCCGCTGAGTCCTCGGTAAACCAAGAACAAAGTCCATGCTGATATCCTCCCAAGGCTTCTCTGGTACAGGTAATGGCTGATACAATCTTGTATTCTGCTTCACTCCTTTTGCCATCTGACATACTCTGCAACTCTGTACAAACTTCTTGACATCTTGCTACAACTGTGGCCAATAATAATTCTCACTAACCAAACCAACGGTTTTATCACGACCAAAATGTCCAGCCAATCCTCCACTATGCTTCTCCTTGATGAGATTCTCACTCATAGAACTTCGTGGAATGCACAACTGACTCCCTCTGAATAGCATATCATCCTGGATGATGAAATCTAACCATTTCGTCCTGTCTAGAGTAACAGGTTGTGTACAAGCTTTCTAAACTTCACCAAAATCAAGATCCTCTGGATACAAATTCTTGAGTTCCTTGAACCCAACCACTTCAATCTGCATTTCTGTTAGCAATAGTTGCATTTTGCTAAGAGCATCTGCAACCCTATTAGACTTTCCACTCCTGTGTTTCAAAACAAATGTATAACTCTGCAAAAACTCAACCCATTTCAAATGCCTCTGATTCAACTTTTCTTGACTATTCAAATATTGCAAAGCTTGATGATCAGTATACAAAACAAACTCTTTAGGAAGCAGATAATGTCTACACTTCTTTAATGCCTAAACTATAGCATAAAATTCTTGATCATAAACAGAATACTTCCTCTTGGCATCATTTAACTTCTCACTGAAATACGCAACAGGTTTACCTTCTTGGCTCATAACAGCTCCTATTGCAGTACCACTAGCATCACAATCTACTTGAAACACCTTATTAAAATCTGGAAGTGCTAAAATAGATTGTTCTGTAACTTTTTGTTTCAATAATTGAAAACTCTTTTCTGCCCCATTAGTCCACTTAAACTCTTTTCTATCCCCTCTCATTGTTTCAGTCAAGGGTCCACAAATACTGCTAAAATTTCGGATAAAATTTCTGTAAAAGCTAGCCAAACCATGAAAAGATCTTACCTCAGTAGCACTCCTTGGAGTAGGCCATTCAAGGATAGCCTGTACCTTCTCTGGGTCCATTTTTAGACTTTCTGTTGAAACTACAAATCCCAAATACACTAACTCTTTCTTCACAAAATTGCACTTCTTGAAATTAATCAACAATTTCTCTTCTCTCAGCTTCTCAAATACCATACGAATATGCATCATATGCTCCTCCAATGTGTTACTAAAGATCAAAATATCATCTAGATAAATAATGACAAACTTACCCATAAATTTTTTCAGAACCTCGTTCATGAGCCGCATGAAAGTGCTCGGTGCATTGGTTAGCCCAAAAGACATGACTAACCACTCATACAGTCCTTCCTTTGTCTTGAAGGCGGTCTTCCATTCATCTCCTTCTCTGATCCGAATCTGATGATATCCACTTTTTAGATCTATCTTTGAAAAATACACAGCTCCACTCAAACAGTCCATAATATCATCCATTCGTGGCAATGGAAACCTGTAGTTGATTGTGATCTTGTTTATTGCCTTAGAATCTCTACACATCCTCCATTCTCCATTCTTCTTTGGTGCTAATACCGCTGGTACAGCACAGGGACTCAGACTCTCACGGATCAATCTTTTCTGTAACAACTCATGTACTTCTCTGTTCAACTCCTCACTTTCTGCAGGTGTCATTCTGTGTGCTGCCTTGTTCGGAAAACTCGCTCTTGGGATCAAGTCCATCTGATGGCTGATCTTCCTGACTGGTGGTAATCCATCATGCACGTTATCAGATACAATATTCTAAACTCATTAAACAAATCTGCAACTTCTACAAGAATATCTTCTACTTCCTTTTTATCAGCTTTTGGAATTAAAGCAAAAAATACATGCTCATGCCTCATACCATCTAAGAAATTTCTTCCATCAACAAAAGTTATCCTTGCAGTACCACATACCTTTTCTTCAGTCTCCTTCAATAGTTTTAGCTTATGTCGCACTCCATCCTTTGTCAAGGAATAGGTATTCACACAACCATCATGTACAACACATCCGTCAAACTGCCATGGTCTACCCAACAACATATGACATGCATCCATAGATATGATATCACACAATACCTCATCTTGGTATCCACCGATCTTGAACTTTACTAGGCACTGTTCACTAACCATGACCTTGTGGTCATCCTGCACCCAGGCAATCCAATATGGATGTGGGTGTTCTCTCTCTTGAGCTTCAACTTTGTCACCATCTCTTCTGACACCAAATTGTCAGTGCTTCCACTATCGATAATCACATCACAACATTTACCCTCACACTTGCATCTAGTGCGAAACAGGCTCCTCCTTTATTCAGGTTCATTCTCACCACTCAGCAAGACTCTTCTATTAATTAGCATTTCTCCTCTTTCAGCATCTTCAGAATTTGATGATCTAGCATCTTCATCGACATGTGCAACTCTGGCTTGGCCTTCATTTCTCCTATCTGTTCTGCCTTGGCGCTGAGGACATTCAAATGCCCTGTGACCTTCTTGTCCATAGTGAAAACATGTTCCACGGAAGCCACCTCTTGCAGATCCTTGTCATCTTCCTCTCCCTCTTTGATCTCTATTATTCTGATCCTGGAAGCGATTGAAATTATTTCCTCGCTGATTCTGACTACTACTGGCCTCATCCTTCTTTTTCGGATCTTCATTTCGGCCACCATATGACCGTCCACCAGATCGTCCACCGCGACCTTTTTCATTTTGTCTGCTCTCAAACTTTTTGTTCAACTTTTCCTCTACTTTTAGGGCAAACTGGTATGCCTCTTCAATACTATTCATTCGAACCAGATTCAGCTCCTCTTGAATGCTTGGCCTTAACCCATTAAGGTATCGGACAACTTTCTCCTTATCAGCTTCTGCATGGCCTGTTCTGATGAGAAGTCGATAGAACTCATCTGTATACTCTTGAACAGATCTTCCTGCTTGCTTCAAACTCTGCATTTTTTTTAGTAGGTCAAGCTCATAATCAACAGGAATGAACTGTCACTTCAATTTATCCACCATTCGATCCCATCTCATAATTTTCTCATTTCCCCTTCTATTTCACTCCAACTGAATCTCTTGCCACCATATCTTCGCATGACCTTTTAGTCTGGCCTTCGCAAATTTGACCCTATCAGGATCTTGAACATCTTCATACTCAAAATATTCTTCACATTCATTGATCCAGTCGATCAATTCATCTGGGTTAAGATTTCCAAAAAATGTAAGAACCTCAATCTTAGGTCTTTTTCCAATCTTGAAAATCGCCCAAAAAAGTCTTTCTTCCTCTTGGTTCACAATTTCAACTTCTCCTTCTTGATATTCTTCTTCGGCTTCATCCTCGCTTTCGTCTCTGACATTAAGATTCATTCATCTCTGAATCTCTTCATGCAATGCTTGCACTTGTCTCTGCAGCTCTCTAACCTCAGGTGTCACAGCACTAGGTTTTTCGCCACGTTCTCTTCATGGAGGCATTTTCGCGATGCGCGCTGAAACCCTAACCACGATCCTGGTGCAAACTGCCTCACAGTCGGTGATTTGTTTACACACTCAAGAAAACCTGCTCTGATACCACTTGATGAAGGGTGCTCCTCTTAATACCACAAACACATAACAGAAATAGAGAAACCACAACAATATGCAAGAACAGAAAATTGACTTCTTATTATCTCCACAAATGTGGAAATACAAACTTTTAGAATTACAATATGAAAAGCCACATGGGCATTCCCTTACAATATTCTATAGGACAAAGCCTCGAATCAATATCCACATCTACTACCCAGAACTATTCTGAACTGCCTAAGACAATAATACAGCCTTCCTTACATAGGCAATTTTTCACCGCTTGGGAAGGTTCCAAAATTTTAGCTAATAAGGCCGACCAAACTTAGAATTATTTTATTTTACATTTCATTACATCATAGTCGGCTAAAGATAACCTTTGAAACCCGAACAGAAATTTTGAAGAAAATTATTTTTCACCATTTCATGTGGCCCAACTTCCGAAGACCATAAGTCATCACCAATTGACCCGATCGACTATTATAACCCCATTTCAGAAACGCCACGAAGCGCTCTACAGGCTTGACCAGTGCAAGCGCTTGTCACCCAAATTTTTGACCTCATCCAGGGCTTCTAAAGCCTTCAAAACTAAGTTCAAAGTTTCTGTACCCTGCTGCCAATACCGAAAATCTTCAATATCTTCCAATATACACTTGATCTGGCAATGAAATTTTACTGTCAGACTTATATGACCAAAATGAACCTCCAAGAAAGAAATCAGATCATTCTGAGAACATATGAAAATTACCAAAAATAGTCACTTTCCATAAATAGCAGCTCTGCACAAAATAACCCTTATTGAATATAAAAACATAAATATTTTTGGGTGATGCAAGATTGCTCTTACACCCAGGATGCTCCTGCATCTGACATCCGGGGTAATTTGAGAAGTGACCCTGTCACGACTCAGGTGTGTAGAGGAAAACCAAGATGGTTAACCTCCTCCTTTGTTAGCCATGATGAATCTTCAATAGCTCGTCCTTTCCACTTGACCAGATATTCTTCATATGTCCTGTTCCTTGTGCTTCTGCCAACACGACTATCCAGTATATCTTCAATCTCCTTAGTGTCTGAACTAGTTGCTAGAATACTCCACTGTGCTGCTGTGATCTCATCTTCAACACCTCCCTCATGATACTTTATCAGATCTGAAATGTTAAACACTGGTGAAATATTTAGCTTAGTAGGCAATTCTACCTCATATGCGTTTCCTGAATCATGTTTCTTCAATATCCTGCATGGTCCAAACTTTTTCATTTTTAGCTTGTTATATGTACCAACTGGAAACCGCTCCTTCCGCAAATGAACCATGACTTCATCACCAACCTGAAATTCTTTATACCTCCTTTTCTCATCTGCCTTAGCCTTATACTGTGCGTTCATTTTGGTAATATGCTTCCTCACCTCCCCATGGATGTTCTTCAAGTGTTCTGTAAAATCTTCAGCTTCAGCACTACTTATTTCTCCTTTATCTACCTTCCTCAATTCAGATGCATTTCTTGGACTACTTCCATATACAATCTGAAATGGTGATTTACCAGTGCTCCAGTTGACAAAATTATTGTATGTAAATTCTGCCTGTGGTAAAATCAAATCCCATCCCGTTGGCTTATCTCCAACCAAACATCTCAGCAAATTTCTCAAACTCCTATTCACCACCTCTGTCTGTCCATCAGTCTGTGGATGATGTGATGAACTGAACTTTAAATCTGTCTTCAACTTCTTCCACAATGTACACCAGAAATATCCAACAAACTTAGTGTCCTGATCTGAAACTATCGTCTTTGGCAAACCATGAAGTCTCACTACTTATCTGAAAAACAATTCTGCTACATGAACAGCATCATTAGTCTTCTTGCAGGGAATGAAATGTGCCATCTTTGAAAATCTGTCAACCACCACAAAAATTGAATCATGCCCCCGCTGAGTCCTCGGTAAACTAAGAACAAAGTCCATGCTGATATCCTCCCAAGGCTTCTCTGGTACAGGTAATGGCTGATACAATCCTATATTCTGCTTCACTCCTTTCGCCATCTGACATACTCTATAACTCTGTACAAACTTCTTGACATCTTGCTGCAACTGTGGCTAATAATAATTCTCACTAACCAAACCAACAGTTTTATCACGACCAAAATGTCCAGCCAATCCTCCACTATGCTTCTCCTTGATGAGATTCTCCCTCATAGAACTTCGTGGAATGCACAACTGACTCCCTCTGAATAGCATATCATCTTGGATGATGAAATCCAACCATTTCATCCTGTCTAGAGTAACAGGTTCTGTACAAGCTTTCCAAGCTTCACCAAAATCAGGATCCTCTGGATATAAATTCTTGAGTTCCTTGAACCCAACCACTTCAATCTGCATTTCTATCAGCAATAGTTGCCTTCTACTAAGAGCATCTGCAACCCTATTAGACTTTCCACTCCTGTGTTTCAAAACAAATGTATAACTCTGCAAAAACTCAACCCATTTCAAATGCCTCTGATTCAACTTTCCTTGACTATTCAAATATTGCAAAGCTTGATGATCAGTATACAAAACAAACTCTTTAGGAAGCAGATAATGTCTCCACTTCTTTAATGCCTACACTATAGCATAAAATTTTTGATCATAAACAGAATACTTCCTCTTGGCATCATTTAACTTCTCACTGAAATACGCAACAGGTTTACCTTCTTGGCTCATAACAGCTCCTATTGCAGTACCACTAGCATCACAATCTACTTGAAACACATTATTAAAATTTGGAAGTGCTAAAATAGGTTATTCTGTAACTTTTTGTTTCAATAATTGAAAACTCTTTTCTGCCCCATTAGTCCACTTAAACTCTTTTCTATCCCCTCTCATTGTTTCAGTCAAGGGTCCACAAATACTGCTAAAATTTCAGATAAAATTTTTGTAAAAGCTAGCCAAACCATGAAAAGATCTTACCTCAGTAGCACTCCTTGGAGTAGGCCATTCAAGGATAGCCTGTACCTTCTCTGGGTCTATTTTTAGACCTTCTGCTGAAACTACAAATCCCAAATACACTAACTCTTTCTTCACAAAACTGTACTTCTTCAAATTAATCAACAATTTCTCTTCTCTCAGCTTCTCAAATACCATACAAATATGCATCATATGCTCCTCCAATGTTTTACTAAAGATCAAAATATCATCTAGATAAACAATGACAAACTTACCCAGAAATTCTTTCAGAATCTCATTCATGAGCCGCATGAAAGTGCTCGGTGCATTGGTTAGCCCAAAAGGCATGACTAACCACTCATACAGTCCTTCATTTTTCTTGAAGGCAGTCTTCCATTCATCTCCTTCTCTGATCAGAATCTGATGATATCCACTTTTTAGATCTATCTTTAAAAAATACACAGCTCCACTCAAACAGTCCATAATATCTTCCATTCGTGGCAATGGAAACCTGTAGTTGATTGTGATCTTGTTTATTGTCCTAGAATCTGTACACATCCTCCATTCTCCATTCTTCTTTGGTGCTAATACCACTGGTACAGCATAGGGACTCAGACTCTCACGGATCAATCCTTTTTGTAACAACTCATGTACGTCTCTGTTCAACTCCTCACTTTCTGCAGGTGTCATTCTGTGTGCTGCCTTGTTCGGCAAACTCACTCCTGGGATCAAGTCCATCTGATGGCTGATCTTCCTGACTGGTGGTAATCCATCAAGCACGTTATCGGATACAATATCCTGAAACTCATTCAACAAATCTGTAACTTCTACAAGAACATCTTCTACTTCCTCTTTACCAGCTTTTAGAATTAAAGCAAAACATACATGCTCATGCCTCATACCATCTAGGAAATTTCTTCCATCAACAAAAGTTATCCTTGCAGTACCACATACCTTTTCTTCAGTCTCCTTCAATAGTTTTAGCTTATGTCGTACTCCATCCTTTGTCAGGGAATAGGTATTCGCACGACCATCATGTACAACACATCTGTCAAATTACCATGGTCTACCCAACAACATATGACATGCATCCATAGATATGATATCACACAATACCTCATCTTGGTATCCACCGATCTTGAACTTTACCAGGCACTGTTCACTAACCATGACCTTGTGGTCATCTTGCACCCAGGAAATCCGATATGGATGTGGGTGTTCTCTCTCTTGAGCTTCAACTTTGTCACCATCTCTTCTGACACCAAATTGTCAGTGCTTCCACTATCGATAATCACATCACAACATTTACCCTCACACTTGCATCTAGTGCGAAACAGGCTCCTCCTTTGTTCAGGTTCATTCTCACCACTCAGCAAGACTCTTCTATTAATTAGCGTTTCTCCTCTTTCAGCATCTTCAGAATTTGATGATCTAGCATCTTCATCGACATGTGCAACTCTGGCCTGGCCTTCATTTCTCCTATCTGTTCTGCCTTGGCGCTGAGGACATTCAAATGCCCTGTGACCTTCTTGTCCATAGTGAAAACATGTTCCACGGAAGCCACCTCTTGCAGATCCTTGTCCTCTTCCTCTCCCTCTTTGATCTCTATTATTCTGATCCTGGAAGCGATTGAAATTATTTCCTCGCTGATTTTGACTGCTACTGGCCTCATCCTTCTTTTTGGGATCTTCATTTCGGCCACCATATGACCGTCCACCAGATCGTCCACCGCGACCTCTTCCGTTTTGTCTGCTCTCAAACTTATTGTTCAGCTTTTCCTCTACTTTTAGGGCAAACTGGTATGCCTCTTCAATACTATTCATTCGAACCAGATTCATCTCTTCCTGAATGCTTGGCCTTAACCCATTAAGGTATCAGGCAACTTTCTCCTTATCAGCTTTTGCATGGCCTATTCTGATGAGAAGTCGATAGAACTCTTCTGTATACTCCTGAACAGATCTTCCTGCTTGCTTCAAACTCTACATTTTTTTTAGTAGGTCAAGCTCATAATCAACAGGAATGAACTGTCGCTTCAATTTATCCAGCATCCGATCCCATCTCGTGATTTTCTCCTTTCCCCTTCTATTTCACTCCAACTGAATCTCTTGCCACCATATCTTCGCATGACCTTTTAGTCTGGCATTCGCAAATTTGACCCTATCAGGATCCTCAACATCTTCATACTCAAAATATTCTTCACATTCATTGATCCAGTCGATCAATTCCTCTGGGTTAAGATTTTCAGAAAATGTAGGAACCTCAATCTTAGGTCTTTTCCCAATCTTGGAAATCGCCCGAAAAAGTCTTTCTTCCTCCTGGTTCACAATTTTAACTTCTCCTTCTTGATATTCTTCTTCGGCTTCATCCTCGCTTTCATCTCTGACATTAAGATTCATTTCTCTGCGAATCTCTTCTTGCAATGCTCGCACTTGTCTCTGCAGCTCTCTAACCTCAGGTGTCACAGCACCAGGTCTTCCACCACGTTCTCTTCATGGAGGTATTTTCGAGATGCACGTTGAAACCCTAACCACGATCCTGGTGCAAACTGCCTCACAGTCGGTGATCTGTTTACACACTCAAGAAAACTTGCTCTGATACCACTTGATGAAGGGTGCTCCCCTTAATACCACAAACACATAACAGAAATAGAGAAACCACAACAATATGCAAGAATAGAAAATTGGCTTCTTATTATCTCCACAAATGTGGAATTACAAACTTTTAGAATTACAATATGCAAAGCCACATGGGTATTCCCTTACAATATTCTGTAGGACAAAGCCTCGAATCAATACCCAGATCTACTACCCAGAACTATTCTGAACTGCCTAAGACAATAATACAGCCTTCCTTATATAGGCAATTTTTCACCGCCTAGGAAGGTTCCAGAATTTTAGCCAATAAGGCCGACCAAACTTAGAATTATTTTATTTTACATTTCATTACATCATAGTCGGCTCAAGATAACCTTTGAAACCCGAACAAAAATTTTGAAGAAAATTATTTTTCGCCATTTCAGGTGGCCCAACTTCCGAAGACCATAAGTCATCACCAGTTGACCCGATCGGCTATTATAACCCCATTTTGGAAATGCCACGAAGCGCTCTACAAGCTTGATTGGCGCAAGCGCTCGTCACCCAAATTTTCGACCTCATCCGGGGCCTCTAAAGCCTTCAAAACTGTGTTCAAAGTTTCTGTACCCTGCTGCCAATACCGAAAATCTTCAATATCTTCCAATATACACTTGATCTGGCAATGAAACTTTACTGGCAGACTTATATGACCAAAATGAACCTCCAAGAAAGAAATCAGATCATTCTGAGCACATACAAAAATTACCAAAAATAGTCACTTTCCATAAATAGCAGCTCTGCACAAAATAACCCTTATTGAATATAAAAACATAAATATTTTTGGGTGATGCAAGATTGCTCTTACACCCAGGATGCTCCTACATCAGACACCTAGGATAGTCACTGTTTATTCAGAGCGGGTTGTTTTTCATCATAGTGCCTTTGTTAGAGGGACCTCATTAGGATAGTACTTACAATTTTCACTGATAGATTTAACAATCTTGAAAATATGAATACATCCTTTTTGTTCATCATGTTGAAAGATAACCTAAACACTAAAGCATGTAGCTAGATTGTTTTGTCAGTTAATTCCTATTTGATATAAACCACTTCTTTTCTAGTGCATGATGTGTAAATGTATACTTGCAATGATCTTTCATTTTGTGTTCATATCCTATGGTATAATCTGATTTACCATGCACTTTACTAGGAAGTAATTTATCTTTGTTAGTTTTAAACATGCAAGGAAATAGATCCAACCTCACTAAGGTTTTCATAGGAAATAGAGCGAGGTATACATGGCGTTCCAATTGTGATGGAGGCACTTGTAGTAGACACCCGTCCCCCATGATTACCTTAGATCATTGGATTTATTACCACAAACAAAAGATAAAGAAAACATCATGCCCCTAGTCCTCATTTCTCTAGTCCAGAGACATCATTGAGTCACTCAAGGAAACATAACAATTAGAAATTGATAATAAGAAAAATTAATTATCCTTTAGCATGATCATTGTATTTACATAAAAGAAATAGATAGTTGTGATTGTAGTATTTAAAAAAACTGTTGATTAATCTTGCAAAGCCATGCATAAAATTATTACCAGTCAAAGATTCATTTCTTTGTCCATAAGTGTCTCACCTATTTTAGTGTTTAAAAACACCCTTTTCATCATGACGTTGTGTTGAGAAACACATTTTAGATCCAACTGGTTGGTGTTTAAAAACACTGTTGTTTGTAGTTTATTGTCAATTGCGGACTCAATATCCTGTCAACAAATGTGATCTTGATCAAATGCCCCTAGGGAAAATAGTTTACCTAGGACCCTAATGTGGACAGATTCTAAACTTAGGAAGGCACCATTTTCTGACAATTCTTTTAGGATTTGGCATGTCATGAAAGTGACTAGAAGATATATACAAACTGATATTTATAGAGGCCAAATGCGCAAGTGTTGTCTTTATAGATAGAGTGTTGATTACAAGTAGCACCTGTTTACCAGGTTTTCACCACTCAGCCATGGTTTTATTCTATTTTTTCTATCATTGGCGCTTGTTTACCGGGTTTTCACCAAGACATTTTTTATCTTTTCCAATTTTTTTGTTCTTTTTGATTTTCTATTTTTTTTGTATTTTTCTCTTTTCTGATTTTTTTTGTGGACTCACCAAGGTGCCTATTTGCTAGGTTTTCACCAAGATGGTCATTTTTCAAGACTTTTTCCATTGTTTTTGATTTTTTTTAGGATACATATTTGTTGTTTTTGAACTTTTTTTAGGACTCTTTTCACTATACGGGAGCTACCTTCAGAATGTCAGGCATAAAACCTTTTTAGATGTAGAGTGCTGATTAGATCTAGTAAAATGTCTCCTTCAAGTGTAGCCAATTGATAGGCTCCTAATCCAAATGTTGTTGTAATGAAAAAGGGACCACGCCAATTGGGTTCAAACTTCCCCTTTTATTTTTGATTCTGTTGATTCTTAGGATTTTCTCTTAGGACTAGATCTCCCACCTGAAAACTTCTTAGTTTCACTTTCTTTTTGTATCCTCTTGACATTCTCTTTTGGTAAGCTTTGATATGATCAAACACCTATTGCCTGCGCTCATCTAGCAATTCAAGTTCTTGTAGTCAAGAGATTCTATAGTCCTCATTAGTGACTAGATGTTTCAATGATACCCTCAGTGATGGAATCTCTACTTCAACTGGTAGTACTGCCTCTGATCCATAAACTAGTGCAAAAGGAGTTGCGCTAGTTGGTGTTCTTATGCTTGTTCTGTAAGCCCATAATATTGGATTGATTTGCAAATGCCAATCCCTTCCTGATTTGTTTACTATCCTATGCAATATTTTCAGAATGTTCTTGTTTGATGCTTTAGCCTATCCACTACCCTGAGGGTAATAGATCAAGGAATAGTGCTGATTAATTTTGAATTGAAGACACAACTCATCTATGTCTTTGTTTTTTAATTGACCCCCATTGTCAGTCACAATCGACGAGGGTATGCCATAACGATAGATGATGTAATTCAAGATGAACATTGAGATTTGTTTTCCTATTGCAATGGACAGTGGGACATCTTCCACCTATTTCATAAAATACTCAGTTGTAGTGATGATGTACTTATGTCCATTAGATGAATTTGGGTAAATCTGACCAACCAAATCAAAGGCCCACTATTGAAATGACCAATGTGTTATGAATGGAATCAAATCTCTAGTTGGTGCATGTATCAGGTTGCCATGGATTTGGCATTTCTTACAAGTTTTTGCAAAGTGGATGGCATCTTTTTCCATAGTGGGCCAATAATATTCGACCCTTAAGAGTTTCTTAGCTAACAAAAAACTGTTCGAGTGTGATCCACACACACCTTCATGAACTTCTTTTAATACATGATTAGACTGTTCATGATCTAAAACCTAAGAAGCGTGCCATCTAGACTACATCTAAACAAGTCATTAGTGATGATTACGTAATGTGATGCTACTCTTATGAGGGATCTCTTTTCATTTCTAGAATAGCCTTTGGGAATTGTTCGGTCTTTAAGATAGGAATAGATATGGGCGTATTTGGATAACACTTGGGTTTCTAGGGCACAAACAATTTGGGATTCAGGTGAGCCATAAGCTGGGAAAGGGAGTTCTTCCACCAGGAAGTCATAGAGAAATTGGTGCTCCTCCAATTGTAACATAGATGATAAGGTAGCCATCGCATTAGCTGCTCTATTCTCTAATATTAGAACTTGTTGAAATGTAATGAAGACAGAGTACTTTTTCAAATCATCCACCATTGTTTTGTAGGGCATTAGATTTTCATCCTTAGTCTGATAGTCACCATTCACTTGATTGATAATGAGTTGCGAGTCTCCACAGATGTGTAACTCAACAATTTTCCATGCTATTGTCAGCTTAAGCCCATTCACAAGAGCTTCATATTCTACTATATTGTTGGTGCATGTAAAAAACATTTTGTATGCCTTGGGAATCTTATATCCTTGCAGTGTGATGAATAAGCATCCAACTCCTAATCCTTGTTGTGTGATGGAACCATCAAAGTACATTTTCTAGGGATTTTCTGTTAGGTGCATGATAGATTCATCTGGAAACTCCACAAGTAATGGTTTGTCATCAGTTAATGGTGTCTCTACAAGTTGATCAGAAATCACTTATCCTTTAATGGATTTTCTATCCACATATTCAATATCAAATTCACTTAAAATTAGGACCCACTTAGCTAATCTTCCTGTCAGCATTTCTTTGTTCAATAAGTACTTAAGTGGATCAATTTTAGGTGCCAGCTTCACCTTGTGTGCTAACATGTAGTATCTAATCTTTTGAGATGCAAACACCACTGCTAAGCATGCCTTTTCAATCATTGAATAGTTCATCTCAAATGTAACCAAGTTTCTATTGATGTAATATATAGCTCTTTCTTTCTTAGTGTCATCCTCTTGTGCAAGTAATACACCTAATGATGTATCTATATCTGATATGTAGAGAAATAGAGGTTTTACATAAATTGGTGCCATTAGAATTGGAGGATTCATCAGATATTTCTTAACTTGTTTAAAATTATCTTCACATTGCTCATCCCATGTGAAAGTGGTTCCCTTACGCATCAATTTGGTGAAAGGTTGTGCTTTTTTCACCAGTTGAGAGATGAATCTTCTTATGGATTGTAGCTTGCCTTGAAGTGTTCTCATTTGACTGATATTCCTTGGGGGTTGCATCTCTAGAATAGCTTTTACTTTCATTGGATCCACTTCAATTCCCTTTACTGAGACTATGAACCCTAATAGTTTTCCAGATGATACACCAAATGCGTACTTCTTAGGATTAAGTCTTAATTGAAATTGCTCCATCCTGTCAAAGATCTTCCTTAGGTCTTCTATGTGTGTAGCTCTTATCTTTGACTTAACCAAGGTGTCATCTATGTAGTCTTCTATGTTCTTATGCATCATGTCATGTAATATAGTGGTCATTTCTCTTTGGTAAGTTGCACTTGCATTTTTTAGATCGAATGAAATCACATTCAAGCAATAGGTTCCCCAAGAACACGTGAATGTTTTTTCTCTTGATCCTCAAGAGCAATTTTGATTTGATTATATCTTGAAAATCCATCCATTAATGAATAAATTTCATAGTCTATTGTTAAGTTCATAATCATATCAATGTTTGGAAGTGGAACATCATCTTTAGGGCAAGCCTTGTTGAGATCTCTAAAGTATGTGGAAAATCTGATAGACTTATCTACTTTAGAAATAGGAACTATGTTTGAGGTCCACTCCACATAATCAATAGCCCTAATGAATCCAACCTTCAATAGTTTTTCCAATTCTTCTTTCACTAGCAGTGCCACATGTGGATTCATCTTTCTGAGTTTTTGCTTTACTGGTTTTACATCAAGTGAAATAGACAAGTGGTGCATGATCAAATCTGTATCCAATCCAGGCATGTATAAGTAAGACCAAGAAAAATTGATCTTCTTTTCTTGGAAGAAATTGGTGAATTGGATCTTTTCATCTTCTGTCAATGACTGAGCAATGTGAACTAGCTGAGGAGCTTCTGTTGTTCCCAAGGTAATGGGTTGTTTGGGTTCAATCAAAACTGATGATCTTTCCTGAAAGTGATTTGGGAGGATATGAAGAATCCCATCCTTTGGCACCTCAAGGAGGTTTTCACCATTGGATACATCTTTTTCTTCTTCTCTTTTAGGATCTGATACTACCACTAGGTGGTTTTCACCATTAGACCTCTTGTTCTTTTTCTTTTTCTTTTTGAGACTGAGAAACTTGATATCCTCCTCAGTCATGATTTCACTCCTTATGCTGGTGGAAGAAGGGAAGAGTTCACAAGAATTTAGATAATAGGCTATGGAATAGTCATTGTAAAAGGATAGCAAGCTTGTGTTTGTAGGTTCATCCTAGTCTATCAAGTCAAGATATTTCAAGGACAAAGATTCAGTAGGTTCAAGAGACAACACCACATTATTATCAATGTTATTAACTTGCAAGTTTTCATATATTAAGTTTTCTTCTAAATATATGTTAGGATTGTTAGATTCATGTTCATTATTATTAGAGTTCATGTTAGTGTTATGCAAATTTAACTCTAGTGATCTAACATTTGAACTTTCTCCTTCTTCAGTTAAGACTCTAGGTGCAAATTTGTGTATTACATTCACTTCTATATCCATGGTAGCATCAGAAAGGGCATCCCACTCATACTCATGTGAGTCCACTTGACTATCATTTGAAACTCCCAAGAAATGGGCAATAGTCATGGGTACTCCTTCCTCTTCAGGATCATGATTATCTTCTTCTTGCAATATTTCTTGCGGAGGTTCCTCATCAAAATGAGGTGTGTTATCAATAAGACTTTGTTGTTCTTGTTTCGTGCTAGGTTCTCTTGTTTGTTCTTCTTCTAGTTCTTGTTCAACATTGGTGCCAATTTCTGATAGTGGATCTCCTTGCAAGAGTAGCAACCTTTCATAGGAAATAAGTTGTCCCTCTACTTCTTCTTCATCATCTGAGCCTCTTGATCTATCAAATATAGGACCACTTTCTACTATAGGATGAAATCTTGCTTCTCTGAAACCAATCCAGTCTTTTTTTTAGGTTTTTTGAAATCCATGTGTAGGGGTTCCACTAGTCCTTTGTTATGTTGTCCCAATGGTCCTTTTCCTTTGTAACCCATCTATTTCATGATTTTGTATCCCTTTCCATATTTTTCAGGGGCTATTTCCACATGTTTTAAATTTCCATCCTCTTCATTTTCTTTTAAAGCCATTGCAAAACAACCTTTTCTTCATTTTATTCTTCAAGGGATATTTTTTCTTTCACCATTCCGGTTCCTTCATGTATAGTTAGAGCCCTGCCATTGGAAGGTGTAAATATTGATAAAGGTCTTCCTTGTGTTCTAGGAGATATGGGAAGATCTGTTAAAGACATTGTGGGGTCTATCTTATACTCTCCTATGCTTTTTTCTTGGATGTTGATCTTTTTAGCAAAGCTTTTCAAAACCATTTCTTTTGATGGTTCCACTTTGTGAGAGCTTTCCTTGTTATGAGGAACCATGCTTTTTGTTTTCTTGAGATTGTTGCAAGAGTATGTAGTATCTACTGGAATAGTGACCTCTACTCCATTATAAGGAAATTTTAGGCATTGATGGTAAGTTGAAGGCACAACCTACATTGAGTGTATCCATGGTCTTCCAAGAAGAATGTTGTAAGCTAGGGGTAGATCAAGAACTTGACATAAGACATCTTGCTCCACCGGTCCCACTCTGATAGGTAAAACAACTAATCCTTTGGATGATATCTCTTCTTCATCATAAGCCTTGATGGTTATCTTTCTTCTAGGATCAACTGCATGTTCTGAGAAGCCCAACCATTTTATCAAATTGTATGTGTAAATGTTCAAACCAACACCTCCATCTATCAAGACACATTTGACCTGGTGTTTATGAATAAGGAATTCTAAATACAAAGGTTGGTTATGTGGTTGGCTCAATGATTTTTCATCCTCTTCAGAAAAAAGATAGGTAATGTGGTGAATTCAAGTGACCAACCATAGTTTGGAATCTATACACATATAGATCTTTTGGTACGTTAGTGCTAATTAGGGCTTGATCAAGAATCTCCCTATGACTAGGGGATATTTTCAATAACTCTAGGATAGATATTTGAGTGGGAGTCTTTTGTAATTGATCCACAAGATTAAACTTTGTAGGTAGCAATGCTTGTTTAGATGTTGTGGTAGTAGCTGGTTCTTTAGTTGTTGAAGCCCCTTTGAGAGTGAGCTTAGCTTGACTTCGTGTTACATCATTAGAGGATTCAATTTTTTTTTAAAATCCTTTTAGAGTGATCATATTAATGGAATATTCACATTGTTCCACCGTATGAATTACATTGTCATTATCATAGTATGTGTAGTTGATTTTGTTACTCTTTGAAGATTCTCCTTTCTTATAGGTAGGTAATGGTGTTTGAAATGCTTTATGGTCATTGTTTGTGTGATGTCCATCTACCTTGACTTTTCATTATTCAATCAAATCTTGGATGAAATGTCTCAACTTCATACAATTGTTGGTCTTGTGTCCCTTGTTACGATGAAAATCACAATAATCGTTATCTTTCCACCACTTGGGTTTTATTTCTGGTTCCCAAGGTTTAGAATCAGGGATCATGATGATTTTTTTATCCACAAGTGATTTCAAGACCACTTCCAAGGTGTCTCCCAATGGTGTGAATGTCCTCTTTGGTCTTGCTTCCCAAGGCTCTCTTCGAGGAGGAGGAGGTTTGTCCAAAGTTTTATTAGCTATTGGAGTCATCATAGAATTTGAATTTTGTTTTCTTGGAGGTTTGTTGTAAGATTAAAGACCTATGGTTTTGGTTTGACATTAGGAGTGTCAACGACTCCATCATTAACCATGATCTTATTGTTCTTGTTTCCATACTTGTATTTATCCTTGGAGGGATGATATTTGTCTTTATTCTCTTTGTGGATGGAGATTTCACCTTTCTTGATCAAGACCTCCTCAATCTTGATTGCACTATCTATCATTTTATCAAAACTTGGTGGTCCTTGCAATTGTATAGGAAATTTCATTTCAGGAACCAAGTTATTAATGAAGATGTCCATTTTTTTTCTTTTTTAGGTATCTTCCTAGTATATTGTGCAAATATTGTTCTCCATTGTTGTAGGAAGTTCAAGAATGATTCTCCCATTTTCTGCTTGGTGTTGCACAAATCCAACATTGTTACTGTGTGTTGGATGTTGTAGGAGTAGTGTTATATGAATTTTTGCATGAGTTCATCAAATGTCTTGATTCCTATGGGTAACTTTGAGAACCAATCCATAGCTTGTCCACCTAAACTTCATGGAAACAGTCTCATTAGATATGTTTTCTCATGCATGAACTCCATACTGATCGTGCAGAATTCCTTCACATGATCTTGAGGGTCTCAATTTCCCATGTATTTGTTATATGTTGGTATTGTGATGTTTCTAGGAAATGGAATCATCTTGAGTCCCTTGTCAAAAGAGAAAGGACATATGTGTTCCAAGGAATAGGTTTTTTTTGGTTTGTCCTTTTCTTTCTTGAGTTCTTGGATTTCTGTTCGTAAAGTAGTTAGTTGCCTTGTTAGAATTGATAGAAGACTAAGGTCTTCCTTTTGCTTGAGCTGACTCACATCATAATCCTTTGGTAATTTCACACCTCAAGAAGCGAGTTCTAGGAAGTATTTCTCTTTGTTTTCTTCCAAATATCTATCAAACATTTTATTGAATCATTTTCTATTTATAGATTTTTGGTATTCTTTTTCAGTGCGATCTTCATCATCATCATCATCATCATCATCCTGATATGTTTCACGGTATTGTATCTCTTCTTTTTGTTTATCATGTTCTTCTTGGTTATCTTGGTCATGGTATCTTTCATCCCATCGATAATCTTCCTGGTTGTTCATGTTTATTTGTTTGGGTGTACTATATGAGTAGTGCTAGGTGTAGTGCCAAATAAGGGATTGATTCTTGAGGTTTCTCCTATTTCAAATGTGAGAAATTGTACTTCATTTGTGAATGGGTTCTTTCCAAAATGGTAAGCTTTGTGCCTTGTAACAACCATGAAAAATGGATTGAGGAACCAATGAATGTCTTGTGTTTAAAGTGGGTCTGATTATTTTCAATGTCTGATTGTGGATCCAAGGATGCAAGAGTAGGTTTGAAATGTTGTTTTATGGATCCAATGTAAAAGGGTGTCAAAGTGCCATGTTTATGAGTTGGGAACCAAAGTGCAAGTGGGTCTGATTGTGTGAAAGTTTTAGCATCAAAGGGTGTTAAAGTACCCTATTTATGAGCTGAGAACTTGGTTGTATCTGATTGGATAAATTGACTCCACAATTGGACAATGTAGATTTGGACCATGCAAGGTGACAAGACACTTTCAAAGTGACTCTTTTTGGTTATCAGATGACTATGTTTTGGCAATAGAAACTTACTAATGGGGAAAATGGGTATTTGAAAATGTAAAAATTTTGTTTCTAGGGTGTACGAAAGTACTCTCTATCCCAGATGCAACCCTATACAGTGACTAGCAGACAATTTGGAACCCTGAATGTGACTCAGGAAATACCATATGCGACTTAGGAAATGAAATGTTCACCAGATGCAACTTAGGAAATGGTGTGACTACCAAATGTGACCCAGGTTTGAATAGATGTGATCTAGGATGTGAGATGTGACTTAGGAACTTGGGATGTGATCTTATGATGTCAGGCATTTTTCAATTTTAGTGTTTTTCATAAAATGGGTCATGTCTGTCAGATTCTAGTGACTTGTAGGTGCTTGTAAATGCTCTATGCTTGTTCATTTAGGGAGGATTATCTGAATTTGTATTTAAGACACACCAAGTAATCATTTTAATCAGACACACCTAACCTACCTTATACTAGGTAGAGATTGAAACCACTTGTTCATTGACTTAGGAACACACCCAAAGACTCCTTAGAATATGGCAGTCCAATAACATGCAATGGATATTGGAGCTCATATTATCCAAGTAGTAATGTCAATGGGGGCTCGATATGGTGAATATCTTGGGGCAATTACTATTTGCCTCGCACAAGTGATAACAACCTTTCGGGGGTGATCTGGGTGGCATCTAACATAAGGCTTTTAATGAAGGCATCTGTTCACAACCATCTCCCATTGTCTCACAAGGAGGATTGAGGCTGTAAGCCCTATAGGAACTTGAAAGTGTGTAGTCTCACAAGCAAGATTGAAGCGGCTCCGCTCTACACAAAATCCAAGTCTATCATTGGGATTTCTCATCAATCTCCCAAGACAAGATAGATCATGTCTTCCAAGGCTTTAGCCTCAAGGAAGCATGAAATTTTATAGTGGGGTGGAAGAGTTAGTGTAAGACTTGTCCCCACTTGGGTCATTCCTGGGAGATTTTTTCCTCAACCGGTAGGCCCTATAAAGGTGTATAGTAAAGCAAATGGATAAATGATAGTGAGGTCTAGATTTATGATTCTCCAAAAAGGAGAAGAGCATATTCTCATATCTCATACCAAAAATCCCAAACACATCATGCATATTAAGATTCAATTACTCCAATTTGATGCCAAATAAAAAGCCAATGTTTGAGTTTCTAATTTTCCCTCAAGGGGAAAAGAGAATAATCCTCTAATTGATTTGTAACTTGATCTCAAATTGTTTTAATATTCCTAGAAAAACCAAGCATGAAGTTTTGTTTCGATCTTTCTTTAGAGGCAACTTACATGACAAGCATTAGTAGTCTTTTGTTTGATATTGTATTGGACAAATGACATGCAAACCACCATTAGGCTTTTCAAAGTCAAACAAAAACATCAAGTTCACCCATTAGCTTGTTAGCTTGTTAGAAATCCAAATTTCAAAAATTCTCAAATGATAATGCTTTAAAGAAAATTGAATATGCAATTGTTAGCATTCATTCCTCAATTTAACTCCAAAGTGTAAGTCAATTTTTGAGTTTCTAATTTTCCCTCAAGGGGAAAAGAGCATGTTCCTCTGATTGATTTACAAAGTGAAATTAAATTACAATCAAGTGCTCATAAAAAAAGAATATAAAGTTCATTTTATCCTTTTAAAGAAAATCATAAACAAGTTAGTATTTGGGTTTCTATTTTTGGACCTGCAAACCATAGTTAAGCTGTCAAAAACCAGAGAAATGAACAAATTAAACTATTAGGGGTCAGAAAACTAAAAAATGTAATTAATTCCCCCAGATGCGATCCTAAATTTTACCACATGCGATCCTATTTCCCAAAAATGATCTAATTTACCAAATATGACCTAGATCTCCACATGCGATCCTAGATTTTACCAAATGTGATCCTTCTCCCATATATATACGATCTTGGAATTTGGGATACTATCTGTGTGTGTGAATTTTGTACCTAGCTGTAGACACAACACATCAGTAAAATGTTAGAGGTTAGCTTAAAATCAAAATCATGCAGTGAAATGAAAACTAATCTAACCAGGCAATTTACTGCCTTCTAGTAGATGCAAGTATGTATTCTCATATTAGACCGAGACTAGTGAACTTGATGACACCTAAACGAAGGATTTGAATGTAGAATCTAGATATGAGATGAATGCAAATTAATCTATTTTTTTAGTTTTCTATGCAATAAGATGAGAAATGATATGAAATCTAATCTATATGAAAAACTGATATGCAATGATTCTAAGAATTGATATGAAAAACAAAATTGATCTCACAAATGTGGTTGATTCGCAAGATTCTTCAGATACAAATTTGCCAGCATAAGTTTGCAAATTATGAGATGATTTGTGAAGAGCTGAAGCCTTGATTTTATAGAAATCCAAGGCTTTGGGGATGCATGGAAAAAGCCATAAATCACTCTAGTTGATTTTTGAGTCAACAAGGAATTAAAGATAGTTAACTCACAAAAAATCATGCAAAAATAGCTTTATGATTTAAATCAGAAGTTGAGATCAGCTTTTAACTCAAAAGAGAGTTGAGTTTATTTTTAAAACAACTTGAATTGATTTTCTAATTTATAGTTTAACTATTTTTTGGATGTGCATAATTAATTATGAATTAAATAAATAAATAAAGTGATTTATCCTCAACTTAACTGATTTTAAAAATGAAATAATTGATTTATGGATTAATCAATTATTAAATCAAACTTTTTTTCTAAAACTATATTATTAAATTTGACAATTGACATTAATTAATTAAATAAGAATTTAATCAATTAGTCATAAGATATTTGATTTATTGTCAAAATGAAATAATACAATTTTAGAAATAAATATAATTAAATCTAATTAAATAATTAAGTGGTAGTATTAAATCTAATTAATTAAATATTTATAATATTCAAGTAATCAAACTTTAGGATAAATATGATTTATCACCAAATAATCATTAAATTAAAGATAATTAAGATGATTAGGAATATTACTAAGAATATTCCTCGATCCAGAATTTGAGATAATCAATTAGGATTTGATAATTTTCAGATGTGCCTTTGGTTAGGACTTCGATGTCGATTTCATTCGATGTGTTGATATAGGAGGTTAATGAACTTATAGCCCTTTTTTGGGGTATTACATTTTGCCCCTCTTTGAATTGCTGTGCGAAGCGTAGTGGTTCAAAGACAGTCTGTGTATGATGTTGAAACTGATGTTTGAAATTGAAATTGATATGAAGCAGAAATTGATTGAAATTGATATGAAGATAATAGGTCCTGAATGGCCAAAGATAATTTTAACTATAACAACAATGAACCGATGATTGCGAAGAAGTGTCAAAACACCCGATTCTGAATCTTATGATTGCAAAGAAGTGAGTGACTGATTCCAGACCTGATTGTCGATAAGAATCACATTGGTATCACATCTGAACCCTTCAGTTATAAAGAACCAAGGAAATAACACTAATGAACCGATGGTTACAAAAGATTGATACAGTTTACAAGATTAAGAGAAATACCAGATTGATATGGATCTCAATGAATTTGATATTCCCTGAGCGATGATTGTTTTGCCCCAAGTGATGAGGTCTTTTTGATGAATCAACAATTATACGTGGTTGTTGTCTTGATTACTGAGGAAAGATATGATTTCCATAAAGATATGATTTCAAATTAGATTACAGACTTTGAATGATGTGCAATACCATGCCCCTTCGGGATAAAAATTGAAATATGACAAGAAAAGTCAGCGTTGAATAGTTCAGAAGAATGTTAATTGATGTAAGAAGTGGTTAAACATGTTCCAGAATGCATTCTGCATCATTTGGAGGTCCAGAAGACCAAGTTTGACTAGGTTTGACCATGAGTTGACCATGGTTGACCAAGTTGAAATTTTGATAATTTGATGTAAGATAATCAGTTAAGTTGAATACTGGATTTCTTTGAAGATAGAAAGTTGATTATGTAAGTAGTAGACCGTCCTAGGTCTGAAAATTTAAATCACGATTTTCACATAGTAAATGATCTTAGATTTTAATTTTGATCACAAATTCAAAACATCAAAATTAGCCAGGGGTGCAATTTTCATGAAAAATAGAGCACTTTTGAAAATTAGGTCAAAAGCTATATAAAGGCCGGAAGGGTCATTTTCAATTCATTTCAACCTTTTGACTTTAGAAATCTTGTAGAGCCCTTTGAGAAAAAATGGTAGACAAAGTGGCAGAACCAAAGGTACCTATGAGTTTGCATCGATTTGGGCACAATCAGAGACACCAGAGACCTCGACAGCATGGACATCCAGTAGGTGGACCTCTGTGCATTGCTAAAAAATTAATTTTTCCATGTTTTATAGGATTTTAGCAATGTTTCGTACATTTTTTACTTTTGAATTTTTGCATGTATGGAAACTCGTATGACTCTCTAGCGAGACTCGTATGAATTTCTAACTATAGCTAGATTGTCATCTCATAAGCCCCCATGACTCATATCAGAGGGACCATGAGTCGTACGACATTTCATCAGGTCCCTCATAACTTGTATGAAGAGGGATGCACTATCGTGTCACTATGCTTTGTCATATGGTATGATGTAGAAACTCGTACAACTTTTCATGCCAGTTTGAAGTGTTGTATGGAAAACAGTGAGCTTAAAACTCTGTATTAGGTCAAATTTTTTATTTTTTTGATCTCTTAGCCTGATTGCTGACCTGTCAACCTACCTTCTGAAGTACTAAACTGCCCCTCTACCCTTGTAACCTATTCTATGACCAAATTACTAATAGGATTCCCTGTTTCTGTGTTGTGTAGGTCATATATCCAGATGTTCATGTACGGATCTCTCATCCTGCTATGCAGAGACTATGTGTGTCATTGTCAGACCCTATGAGGGTCCACCTTGCTTCTTGTGGATTTGAGTACTTGATACATTTACCTGAGATTAGGGTAAATCACGGACTTCTAACTACACTAATTGAGAGATTTCACTCAGAGACAGAGACATTCCACTTGCCGACTGGGGAGATTACTATTACCCTTGAGGATGTGTATCATATACTGCGCATTCCTTTTCATGTAGGCCGATGGCCAGAGTATGTGAGTTTGGGGAACTTAGGTTTATTAGCTTTTAGATGTCTCTTTGGAGATGATACTCAGATGAGGACTTCCATTTCTTGGGAGACCTTAGTGTAGAGATATGGATAGATGCACCAGCTGGAGTGCATCATTGCCGGGATGATTGGTGGTATTATCATATCTGACCATCAGTAGAATGGTCTTTTGATGGGTTGGGCCCCTATGGTAGCACATTTGATGGCCACTCCCTCTGAGTTGGCATGGGGTCAGTGTCTTTTGGCCCATATGTTCTCCGAGATGCATGAGGTAGTGTATCAGGAGAGCAAGTCTTTTGCTGTAGGAGCTCTAGTTCTATAGACTTAGGCATGGGAGCATATCCTAGTGTTGAGACTAGTATGTACTTCACAGAGGCAGCCTCAGGAGCCTGTCATTTATATATATGCCAGATATGTCATTCAAGGATGGATGGGTCACATGGAGTACTGGAGGTGATGCCTTGATGATATGACATTTGTGCACTGGAGACCATATGTAGCCATTGAGCCTTGGCCTATTGCTCTAGAGTAGTTTAGTTTCTTCTTTTAGAGCTATGTACTGATTGGGAGGTCATCCTCCACTATAGAGAGGTTCCTTATTACTAGGGTCTGGTGGCAGTATGGGTGAGTACAGGATGCCCCTGAGGATTATGCTACTTATGCATGGATAGGGTGTGAGATTGGACTTGGATGGACATAGAGGCTCTCTTATGCTTTGTGTTCATAGGAGTACAGTGCTATTGTTGGTAGGGATTGGGAGTATAGACCAGATGTACTTGATGCTGGTGTTACTAATGGATTCATTTCCTGGCTTGCTGACCATCCCATTCATAGATTTTTTGATCTGACCGAGTTGATACCCTCCATGGAGGAGGTGATGGACATTATAGGTGCTTCGATGGGATAGGGTCCCAGACCTACATAGGCTCCCATTATACATCCCACACCTCAGAGACCTAGAGAGATGGCTCCACCATAGAGACCATTAGGACAGATGAGGCCCCCTCATCCCACTAGTTCCATAGCAGACAGATCTACTGGTTCTCATAGATGAACTAGGGGAGAGGGTGGTACATTAGGTGGAGTTGGTTCAGCTGATGAGGTATTGGTAGCTAAGTAGGTGGTAGGTGGAGATACTGATCCCTTATAAGATGATACTGGATTTGATTTAGGTACTGAGATCAAACACCGTAAGGTGCAGAGAGAAGAGACCACTAAGCAGGCTCCCCCAGATATTGAGATGCTAGACATTGATCCTACTATTCCTCCTACTCCATAGGAGACTATCAGATGGCTCAGTGCATAGGTCAGGGACCTAAAGGTGCGCAGTGCTCGATGGGAGGAGTGATACATAGAGGTAGATAGATAGCAGATTGAGCTGCATGTGGAGGTATAGAGATTATAGGTAGAGGTGATTCATCAGACCTCACAGGAAACTTACTACATGTCCACATATTATATAGTTGTTCCTACTGCACAGAGAGTTCCCTCCTATTCATAGTACATGATGGAATCAGAGGGAGCCAGAGCACCTAGAGTAGAGGCAATACCAGATGCACCACCTCCTCCTCCACCAGATGTAGAGGATCATGCTGATAGCTGATTTTTTTTGATACATTCTAATATACTATACTCTTTTTGATCATTGATATACTGCTTTGACTTTGATAGCTCACATGAGCATATTCTTTTGTACACTGTACCAGTAGTGTACCCCTCACTAGTTCGAGATTTTTGATATATATATATGATCAATATTTTGGTTGTGACTTCATGTGTACTTGTCATGTTTTGATTTATGATGATATCATGTGATGCTTATGCTATGAGTAGAGTAGAATGTATGTATGGATATATGCAAATGCAATGATTTCTTTCATATGTATGGATGTTATGCAAATGTATTTGATTATGGAAAGATGTATGTATGATTTATGCTTATGCACATGGATGAATTGTAATGCAATAGATGATTATGATATGTAAATGCAATAATACACATGATATGTTTTGCAGGCATTGATGAAGACAAGTACTCAGTCTTATGTCAAAAGGATGTTTAACCCAGGAGGAGAACTACTTTCAAGTCTACAAAGAGACCTTCAAGTTACGTTTCAACTCTTGTTAGATTTGAAGAGACACTTGAAGAATCATTTAATCATTGAAGTTTAGCCAACCATTGTGAGATCATGCAAACATGCAAAATGCAAAGAGACATGCAGAATGAAATGCAACCTAAGACCTAGGACCTAGTCACTGATCATGTGTCGGTCATTCTCATCATTGAATTTTTAGGTAACTGGATAAATCAATACAATGCCCACTAGTTATGAAACCATAGACATATGAATATCAATTTGTATGTGTAGGAATCAATACAACAACCACTAATTAGGAAACCATGGATATATGAATATTGATTTTGTTTTTGGATTGTCAGATTAGATATAAGCATCAAAGCATAAGCGCCAAGATGACCTAAATATCATGTCCATTCTGATATAGCAATTTGTATAAGCATCAAAACATAAATGTCGTGATGACCAAAATATGCCTTGCATTATAAACACATCAAATAGTCAAGAGATAATTCTAAAACCATTGTGAATTACCTGTAGTGACCCTTTATCATTCACATCCTTAGGTAAGATCGTGTTTCACAATAAGAGAAAGAAATCACTCAAAAAGATAATAGTTAGATGAAAATTCCTTGAATTTTTTGGGTATCAATGGTTGAGGTATGCATGGCCATCCAATTCGAGATAGAGGCTCTTACAGTTGGATACCATTTCAATCTAGAATTTCCAAAGTTGTTAGATTTTCACATACAAGAAGAAGACAAAGAAAAGATTATGCCCCCAGTCATCACTCTCTAAATCTTGTAAAGGACATCATCGAAGAGCTCGAAAGGATATAATATGAAAAAATCTCAATGCAAATCAGTAAGCATACAAGGAGATAAAAGCATGTAAAAAGCATAGATTATTTTCAATTCATGTTTAATTGCATTGTTGTAGATGCAAAATCATTTCTAGAGACAAGACAGACTGATTGACCCAAATGAAGCTTCAAAGGACTCTAACTAGATATGATACGTCTAAGATACATTGGAGGCCATAGGATATGAATTTGATTGCCCCCAAGTTTGAACATTGATAGGACATAGACACTTGAGCCAATTGGTGTATAGACTGACTTATTGAAAATAGGAATGCGGAAACAAATGGGAGATATGTACAAACTAAAGCAAGACTGAAAGCTGGGAAAGACCAAGATTGTGCTGATAGATGGAGCATTTTGAAACAAGTGGTTCTCATTTGTTGGGTTTTCACCATCTTGGTAGAGATTCTATTTTTTCTACCAAGGCACCTATTTCCTGGTTTTCACCAAGGCACTTTTTCTTTTTCTCATTTTTTTTGTATTTTTCATTTTTTTCAATTTTTTTGTACTTTTGATATTTTTTTATTTTTTTGTGAATCATCAAGGTGCCTATTTCTAGGTTTTCACCAAGATGTTCATTTTTTCAGGACTTTTTCCACTTTTTATAATTTTTTCAGGACATTTTACCATAGACTGAATGCCTTAGGCATAGAATTTATTCAGATGGAGAACGTTGATTAGTCCTCAGAGCTATTCTCCTCCAGTCATTGAGAGTTGATAGGTACCATAGCCAAAAGTAGTAGTGATTACAAAGGGACCTAGCCAGTTGGGTTCAAACTTTCCCTTGCATTCTCAATGTGATTGATTTTTAGGATTCTCTCTCAAGACTAGATCACCAACCTGAAATTCTCTATGTCTAACTTTCTTGTTGTAACCTCTAGACATTCTCTTCTGATATACTCTAAGATGATCATATGCTGCTCATCTACACTCATCTAGTAGTTCAAGTTCTTGCAACCTAGACACTCTATAGTCATCATCAGTTACTAGACCATGCATTTTGATTCTTAGTGATGGGATTTCAACCTCAATAGGTAGTACCACTTCAGACCCATAAACTAAAGTGAAAGGAGTAGCCCCAGTGGGCATTCTAATACTTTTTCTGTAGGCCTAGAGAGCTGGATTGATCATGAGATGCCAGTCTCTTCCTATTTTATTAACTATATGGTGCAAGATTTTCAATAGATTCTTGTTAGAAGCCTCTGCTTGTCCATTCCCTTGAGGATAGTAGATAGATGACCAATGTTGTGTAATCTTGAATTTAGCACATAAATCATCAAGATCTTTGTTCTTGAATTGTCCACCATTATCTGTGATTATGGAATGAGGTATCCCATATCTGCATATGATATAGTTCAATATGAACATAGATATTTGCTTTCCAGTTGCTTGTGTCAAAGGGACTTCTTCTACCCATTTTGTAAAATAATATGTAGCTGTGATTATATGGGTATGTCCATTAGAAGAATGAGGATGTATAGATCCTATAAGATTAAATTCCCATTGGTGAAAAGGCCATTATGTAGTAAAGGGAATTAGATTTCTCCCTAGAGCATGGATTAAGTTGCTATGCACTTGGCACTTTTGACAATTCTTAGCAAACTTGATAGATTCTTTCTCCATTTCAGGCCAATAGTACCCAGCCCTAATAAGTTTTCAAGCTAGTGTTAAACTGTTCAAGTGTGACCCACAAATACCTTCATGGACTTCCTCTAATGCACATTGAGACTCTTCCCATTCTAAACATCTAAGTAGCATACCATCTAGACCTCATTTGTATAGGTCACGACCAATGATGACATATCGGGAGGCATTACAAATAAGGTATCTCTTTTTATGATAGTTGAAGGTATCGGGAATGATTTGGTCTTGCATATAGGAAAATAGGTTTTTGTATTTGGATGAATCATGACCAACAATAGTGTAGATCATGCTAGTTTCAGGGGAATCATATGTAGGATAAGATAGTGCTTCCACCAGGAACTCATAGCGTAGCTCATGTTCAGGCTACTGTAATAAAGTAGATATTGTTGCCATTGCATTGATAGCCTTGTTCTCTATTCTAGGAATTTGCTTAAATGTGATAGCTATGAAATACTTCTTAAGATCATCCACAATTCTCTTGTAAGGAATGAGCTTGTCATCTTTAGTTTGGTACACATCATTGACTTGATGGATAACAAGTTGCGAGTCTCCATGAATGTGTAATTCTGTTACTCTCCACTCAATTGTGATTTTCATACCATTCAAAAGGGCTTCATATTCTGCAATATTGTTTGTGCAAGGGAACTTTAATCTGAATGCTTTTTGGATTGAGTATCCTTGAGGAGTTATGAACAATATGCCTACTCCTGATCCATTTTGTGTATAGGAGCCATCAAAGAATAACTGCCATTCTCTAGAAGAAAGAGTCATGATAGAGGAATCTAGAAATTCCATTTGCATTGGTGTATCATCAATCATAGGTGCATCTGCTAATTGATCAGCAATAACCTATCCTTTTATAGCTTTTGTCTCAACATATTCAATGTCAAATTCACTTAAGAGCATGACCCATTTAGCTAATCTACCCATGAGGGCAGCTTGGCTTAGGAGGTACTTGAGGGGATCAATCTTAGCTACCAAATGTGTGGTATGAGCTAACATGTAATGTCTTAGTTTATGTGATGCAAAGATCATAGCTAGATAAGCTTTCTCAATCATTGAATAGTTCTTCTCATATGCAACCAATGTTCTACTGATATAGTATATAGCTCTTTCCTTTTTGTTCTCATCATGTTGTGCAAGAAATTCCCCCAGTGATGTATCTATAGTGGAGACATATAAGATCAAAGGCTTCTCTAGAATGGGAGGCATCAAGATAGGAGGATTTGATAGATACTTATTGATATGATTAAAGTTTTTCTCACATTCTTCATTCCACGCAAATGTCACACCTTTATGTAATGTTTTTGTAAAAGGTTGTGATATGTCTGCTAGCTGTGATATGAAGCGTTTGATAGATTGAACTCTTCCTTGCAATGTCCTCATTTGACTAATATTCTTTGGAGGTTGCATTTCCATGATAGCCTTTACTTTAGTTGGATCAACTTCAATGTCCTTCTTTGAAACTATGTATCCTAAGAGCTTTCCAGAAGTGACACCAAAAGAACACTTCTTAGGATTTAGTTCAAGATGAACTTTTTCCATTCTGTCTAGTATCTTGCTCAAGTCATTTAGATGTTTAGCTCTAATCATAGATTTTGCTAAAGTATCATCAACATAATCCTCCATAGTCCTATGCATCATGTCATGAAAAATAGAAGTCATAGCCCTCTGATATGTAGCACCAACATTTTTAAGCCCAAATGGCATGACATTCCAATAGAAGGTGCCCCATGCACATGTGAAAGTAGTTTTCTGTTGATCCTCTGGAGCAATTTTTATTTGATTATATCTAGAAAAACCATCTATTAAAGAATACATCTCAAAGCCCGCAGTCATGTCCACTATCATATCAATGTTAGGTAATGGAAAATCATCCTTAGGGCATGCTTTTTTTACATCTCTGAAATCTGTGCACACTCTTATAGATTTGTTTGGTTTTGAAATAGGCACAATATTAGAGATCCACTCTACATAGTTAATAACTCAGATGAATCCGGCTTTCAGGAGCTTCTCTAATTCAACTTTTACCAAGAGTGCAACATGAGGATGCATCTTTCTCAATTTTTGCTTGATAGGTTTGACATTTGGAGCTATAGATAAATGATGCATTATAAGATTAGGATCCAACCCTGGTATATCTAAATATTTCCATGCAAAGTTGATCTTCTTTTCTACTAGGAATGTAGTAAAATTTTGCTTCTCTTCTTCTGATAAAGATCATGCTACATGGATCAATTGTGGTTCTTCTGCTATTCCCAAGTTGATGGATTGAGTGGGCTCAATTAGAACTGGAGATCTATCCTATAAATGACTCAGAAGGGTATCAAATATCTCATTCTTAGGCACCTTAAAGAGGTTTTCACCTTCAGATATGTCTTTTATTTTTACTTTTGTAGGTTTTGAGACTGCCACAAAGTGGTTTTCACCCTCAGAACTCCTTTTCTTTTTATTCTTATTCTTATTTTTTTGACTAAGATACTTGATGTCTGACTCCATCATGCTAACGCTTGGTTCACTGATGGAAGTCCTCATAGGCTCAACTGCATTGAGGTAGCAAGCAAGGGCATAGTCATTTGAGAAGGTATAAATACCATGGCTCGGATTTGTGGAGTTTTGATCAAGAAGTTCAGGATGTTGGATAGTCAAAGTGGAGAAAGATTGGGAGATAGTGTTTACAGATATGGATCTATCATCATTGGTCCTAACCAAATGCTTGAGTTCAAAGATGATATTACAACTTAAGACATTCAATTCATGAATAGGCTCAATGTCATTGTGGGGGTCCAATTCAGCCATCGGTGGATTAGATTCGATAAGTTCATCATTTCACTCTAGACTTACATTGGGTTTAGGTGCATATTGGTGAATAACATCAACATGTTTCTCTGTAATAAGCTCATCTTCTTCTAGAATGGCTCCCCATTCATAGTCATTAGATTCTTCATCTATGCCTCTAGGAAATCTAAGAACATGAGTAAAGTCATGATGAATACCCCAAGAAGGGTTACCCTCAGATTCTAATTTGAATTCATACTCATGGGAATCTATCTTAGAATAACTACCACCTTCCTCTTTTTCTATTTGATTGTCTTTGAGATTAGCTGGTTCTTATGTTGCAACTATCTCTTGATTGATAGTAGGTTCTTATGTTTCTACTACCTCTTGGTTGATAGTAGGTTCTTGTGTTTCTACTACATTAATTCTTTTGATTGGATCATCTTCAACTTCAAGGAGATCTATTATTTCCTTAGGCAAATGCTCATAAGGGATAAGTTTTGAGCTATCTGAATCACTATCTGATGGTTCAGTTTGTTCCTTCTTAAGAAGGGGTTTGCCTAGTGCAATCTGCTCTATGACATGAGAACAATTACCTTTGAGGTGGAAGGGTTTCTTTTTAAAGCCTAAGCCAACAATATCTTTGTTTTCCCTACTAGTATGTGAAATAGGTGTTATAAGACCTTCTCCTTTGACTCCTAGAGGTCCTTTACCTATATATCCCATCTTAGCTATTAGTTTATCTCCTAGACCATATGCCTTAGAAGGGATTTTGGATACGGTAGAGTCACTAGTTGAAACAGCTTGAGATTTAGGTTCATCTTTGTATAGCCATGTAAGCACAACTTCATCTTCTTCAAATTCTTGCTTGGAGACTTGTTCTGCTACAAAATTCTTTTTATATGCCTCAAGAGGTTCTTTAGAGTCTAGTTTGGACTATTTTAAAGATTGTCCATAAGAATTAGGTGAGATAGGTAGAGATGTCAAAGATAAGACTGGCTCTATAGTATATTCTCCCATACCATTTTCTTTGATAGTGACCTCTTTTGCAACTTCTTCCATTTTAGATGTGGATGCTTCTTTTGTTGGCTCAATGGAATATTCTCTATTATTAGGCACAAGTTTATCTGCACTCTCCTTCAATGTATTGCAAGTGGTGGATATGTCTACTGGAATAGTGACCTCTACTCCTTCATAAGGAAATTTCAAGAATTGGTGGAATGTAGAAGGAATAGCCTTCATCTCATGTATCCATGGTCTCCCTAGAAGAATGTTGTAAGCCAAAGGTAGATCAAGAACTTGACATATAGTATCTTTGATAACTGGACCTGCTCTGATAGGTAAGACAATGGTTCCTTTAGAAGATCTTTCTTATTCATCATAGGCTTTTATAGTTATTTTCTTTCTAGGATCAATAGCCAATTTTGAAAATCCCAATTGTGTGACCAAGCTGTAAGAACAAATGTTTAGGCCAACGCCCCCATCTATCAACACATGTTTGACTCTATGGTTCTAGATCAAGACTTCTATATGCAAGGGCTGGTTATGCGGGTGACTCAAGGAGTTGTCATCTTCCTCTGAGAAGGAGATATATTGCAGAGATGTAAGATGTCCAACCATAGTCTGGAACCTATCTAAATCAAGGTCATCAAGAACATTGGATCCGAGCAAAGCTTTATCTAAAATAGCTCTATGAGCTAGAGATATCCGAAGAAACTCAAACATGGAGATTTTGCATTAGTGTGTTGGAGTTGTTGAACAATACTATAAGATGTTGGCCTCGTATCTTTAGGATTGGAAGATTTAGAAGCAGCCTTCTATTTGGAAGTGGAAGAAAGATTGAAGGGCATCTTAGGGACATTTGATGAATCTGGGATTTGTTCGTTCAGATGTGCTTGAGCTTGTGATCGAGTCACTGTGTTAGCTGAAGTATGATCTCTATCTCTTTGCATAATTGTGATGACATTGCAATGCTCAAAGAGATAAGGTTCAACCATATTGATAACAAAATTATTTCTAGGGTAAGCATAATTGACCTTTGTCCCCATATTAGGCTGAGAAGATGAAACTTCTTGACCATGTTTCAGAAATGGTTATGTGAATGTTGTATGATCATTATTTCTCTTATGATTGTCAATTGTGATGTCTCCTTTATCAATCAGATCTTGAATAGTATGTTTCAAGCGTAAGAAGTTATTAGTTTTGTGACCTTTACCCCGATGGAAATCATAGAATTCATTCTCTCTCCACCATTTTGGTTTAGGATCAGGATCAGATTGTCAGATCTCAAGAAAAGAGATGATGTTATTAGCTAGTAGAGTTCTCATAGCTGATTCTAAAGATTCTCCCAGAGGAGTGAACTTTCATTTATTATCAACAGACCAAGATTCGTATTCTAGCTTCTTTTGCGATGGTTCGGGCACCTTTTGCTCTGAAGCTTTGATGGCTTCGGTACCAATAGTTAGATTGAAAGCTGGTGCCTTTGATGGGGCATGAATAGTATCAACAACACCATCTTTGACGATGCCTTTATTCTTGTTCCAATTTTTGTTCTTGTCTTTAGAATTGGATCCTGATTCGTACTTGTCTTTTTGAAGTGTGATGTCTCCTTTTTTTACAAGTACCTTTTCAATTTTGATCGCATTGTCTACCATCTTATCAAAAGATGTATGATCTTGCATTTGTAAAGGGTAGTTGATCTCTGATATAAGATTATTGATGAAGATTTCCAATTTCTCAGTTTCTAGAATAGGCCTAGCATATAGAGAGAATTTATTCCTCCATCTCTTGAGAAATGTCAAGAATGGTTCTCCTGGATATTGTTTGAGATTGTAGATGTTGATCATGGTGACTGGATGTTGAATGTTGTAGGAGTATTGCTGATAGAAAAATTTGATCAACTCCTCAAAGGTTTTAATAGTGGAAGGAAATCTAGAGAACCAATGAATGGATGCTCCCCCCAGAGATTGAGGAAAGAGATGCATTAGATAGGTTGGTTCATGCATGAACTCCATAGATTGTGTACAAAATTCTCTAACATGATCTTTAGGATCTGAGTGTCCATCATACTTATCATATTTAGGCATCTCCACTCTTTTCGGGAATGGTGGCATGTACAAGTCTTTATCAAATGCAAAAGGACATAGGGCCTCCATGGAGAACTCCTTGGGTTCCTTTTCTTTCTCAAGTTTATTAAGTTTGACTTGCATGGCATGCATCTGTTTCATCATAGCTGTGAGTGGAGTTTCTTCCTCATGCGTAATGATATCTTCAACATTAAAGTTGGGAGGAAGTTTGGCTCCTTGATGAGCTAATTGTAAAAAGTATGCTTCTCTATCTTCTTTCAAGAAATGCTTCATCATTCTTTTGAAGTCATCATCATTTTTATATCGAGCAATTTCTTCAAGTGTGGGTTCCTAATCTGCACCATGTTGAGATTGAGCTCTTTGAAAGCCGAAGTTTATCCCTGCTTGAGACATGGTAGTTCTCCCTGAGATAGATTGAGGAGGAGTTTGTTGATTACCTCCATGAGTTGATGAAGGAGGAATGTAACTAGATTTCAATCAAAAATTACCAAGACCGTCATCTTCATAAAGACCAAAATTGTAGAGCTGCTCAAGAGTTGGAGCTTGGAGAGTATTCAAAGGTAAGGTATGGGATATTTCTCCAAATTTCTTATGAGAGGAAGCTCTAGTTTCCACCATTAACCTTGGGTGAAACAAAAGAATATGATGAAGACAACTGAAGAAAGATCTGATTCAAGAAGATCAAATGACACAACCTTGTCAAGATTTGGCTGATTGAAGCTTGGATTAGACATAAATGAAGGAGACTATGCCCTGGATGTATGGGTAGATGCCCAAAAGATAGCGGACATGAGTTCACAACACTTAGCCATTTTGAAGATGGATTGAAGATTGATAGTTATGACAAGGTTTTGACACAAGATAAAAAGGACTCAAATTGATTAACCAGAAGGCTAAATCAGATTCAAAAGGCCACTTTAGGAAAATGATTAGATTCTCAGTAGTTGCTGCTCTGTTCCTGACACAGTGGTTTTTTTGACAGATTCTAGAAATAGGTTGGAAAAGCTGGGTCTTTGACAGTTTTGACAACTTTTCAAAATTTCTCAAATGACTTTCTATAGGCTCGTACAACAGTGGGTATAGCATGAAATGGCAATTGAAAAACTCATATGACTATTGCAAAACTAGCACGATAGTTGATAGCAGGGTTTTTGACTTTTTGGAATTGACTGGTAGAAAAACTTGTATGACAATATACCAGCTACCATACAACAATCTAGGGGTTTTAATACAACAATAGCCAGAAGTCGTACGACTTTCTAACTTTACAAAATGATTTTTGACTCCAGAAAGGTGTTTGACATCAGATTTGGAAATTTTTAAGGTTTTCAGTTTCAAATTGTTCACAAAATTATTTGTCCAGATTTGAAGATTGTATTGGATTGATTCATTCTTAATAACCAGATAGATAAATAGGCACACAAGACAACAAGCAAGTGATATCAAGCACATCTGAAAATAATGAACAAGGGACAAAGCAACCCTGCGCATGAACAATCAAGTGACTGAATTATGCTAATCCTTAGGAGTGCTAACAGTGTATGTTCCAAAAAGTTTTGCAATAACACACATATTCCTAGAAAATGAAAATTTTGACTCACTAAGGTTTTTAGTAATGGTCTGACTTTGCAACTTTTGTGATCTCAAGAGGGTGAACTCCAATCTAGGTGCACCGGGGTTTTGACACAGTCTGAAAAATTAATCAATTAGGAGCTGTTAGGGAGATTTGACAGCCCAACAAGAGACCACACCTGTGAAGATTTCCTCCACAAGGACATTTATATAGCAGCTGCTGCTACCATGGCAAAAATGGCTATTACCACTTGAGGTTCCATCAATGTGGTTGATCCAATTAAGGGAATGTCCACTATGATTAACCCTCTCTAAAGGTGACTCACAAAAGATACCACATGAAGACTAGTTCCAGATTCAAGGATTTGAATTTTTGGTACTACCCAAAAAGGGAGTAGAGCATAATCCTCTAGCCTTTTCACTTTTAACCCAAACAAAGTAGATAGATTAATCTGACATGCTAAGACTAAGATTATCTCACAATTATCTATGATGTCAACCACTCCTAATCTATCAACCTCTCCAGAGAGAGAATGTATTAATCAGAAGCTGAAGACACACAAATCTAGTAGAATGTGAGACGCTCTGAGTAACCTCCCTACCTACAAGGGTTCCTTCATTGAGAAGAGTTTCACTGGAAACCCATTCTCTCAAGAACCATGAATAGTGTTCATAGGGCCTATTTACTATGTGTAACAAAGATGCTGAAAAGCAAATCTATGTTCATTTTTATAGCCCAAAATGAAATATGTGATATGAAAGCAATAAAGGTCACACAAGCTTGACATGCAAGAGTTATTTTTAATCCCAATCGAAATGTTATCTGTTGAGAAGATTACCTGAATTCCTCACAATGCACTTAGTAGATTCTTACCTATTTTTAGCAATTCTCACACTTTTTCCCAATCAAAATCAGTAGAAATTAATCAGAAATAGCAAATTTCAATCGTTAATGTTAGCTGTCAATCCAAATCAGGAAAATAAATTTGGAAAACTACCTGAAAAAGTGAAATGACAATTGAAACTTGGCACTAAAACTCATATGATAGTGGGTCACCTCCTAGATGACAGTCTAGAAACTTGTATGACACTGGGTATAGGATCATATAACAAAAGAGCTTCCAAATGACACTTTGATTCTAGCAGTACGATCCTTGATCAAATAAACTATCGTACGACAGTGGGTATCCTCTGATATGAGTTTTTGACAAAACTCGTATGAAAATTGTACAGACAGAAATTAAAAATTACAGCTTGGAATAGAAAATGACAAGAAGATGATAGAAATTGAATGGAAACCCATTTTAGGGCCGCACGGTGGGCGCCAAAAATGTGTGTGTGAATTTTGTACCTAGTTGTAGACACAACACTTCAGTAAAATATTAGAGGTTAGCTTAAAATCAAAATCATGCAGTGAAATGAAAACTAATCTAACCAGGTGATTTATTGCCTTCTAGTAGATGTGAGTATGTATTCTCAGATTGGACCAAGACCAGTGAAATTGACGACACCTAAATGAAAGATTTGAATGTAGAATCTAGATATGAGATGAATGCAAATTAATCTATTTTTTTAGTTTTCTATGCAATTACATGAGAAATGATATGAAATCTAATCTATATGAAAAAATGATATGCAATATTCTAAGAATTGATATGAAAAACAAAATTGATCTCACAAATGCGGTTGATTCACAAGATTCTTCAGATACAAATTCGCCAGCATAAGTTTGCAAATTATGAGATGATTTGTGAAGAGCTGAAGCCTTGATTTTATAGAAATGTAGGGCTTTGGGGATGCATGGAAAAAGCCATAAATCACTCTAGTTGATTTTTGAGTCAACAAGGAATTAAAGATAGTTAACTCATAAAAAATCATGCAAAGCTTTATGATTTAAATCAGAAGTTGAGATCAGCTTTTAACTCAAAAGAGAGTTGAGTTTATTTTTAAAACAACTTGAATTGATTTTCTGATTTATAGTTTAACTATTTTTTGGATGTGCATAATTAATTATGAATTAAATAAATAAATAAAGTGATTTATCCTCAACTTAACTGATTTTAAAAATAAAATAATTGATTTATGGGTTAATCAATTATTAAATCAAACTTTTTTTTTCTAAAACTATATTATTAAATTTGACAATTGACATTAATTAATTAAATAAGAATAAAATCAATTAGTCATAAGATATTTGATTTATTGTCAAAATGAAATAATACAATTTTAGAAATAAATATAATTAAATCCAATTAAATAATTAAGTGGCAGTATTAAATCTAATTAATTAAATATTTAGAATATTCAATTAATCAAACTTTAGGATAAATAGGATTTATCACCAAATAATCATTAAATTAAAGATAATTAAGATGATTAGGAATATTACTAAGAATATTCCCCATTGCAGAATTTGAGATAATCAATTAGGATTTGATAATTTTTAGATGTGCCTTTGGTTAGGACTTCGATGTCGATTTCATTCGATGTGTCGATATAGGAGGTTAATGAACTTATAGCCCATTTTTGGGCTATTACACTATCCAAGAAATGCAGTATGCGACTGTGCTTCCCAGATGCAATCCTCTGACAGAAAAAGGCATGGCGAAAGTTAGTTTAAAATTCTTGAAAAAATTGAAATCTGGGGCTTGGCCCCACGGTGGGTGCCAGAAATATGTGTGTAAGTTTGTGACTTGCAACACCAAACTTCAATAAGACATTATATCACTTGTTATAAGGATTAATCAAGAAAATTAAATAAACTAGGAAGTGAAGTCATCTTATTACTTCTAGTTAGTGTAAGTGTGAAATAAGGGTTGTTAGCTCTCAGATTTGACCCTTAAACAGTGATAATGTGACACTAAAATGAGAGATTCAAATGCAATATGTATGAAACTAACTAGATCTAGAAAATACTTCTCAATTAAGCATGAAAACATGAATTCTTTACCAAGTAACCCAATCGATAGATTTCCTAATTAGCTAAAGCATGAAATTAAGCGTGAAAACATGAGAATAACTATCAAATTCAAAGCATTAAGAGTGAAAAAATTAGCAAGAGGGTTCACAATCCAAAGATTATGAAGCCTCCACCTCCAACATAAGCTCCAATCTTCAAGAACTTAAGATAAGAGTTCTCAATCCAAAGATTAAGAAGCCTCAAGAGTTCACAATATCAATAAGATAGAGCCAAAATTCTAACATCAAGGAGAGAGAATGAGATTTTGAAAATCCTCTTTTATAGATTGTAGGAGGAATTGAATGGTTGAGATGCATCTATGAGGAGTGGTTGAGATGCATCTTGGCTTGATCCTTGATCCATGTGAGAGCCTCTTAATGATTAATGTGTGCTTGTTGTGTTTGTTTGATTTAAGAGGTATTTATGATTTTCTTTTAATTAATAACTCTAGCCATGCATTTGGTGGGATTGAATTAATTAAATAGACCTAGAGTCATTTGACTTGATTTTTCTTGAAACCTTGGTGATAAATGTTTGATTTAGGATTTGTTTGATTTTATTGAATTTTTGGGATTTATGTTAATGATTGGGAATTGAATTAACATAATCAAGGTTATATACCGAATTAAGGGGAAAAAGGGCCTTAGGTTCTATTAGCCCAATTTTAGGTGATTACAATTACTAGGGGCCAGCTGGGCTTGGAGGGATTCCAAGGTCCCCGCGAGCTCCTTCTTCTTCTTAAAGAGATCCCCAAAATTATGTTTAATCCAAACTTTAACTTGTTTTCTGATGATTTCCAATTTTTGGGTGATCCTAAACATGGTAGTGCCTTTGATAGGAGTGGCCCACCAGGATTTCACTTGGTCCCTAAAGGAGGGGTGGGAGCACCACATAATCTCAAATCTGAAAGGGGCCAGACTAATCCTAGAGGAATTAGACCAGCAAAGGAGGAGGGGGCTATGATCAGAGGTGGTTTTGGGGAGGGAGGATAGGGTGGAGGTCAAGCACAGGTCCCAAGAGGAGGTAGCCAGAACCTAATCTAGTTGCACTTGTATAAGATGGGAGTCCTTTTGGTTGTTGGACTAGGTGAAGGGATTTCCTTTAAGATCAATGTCCAAAAGACCAAAGCAAGAGATAAATTCTGCAAGGTCCCCCATACTATCAGAATAGTCCATTAGACCTCCACATTTTTTCAAGGGGTAGAGGGGGGTTATTGAAGTCACCAATCACTAAATAATTAGTAGAAGTATCCTGATCCATACAATAGATGATATCCTTCCAAATGGACAACCTTCCATTCCATGTATTAGGGGCATAAATATTGAACAAGTGCCAGACCATATAATTTTTCTTGAAAGTAATAGCAAGGAAGTTCGAGGAGAAGGCCAATGGTTCACCAACCACAGTGTTAGGATTCCAAAGAGTGGATATACCCTCAAAAGCACCTGAGGCCTCATAGTAGGAAAAATTAGCACCTGGCCAAAGACTGCTAGCCAGGGAGGAAAAATTATTGAAAGACATCTTAACTTCTTGGGTGAGCAGAATATCCATCTTATGAGAAAAAATGTATTGTTTAACAACACATTGCTTGAGGGGGCTGTTAAGACCTCTAATATTCCAAGAAAGACAAATCATTTATTATTTTTAAAACTTATTTCTAAGGTTTTCTGCCTACCCGCCACAACATTCCTTGTAGTCCCTCTTGATCTCTTGGCACGTTCCGATGGCCTCCCTCTAGGTGTTTCCATTCCCACATCTGCCTTTTTGGGCTTAGTTTTATTTTTCTGCATCTTCCATTCACCACCATCATTTTCCTCACAGTGGTCATCACCTAGGGAGATGGGTGAGGGAGGGTAGTTCCTTTCCTCCAGCTGCAGAGGAAGATTTGCAACATCCTTAGGGGACTTTAGTTCAAGTGAGACCACAATAGTAGGTTGTTCCACTTCCACAGAAGTGATCACACTTTTCTTTGGAGTAATCACCAAGGGTTCTCCAATGAAATAACTACTGGAAGGGGTTCAAGACCCTTAGGTTCAGTGGTTACCTTGTCGTTCTCTAGAGGGGTGACAATCAGACCCTCTTCCACCTTTGGGTTTCCTAGTTCTGGGTTTTCTAGCACTTCAGCCACCCAGGGGGGCTGGTCTTCTCCTTCTCTTCACCTGCAACCATGGGTGGCTCCTTAGAGGTGCCCTTGCCCTTGTTTTATTTTTTTCCTTCATGCATAGAGGATTTTCATGCTTCATTGGTGTGGCCCCTGGAGTCACATTTCTAGAAAAAGAGGGTGGTATTCTCATAAACCTGGGCCTGAGTCTATCTGCCCAACTTGGATTTCAAAATAACAAAGTTGGGGAGGGTTTTATTCAGGGTAATATTAACGCAGAACCTAGCAAACACCAGCCTAGATTTAGAGCAGGTTACCTAGTCCGCTATAATATATGTGCCAAAGGAGTCACCAATCCACTTGAACACCTATTCATCCCAATAATCAAGCAGAAGTCTAGGGAGGTGCACCCACACAAGAGCTATCCTACTCAGCTCTGTCACTGGATTAAATTTGGGTTTCCATTTTTCCAGAGCGAGGAAGTGCTTACCATAGACCCACAAGCCTGACAAAATAGAGGCCAAATCATCCAAAGTGTTGAACTTGAAGAGGAAGAGTCCACCAGGCATAGCAGAGGTTAAGATAGATCCCTTAACCTTCCATTGGGTAGCCACCCACTTCCTGACCATTTTGATGGTAGGTCAGAAGTTGAAGAAATGACCCACCAGAGCCACTTGGAAATCAGCCATGGTCCTATTTACCATCGAATCAGTTAGCGAGAGTTCAGTGCCTTCCTTTGTTTGAATAAAGTCCACCAGGAGTGATTCTAGAGTATTCTAGACCTCACCCATGAGAGCACCTTTCCAGCTTGTCTTTGGTGGGGATGAAGGGGTATGAACAAAAGAGGATGCCCTTTGAGACTCTTTCATTGACTCTTTCACTGCCTATCTCGTACCAGAGGAAACAGCCTCGGGACCAACATGGGGTGCAGTGTGGGACCTGCAAGGGGGGTAGATTCCCCCCTAGGGGAGGCGGGCATGGGAGCAGGTAGTTTGAATTTGAAGGCAGAGTGGGAAGTTACAGAGTGGGTTAATTATATTAAAAATAATGATTATATTATATATTAATTTAATAGTTCTACATGTTTAATAATTTATTATAATTTCTTGATATTATTTTTAGTAGCTCAATTTCAAAATGAATTTTTTTATTTTTTTATTATATGATTATTAAATAGAATTATACTTTATATAATATAATTAATTTATTAAAATTATAATTATATATTTCACATTATAATTACACTTGTACTAGCTACTAGTGGAACTTGTTAAAAGAACCAAGATCAAAATAGTAGGTACCATTGTAACTGATAAAGTTTTATAGTAGGTATCATTATAACTGATAATTTTTTTGAGGTGTTTAAAATAATACGGTATTAGAAGAAGATATCTAATTCTAGTTCATGTTTCAATTATCATTAACTAGATTTTATTAATTAAAATTTCACTATACAACTATTTAGAAGTTAAATATTCACCCTTTCTTATATCTATTAATAAGGAAAGAAGTTAGTAATTAGTAATTTTACACTTAGAGTTTGAAATTAACGGTGACTTTTATTTTAACTTTGAATTTGAAATTAAAGAAACAAATGTTGGCAACAACAACGAGCCCACATTTGCCACATAAGTGGTCAAAGTACCTTGGTGTTTTCCTTTTAAGGCAGCCAATTTTCAATTATGAGAAAGGATTATTGTGATGATATGAAAAAAACATATTTGTGACAAAGAATATTAAAAAAAATTGATTTCAGTAATTATGTTCAGCACTTAAGATATAAACCCCACATATTTATTTCCCTTTTAAAATAGAAAGAACCCCAAGTACATGCAATCTGCAAGAGGAAAATTTCATTTATTTGATAATTGAATCTTACCAGCCTTACTACATTAATCCAAAGCCTTGGTCTAATCCATGCAAAGGAAGAACATCATCTATTGGGACATGCAAATTATTAGCAAGACATTGGATAATAGGAATGTCTTCCACACTAATATTTTCACACTCATCTTTTTTCTCCCATTTAGAGGAGGTGGTGTCTCCTTCCTTTTCTTATTGGTATGTCCCATAAAATTGAAGGACTTCTTGCAGGTATGTCAGTGATACCTTGGTTGGACAGTTGTAGATGTATATTTGTGATGATTTTCATCACGTTCTTCTCTTGGACAAGGTGGATTGTAACTTTCACAGACTTATGAAATTATCTTCTAATGATCTGCATGAAGCGCTGCAGATGGGCATGGAATTTTTTTGATACATTTAAGAAAATCAGCAAATTCAAATTCTCCTACTTTCTTTGTAGAAGCCCTAGAATCCATGTGTTTTATCTAAGAGTGCTACAATCCACTCTATTTTTGACAAAAAAAAGGTCAAAATTTTGACCAAAATTGGTCAAATGATCTACAAATGGTCTTGTCACTATTTTTTTAGTCAAAATTTTGACACATCATTGTTAAGGTAGAATGTTCTACGCCAATCTTGGTTGAAATTGACATCTGCAATTGGCAAGTTTATTCGTCAAACTTGTGACCAATGTCGGGTAAAATGTTTGGCTCGTCCAACCAGGATGCGAAACCCACGATGCTAAATTTTGACACAAAATGGTCAATATTTCAACACATCTTGGTGAGGCATTCAACCAAAGTTACTTAAAATTTTGACCAATGATGGAATGTTAAAAAAAACACCTGAAGATAAATATCTAGAGTAATCACCAACGACATCTTAGTCGGTGATTAGTCTAGATATTTATCTTCAAGTGTTACTTTGCATTAATATATATCACTATGTATTTTGTTATGTTACTTTACTATTAGCATAATGGTTTATTATGAACTTATTTGATGTTGGTTACTATTTGTTAAATGAGGAAACTGCAAACATTCTAATAGATTTTCATAATTAAATAATGAAATTTTCATATACTACTGTTCTTTGTATTCAAAACAATATTACATGATTTATTATTGTAAGCCCCCTCTAACTTACACATCTAGAAAATGAAACTACAACCCATTGGGATTGAGAAAAACCTTATAAAAAAACAACAACTAAGAAGGATTTCTTGCCAACGATTGCTGAATATAGGGTCCTCCAACAATTGCCATCATGATAACATTCAACCTACACTCACAAAAGCTAAAATTTAAATCACAAACCTCATACTTTTTCTTCCTCAGCTTCTCAAGGAATGGAGAATTCTCAAGTTGCTCCTTATTATTACTAGTAATGTAGTAAATATATTTTTGGTCCTTCTTCATTCTTGATATGTACTAGTCAAGCGATGTAAGTTTATCACCAGATTTTGTGCTATTAAAATAGATAGAGAATACCTGTATAAATGAGCAACATGAAAATTCTAATGATTGGAAATATAGAGTAACACTTTTGTAAGGTACTCATCCAAAATCAAGAAAAAAAATCATATGCTTTCAAAATGGGCAGTAGCAGTCACCTTTCAAATCTCAGAAGCTTTGCAAGCCTGTTTCTATTTGATGCATTCTTGATTATACCTAACTTGATAGATTTTCCAAACTCATTCTAGAATTTGGTGTACTTTCCCTTTTTCTCTGAATCTATTTCCAATTCAGCATCTACATTAAACATATCCTTTAGTACATCAACATTCAATGACTTCCTAGACATAGTAGTTCAATGACTACAATAAGTGTATTTCCACCTGTTGCCCAAGCCTATAGAAATGTGAAATTGTGAATAAATGAATATGTCTTTACCTGATTTCAAATGATTAACCAAAAAGAGGAAATCAAAATGATCTTAAGCCTTGTGACTATTGACAAAGATTTCATAGTCATGTGAATCTTGTAGCTAATAGTTAATTAATGGATAGAACTATGAAAAATGAACAGTAATACTATGCAGTTCACTATATAGTACCGATGACAGTAAATCAAGAGTGGAAAATGGATGACAGTCCTGAAAGTATACCGAGTGACAACATGTTATGGCATGTCATTACATTTAGAATCATGAAAGAAGTAGAATGATAGGTGAAAGACTATTTTTACAAGACTTAAGTTGAAGACAAGGGCATACATGGAAAATAGAGAACATAAGGACAAATATCTAGCCCAAAAAGTGTGTAGTTCTACTGGAGGCTGCACTGTCAGACATGATAGTGCATAATGAAGAGTTTTTACAATCATTGTGATGAGATGAAAAGGAAAGAGAATGATAATCTTTTACACCAAATAACAATGGAAAACATGAAAAGGGATAACCTTCATGATGGCTGGCATCAACCAAGCACACCAACCATTTGACACATTAGATAGCACTTTGTGGAGATTTATCAACTATTTGACTAAATGTCAAAGGGAGTGAAATGCTACATGCTATAAGTTTGCACAAAGAATTCCATTTATAATGAGCTAAGAGCTTATATGAATGAAAGTAGAAGAATTTTCTATAAAAAAGTTCCAAAGACAATAACAAGATAGTGAACTAAAACAACATGAAATACATGAGTCTAGAACATGAAGGTATATGAAATACAAGGTCAAAGGCAAGTAAATGGACAATGATGAGAACAATGATAGTACATGATAAAACATGACATATTTTCTACCTTGTAGATTCTAGTTGGTAAGAGATGTGACACGTTGTAGTTCCAAACGATAGTGGAAGGGTGCCTTTACTAGTGCAAGTCAATAAGACATGTTAGACCATGCTTGACATAGCACGTTTATCTACATTGGTAAAAGGTACATAACTACCAGCATGTTATGGCATGTCACTACATTGAGATTCCATCACTAACATTGAAGACAAGGGAAGATGTGGTAAAAAGAGAACATAAGGACAAATATATGGTACCTAAAAGGATAAAAACTCCAAAATGTGTGACAATCCTATTGGAGGCTGCATTGTTGGATAGGACAATGCATAATTAGGAGTTTTTATAGTCATTGAGACAAGATGAAAAAGGTAGAAAATGATAATATTTTACACTAAATAACAATTGCAAGTATTAAATGGAGAGTCTTCATGATGGCTCGCATCAACCAAGCACACTAACCATTTGACAAATGAGATAGCACTTTGTGGATATTTTAAAACTATTTGATTAAATGTCAAAGGGAGTGAAATGCTACATTCTATAACTTTGCACAAAGAATGCCGAATATAACCAGTTAAGAGCTTCTATGAATAAATGTAGAGAAAATTTTCTTAAAACAATTCCAAATAAATTAAGAAGATAGTGAACTGCAACAACTTGAAATGCATGAGTCTAGAAGCTGAAGGAATATGAAAGACAAACTTAGAGACAAGTAGAGGATAGTGAGCACAATGACAGTATATGATAAAACATGACATCTTTTTTTCTTTGAAGGCTCCATTTGGCAAGTGATGTGACACATTATAGTTCCAAATGACAGTGACAACATGCCTTTACTAGTCCAAGTCAAGAATGCATGTTATGCCATGCTTGTCATAGTGATTTTATCTACATTGGCTAAAGGTACATAACATCGATGATATAATGATGTGCTTGTCTAAAGATGATAGTTATGAATGAAGAATAGAAGATAGGAACTGATTTAACACTTCACCTACTCAAAAACATAAACCAATGAAATAATCCAGATTAGGCCAAGAGAGGTTGACACATTCAATAAGAGAAAACTTACACAAAATGAAGCCGAATCATGCCAGACAAGTTCACTATTGGCCCTTCCAATTTTTTATTTGATAGTTTCCTGACAATGACACATTCAAAATGCACTTATGAGAAAAGACCTAGAATGAATGAAATTGATTAAATAATGAAGGTATGTTAGTTTGAGCTTCACTTGGTTTCAAGAATACTTTAATATTCTCTACTTAACAAGGCCAACCATGTGAAGGTGGAAGCTCATCTAGCCTCACCCTCCTCCCCCTAACATCAATCTAAATTCCCCATTAAAATCTAATTACACACTTCATTCATCCATTTATGAACTATAACATTCAATCAATACAATCACATAACATTCATTAATATGATATAACATTCATTAAAACACAACACTGATCAAGAATTCATTAACACATAACAATATTCATTAGCATGAAATATAATTCAATATTAATACGCAAAATTCATATATAATTACTTAAAACAACGTTCTTTCATTATCCAACAAAGTTAATCAAACAAGTTTTATCAAAGAGCATTTTTAAGAAATCATTTCTTTTTTGGGTTTTGATTAGATTTGTTAAGGTAAAGGCTGAGAGAAGCATCAATATCTTCCTCCTCCTCTTGTGGTTGTGATCTCAAATTATGATGCTTCCTCATGTCTTGAGGAGCATGAGACTGCTACACTAAAGGGGGTTCTGCTGCAATAACAAGTAAATGGGTTAAATTCACATTCTTTTTTTTACTGTTACATGTATTTCATTAACCAGTAGAACATAACATGCATTTTTCTTTACCTGACAATACCACATCATGTACAATAACATTTTGATCTACCGCCACCTCAACATGCTCAACATGCTCTAAAATATTCAAAAAAAGGTTACACGACCAATTGCAATTAAAGATGTTAAATTTTATTAATAATTACGTAATTTATTTCCAATAGAAAAGTAATACCTCCACTACTATGATGAAAATCATGGCCTTCATCATGCCCAGTTCTGTGATAGGATTTGAAGGCAGCAATGAAATGTCATGCACATTGTTATCATGAAATAGTCAATTTATGTTCGAAATTAACTTTTCAATTTGATTTGTTTTCATTTGACCAATTTATTTGTGTCTCATCTGGTGCAACAGATTCTTCGTTATGGCTTTCAGATTCTTAGCGTAGGCATCTAGCCATGAATTTATAGCCTTCCTTCAAGGCTATTCTTTTGTCTTCATCTGTGGGCTCTACATTGAATTTCATGCCCTATATTTTTTGTTTAATATTGTTAGTTTTGCAGGTATGATTTGATTAAACAAATTTTTTTGCAACCTAATATATAAAAATTTGATATGAAATTCCAATGTTGCTACTTACAAGTCGAGAGTGAAGTTTCATATGGCCACCAGAGCCAAGTTTGTGTTGGCCAACCTTTATTAATCTTGCTTATGTAGCTTTTGATGTGTCTTGCAGTTTATGAAAAGTTTGAAACATGTTAGATTAAATATTTACAAAGATCACTAATTAGTGCATGATTACATTCTACTTAATACTATCACGACATACCTTCTTTTTCCGTCTTCTAGTTGAATTCCTCTACCCTTTAGCCTTTTCTCTTTTGCATCTTCCATTATTTCATTCCACTCCATCGATGGAATCGTAGGAGGATGCTCGTACTTTGGGTTATCCTTTAGAGCCCTTATATATTGGTCCCTCATAGTCTTTATATGTTTGGATGTTTTTTTAAGAATCATGGCACTGTCAAAAGTTTTATTTCCAAAGAGGTCCTCTAAAGATTTAATGAGCTGATTTTTTAAGTCAGCATCCTGTTCATTCCACCTTTTTTGAAAAAAATAAAATTGTTAGATATCATAACTTTAATATAGTACAATAAATGGAAGATAAGAAAAATATTGTACCAATATTATGAAGCTACGTACCTTTTACATATGGTGGGCCCAAATAGCTTCAATGTCATTTCAAAAAGAGTATCATAAAAAAAATCATTTCCTATAAAAACATCATCGAATTATCAGTCCAAAATGAGTTATGTATAAGTAAACTACAATTACACTGTAAATAATAACAATTTTAAAGCACCTAGAAGCTTTGGTACTTTTAACGGAAACATATTTTTCTTGTTCAACAACAATGTCCTCACAAACAAACTAGTACTAGTAACATGGACTGATCTAGGAAATGGTTGAGCTTCACTAGTACTGGTCTCTGTTCTTGTACTAGGTGTAGGTGTATCTATTAGTGCACAAAATAGGTCCATGCATTGTATACAATTCACACAAGAAAAATAATCAATGCATGATTAGCACATAAAAATATATAGAAAAACAAGGTTTTACCAGTTGTAGCTGGTATAGAGGAAGATGTCTGCAAGCTCCTTGTTGCGGAAAATGTAGTTGACAATATTGGATTGTTGATCAAAGGAGGCATCTTCACTTCATCATGAGATTAAGAATACATTGTTAGCAAAGACATTTGCAATAGATAAATATTAAATGGGGTACTAGAAGCATCCCAATCATAAGTTGAGTCAATAATGCATACAAAGGTTAAATGAATGGTTAAAGGTTTAATGATTATTTACATGAAGGCTATGCGCTACAACCCTCACAATATTGACCACCTTTCACAAGTGTCAAAAAATCCTGTAAGAAGAACACATCATATTTTAGATCATGACCCATAACATAGTATAAAATATAAACATCTATTGAACTTTAATTATTTCTTACGATTAATTATTGCTTACATTCATACAATTGATTCTACATATCAATTCATCTTTGAGGGTCCCCGTCTCCTCAATTTTGTTTGGTTTCATGATGAGGTTAAGAATTTATTTACTATATTTATTTAGAATCTGAGTAGCCATGAAGACAGGGTTAGTGCTACATGCGATGTCATCTAAAAATGCCGCCTCAATTTTAGATCACAATTGATCTGTTCTCATTTGTACTTTTCCCTATAATTAAGTATCAAGTTGTGACATGAATATTAGTAAAATTCTATCAAAATAACTCCAAAGCCATAAATAAAAGAACATAATAATATGACATTTGTTTCTATATAATTTGTAGAATTATACTAATTAAGGTTTACCTTTGATGAAGAAAGTGTGTGAGGAACATCCTCACTTGTGTCTTGTGGTGGATCCATGTCACCCTGTGACAAAGATTAGTAATTCTTAGCAATCAACAACGAAATGAAAGTAATGCTTACCAAAAAAAATTATTAATAAATTAGTAGATTGTATATTGCAGTCAATATTAATTGGAGGTAATTGGTTTAAATTTTATACTTGCCAGTGCCATGATAGGGAATTTTTTTGTATCTACACTATTCAAATTGTAATCTATCAGAAGCTCTTCCCCTGCACTTATTGATTTTATCACACATACAAATACATGATTTCCCTCGCGTGCCTCAAATATACAATTCAACTGCATATTAGTTGACACATGTCAAGAAATATTTATAAAACCTATAATATTCCCTGTTGCTTTTGGCCTTCCATCAATATACATAGTGAGCCTTTTAGTTTGATCATTTACTTTGCATTGTATATAATTTGCTGACAATGCATTCCTACGCATACTTTTTTTATATTACACAATCTGCATCCAATTATTGTAATTGTAACAAGGTCCTACATACTCCATCAATTCAACAACTTGATTATAACTAACCTTTATGCCATCCATGGAAAGTAAGCCCAAACCATGTAATGAAGATGGAGCTATGCGATATATCCTTTCATTAACAAAAAAATTAGTGTTAATTAGAGGTAGTTCCTTGGGTACCCATTCTTTCTGAAGATGTGTGTACGTTAAGGGAACCTTCCTATCACCTTTGGTCTCATTATCATAAGATCATGAGCCCCCCTTAGCAAGGAGAAATTGCATTCATTTATTGAATTTTCTTCTAATCTTTTGACCTCTAGTTGATCCCCCTATTTTAGACCTACTAGATGTCTCACTTTTGTCTTCTATTCCTGCATTTTCCTCACTTGAGGAAGATAGATCAGACAAATACCTATTTGGTGATACCTGCAATCCATCAAATGAGAGACATAGTAGGATCTATATATTTTGTTGACTAAAGAGAAGGAAACCAAATAATAAATTATACCTATCGATCCATTTTAAAGGTTTTAAATTTCCTGCATATGTAAATCATTTATCTTAAGTTAGCCAAAAATTACATGATATGTAAGATACAAATTACATAAAAGACAAAATTTACATAATGCAAAATATACTCCATGACATTAGAGTTCAACACATAATAACTTAATTATACAAACATACAAGTTAAAAAAATTTCTATGAATAAATCAATACCTCATACGTGACATTGATCATACCTTGACATACATTTCATTGATCATGTTATTGATCATCCTCCTCATCCATGTCATCATCATGACTATCATCATCATCATCATCACCATCATCATACTTGTCACCTTGATCATCGTCATCATTGTCATCATCATAATCATCAACACCACCACCATCTTCATCATCACCATCATCATCATCTTCATCACCATTATCATGACCATCATCGCCTTGATCAACACCATCTTCATCACCATGAACATGATCGGCACCATCATCACCATCATTGTCAGCATCATTGAAATCATCATCATCAACATCACCAAAATCATCATCATTTTCTTCTTCTTCTTCTTCTTCTTCTTCATTGTGTAACATTCGTTCATGATCATTGTTGTCATATTTTGGCACATTTTGGGAAACCTAATTACTAGATGAGCTGTAACCTAGTTTGTGTTATTATGTGGTCTTGATTAAGATTTGTGTTCATTCATTGCAAGTACATGAAAGGGAAAAAAGTAATTACTACATCTAAGATTACATGTCATATCCTAAATATGTTGTACAAAAGGGAAAGAGAACTAAAAAGAGAACATTCATATGAGCTCACACATGCCGTGAGCATAGCAAATGCAAGAATTGCATAAAGGAGTGAAAGTATACATAAATTAATGGAGCTAGATGCAAGGGTACTAGACATTGCCTGGTAATGAGAGTTGATCTTCTGTGTGCCCGGTGTACTCCTCTGATCCTGAACCTATAGAGAGAGAAGAAAAGGGGTTAGATCCAATGGGTCTAAGCAATGAATGGTGACACAACATCTATAAACATGCATACATGTACTCAGTCATGCACCTTTGGCACGGGCTGTGCTTAGGGCATGTGCATCAAGGAGTCCCTGGAAATAAAAGAAATACCATTATTTTTACTAATGTGTTTGTTCCATGTGCAGATACAGGTCACAACACCCATGATCAGTATTAGGTCTCCTAGTACCCTACATTGAACTGGTGAGGGTTGTCAGAAGCTCCATTCCCATAGAGTTTTTGGGAACCCTAACCATCTCAAGGAGAGGCACTAAACCATGTAAGGGGCACTCAGTAAGTGAGCAATGTCAATGGAATACTCATGAACCATAGAGCCAAATCAAATGAGAATGGTCATTATAACAGGGCATGAACCAGATCCAGGAGGCATTCATCACAACATTTCAAGATGGCATGGTTAAAGAACAGAACAAAGCACTGGTATCATAGAAGACAACATGGCATTTGGTTTTGAATAGAGCTAATGACAGAGTACATAGATCTATGAAAGAGATAAGGGCACTCTATTGCATAGGTGTTCACATGGCATACACCATCAACATGCTAAGGGCACATAATCCACATGTTTAGAATAGGTGCGACAATATATTCAATACACACATGATGCCTCAGTCAACATGACAAAGCTTAACTTTAAGAGTGACAAGTGATCAAACAATATGCAATGGTGGTATGCTACAGGGAGCTATATATCAACAGTAACCAGGTTCTTGGGCCCTCAAAATTTAATAGAAAATTCAAAGTAAAATGATGCCCTCGAGGATAGGTCTCTAGCCCATGTCATGCCATCAAACACACCCCATAATGTCATCAATGCTTCAGCAATACTATAGAAATATGGTCTGAGACACAAGCATCATCAATAAAATGCACCAGTAAAATATACATGATCCCCTAATCGGCATTAAGCAAGATGAAATAGAGAACAAAAGAGTAGTAATATGAGCATGGTGTGCCCTTGCTCAACATTCATATTCATGATGCCCTAGCTCATTGAGCTTGCGAGCTTAACATATAATCAATAGTAGGTATCAAGGCCATGGCAATACAATATCCATCTATGAGCATCAAACATTAACAATGCAAAAGGTGAATACGAGGGTCTATGCCGATCCACGATGCCCTACAAGTGCAATACAATCCCCAATCTCGAGCATCCTAAAAATTAAATGGAGAGCAAATACCAAGTTTTTAACCACAGGCCTGTACATGCAACAACAATAGTGGCTTTACCAAATTTGACAAACCCAATACCATTGTTGGTGGGCCATAGCTACAGTATAAAGATCGAGCAATGGGTGGAAAGTACAAGCAACAGTGATAGGCTCATGCCCTAGCTCTCAAATGGAAAAATGCAATAGTGCCATCAGAGGCCACACCCAATTGCAATGAGGAGAAGCATATCTAAGCCGTGCCCTCGATAACATAGAGTAAGGATAATAGGAATCAAATGAGATACAATATAGCAGTACCCTAGATTGCAGCAATACAATTGTAGAGCACAGTACAAAAATACATTGAATAAAGGTGATAGGCCTATGCCCTAGCTCAAACAAAAATGTGAACAAATGTGATCTCTCAGTGAGTAACAACACAAGTAAAAGTGCCATCTTCAAACAAAGATACCATATTGCAATAAAGTGAATATAAATTTCATGTTCATGATAATGCCATGACAGAGATAACACAATAAAAATAGTGCCCTAGCTTAGCATTATTGGGCTTTCAAACAACAATAGAAGACCACAGTCACCATGAAATAAGAAAATAGAGAATACATTCATATTCAAATGTAGAACAAATGCAAAAAGGTTAAAGATTTCGATGCCCTAGTTTCCAAATACAAGCCTTGAAAAGATACAATAATGAAATGAAGACTCAATGTGAATGAACAAGTGCCTACCTCATTTTACAGTTGCCAAACGAGCTTTTTCTATTTCTAAAACTAGAAAAGAAAGATGCCATTAGGAGTGCAGAAAGTTTAGCAAGTGCCAGATGTTGAGATTAAAGCCACGATTGCAGAGGACCCACATCTTCGAATGGGGTTTCAATTTGTCTTCTTTCTTTTGTCTCCCCTTTTTAGGGTTGAGAAAATTTTTAGCTCCCTTTGCTAATGTTTTCTCGGGCATAGGTTATATTATGTAAAGGTATTAATATAATTATCTTTCCTTTTGAAGGTAATTATATTATTTTAATGCCTAGGTTCCCATAGTGTCATTTTTGACTTAGGTTATAAATGATATATCAATCATGTATTTAGCATGTTGGGGGGGTGGGCTATCATTTTCAGAATATTCATATGTTAGGTGGGTCCTAGGTTTGAGTATATTCTTGTAATGTGGATATGTATAAGATGTAAATATTTTAGATATTTTCCTCAATTTTTGAGTTGAGAATATCTTGAAATATATTTAAAATCCACTTAGGGGGGGAGAATATTTTTTAATTATGATAAGTCAATGTAAGAGCCTCATTGTAAGATATTTTAACATGTGGTGTTCTATAAACTGCTGTCATAATATCATTATTTTGCATGACTTAGTGGGTCTTGGGTCTCCTTTGACTAGTCTATTTTAGGGACTCCACTTTTTCATCCCCCTAGATTCTCAAGAATTGGGCATCTAAATTTTAGAGTGGTGTGATCATGGTCCTAGTGGAAAAGTTTTTCTATTCTTGGTGAGTAGTGGACTTCAATGCTAATTCTACAGATGTTCTTTATATGCCTCTCACCTTTGGTGATTGAAGGCTAGTTCTTCTTTCCCTCATTCTTACGAGGTGAATGTTGTAGCTCTTTGAGAAGAAATTTGATGTTTTGACTCCTTTTATTCTAGTTAATAGAAAATTGTCCTTCTTTTCTACAACTTTGTGAGTTGATTTGATGGGCTTAATGTCATGTGTTGTGATTAAAATTTGATCCTTTACTTGATATTATGTTCATTTTTTATGTTTGCAAGCACTAGTTTTCCTTGAAGTTTCAATTCTATGTGCATCTATATGTGTTTGAGTTGTGGAATCTATCTTTCCTTCTCATTTACAATCCACACCTGATTATTTTCTAAGGGGAAAAATCAGATTTGCAAGAGTTGTGGTGTTTATGTTAGATGTTGGATTACATTGTGAGTTTGTTTTTCAGTTTGTGGATCTATCCAATTTGGTGAATCACCTAATTTAGATCTTAGTTATTTCATTTCATGCAATCTCTCTCCCTTTCCCTTCAAGTTCAGTTCAGTTTAGGTGATACAAATGGGGAAGCTGGCCCTTAATCCAGAGGTCTATTCTCAGTGAAGCAGTCCCACGTCCTGAGAGTATTCCCATGTTTCACGGGATTGCTAGGTTTCATACTTAGCCATCATGGGTGCAATCCCTAGTGACAACAATCATCATTTACTTCATCTTCTAATTCTTTAGTATCTTCTTCTTCCATCACATTATACTTTACCAGCCTTCCTCTTGGATCATGTCTAACAAAAAATGACCAACTCGGTTTATGTGGAACGCCAAAGTAAAACACTGGCTCACATTGGCTTGGAAGAACATAAGGCTCATCTCCAACTGGCTCAAATGACCTTGTATTAATCATTATAAATCCACTATCATGTTCAATAATAGTCCTATCAGGATCATTTTGATTTAGCCGTAGCCTATACCATTTGACAACAAATAGAACTAATTTAAATGAATTAAAGTCTCACTCAAGTATATCATAAAAAATGCCATAGTATCAATTTTCATATTGTTGAGGATGTATGTCATTTTTAGATGAAATACTAGTGACCTCAAAAACTGCACTTATCCCAGAATCACAAGTTTTCTTCATGTTGTCTAACTTTTTTATGCGAAATTTATGAGCATGGTAGTACATAGCTTTGTGGTATTTGATCTGCAATTATTCAAACATGTCAAGATTATTTGCATCAATCTGTGAGTTGATTTTAAACTTATGGGTCATGGTTAGTAAAATTATAGGTACCTTTCTACCTCTTAAACCATATGCTAGATCAAGTACCATTGGTGTAACATTGGGATCTCCATTACGATGAGCTTCTTTAACCAATGATGCAACACCATCCCATGTTAATGAGTGACCATTTTCTTGAGATTGTTGAATCCATACCATCATCCAATAAAGATTGTTTGCAATATATAAATGTAGTGCTTCCCACTCATGACCAACTATAATAACACTGTATAATTACCTCTCACTTTCCTCAATCTACCTTTCCCCATCAAGTACCCCCCTTTTAATTTGTTAATAGAGTTGGGATCCCAAATGCGATCTACATGGATATTTGTTGCAAACTTGGAAAGATATTCAATAATGTACACCATGGTCTGGTATACGATATATCCCTCCACCATAGAACCCTCAAGATGTGCTCTTTGTCAAACTAAGCCCTTCATAAATTTCAAGTGCCTCTTAACTATCTACATTGACCTAGTTTGTACAGGTCCACACAATTCAATCTCATCAACTTGATGTATGAGGTAGTGTTCTTGAGCATTGAAAAAAGTTGGAGGTAGACACTTTTGCATTTCACACATAAGCTAGAGAATTTTTCTCTTCCAATATTTTATATCTTTTTTATCAATTTCTTTAGATGATAACCACCTAAAAGAGATTCAACTCACAAGAAAATATAAACAAGATTTTAGAAAAAATATACAATAAATTACATAAAAATTAAAGCAAGTCATAAATATAATATCTCTACAACAAGTATAAGAAATAACACTTCTAACCTCATGTATTTTCCAAGATCGTATATAATTTGTTTAACACTATTGTCAAATTGGTGTCGGAGGGATAGAGGTAGGACATAAAAAATGATCTTTTCAATATATTGTAAAATAATACAATAAAATGTACATGCAATTTTACAAATATATTATAAATAGAGAACATGACTTACCTTGTCCAAGGTATGCCAATCATGTGTTTTCAACCCTAGCCCAAAATCACCTTTCTTTGATACAAGACTGCTTATATTTGCAACAAATCCTATTGGAATTTTTTTTTTATGACTTCTTTTAATGCATCATTTTGTTGCTTAGTTAATAACCAAGGAAGGGCACTCATATTTATGTGGTCTCCATTGCTATTTGATTCAATGAAATTTTTTAGTGCATGATTGGATTCATGAATGCCATTACAAATTTTGGCAATTTTTTCTTTGTCACGCCTTCCATCCAATATTTTCCATACTGTCTCTGTTACATTCTTTCCAATATGCATAGCATCAAACAAATGCATGATTGGGATATCCTTGTAGTACGACAACCTACTAAATTGACTAGGATAAATTTTTATTCCTCTAAGAAGTTGGTCATTGATGCCTTGACAACCTTCACAAGCATCAATTACATCATTAGTAAATAAAAGAAAATATCAAAATAGAAATTTCAAATAAAAATCATCAGATGGAATGACATTACCTTGGTGATTTAGTCTATTGTATTCCAAATTCCATAGATGAGGTGTCATTCTTCGTGGCCTTGATGTTGTCTCTTCTTTCCCATTAAAAAGATGTTTTTTGATAATTCGCTACTTATGATTATTGTGGAGAAAGTGCCTAAACTCATCGAACACCTGCTTTTCTAAACTTCTTGAATGATGAGATTTCATCTTCAGACCATAAACTAGACATGCAAATTTACCCTTTGTCTGAAGACCTAAAATATACCGTACAATTGGATCATGTACAATTATCATGCACAACTTAAACATACAACAATAATGTGTAAGCACTATAACATACCAAAAATATGTGACCTTAACAATATATAACATACCACAAAAATGAGTTAGCCTAGGGGCATCATGTATTGTCCATACAAGCATTGCATGGAATTGAAATTGTCTTTGTCCTATTGGTCTAGAGATGTCATACATAGTGACCCCATTCCATAACTTCAATAACTCATCAATAAGGGGATCAATATAGATGTTCATATCTTTAACTTGGTACTTACCTAGTTGAATGAACAAAATATTACATAATTATTATGACCATTTTGATGTGGTGTTTATAAGTTAATTTAGATAACTATTAAATGAAAAAATACCCAGTACAATCATTGACAATATTATGTTCTCCCTCTTTATGGACATCCAAGGAGGAATGATATTGTTAATAACAAAAATAGGTCACACTGAGTAAACAGATCTCATATCTCCAAATGAATTGACACCGTCCACTGCCAATGAAAGCTTGAGATTATGAGGTTCTTCTTTAAAGTGTGGCCATGTTGTTTCTATGTCTTTAAATGCAAAACCATCCACAGGCATTCACATAATGTCATCTTGACTTCTATTATGTGCATGGTAATCCATAAATTGTGCCAAGGTAGTGCACTTGAATAAGTGTTGAAGACGTGGAATAATGGGAACGTGCTGAAGAACCTTGTGAGACACCTTTTTTGTTATTTGATCTGATTGATATCTACTAATATGACAATCAGGGCATTATGTTGCAAATTCATGTTGTTTATGATATAGAATGTGATCATGGGGGACATGCATGTATTGTGTGATACTTCATTCCAATTTGATTCATAATGGTAGATGATTCTCAGCACAAATGAGGTAGAATGATTGATGGTGGTACACAAAAACTCACCTATCAACCTACAACAAAAAATGTGAATTGTTAATATAATGAATAGTAATAGTATGCTAACATTAAAGATGAAAAAAATGGCATACCTTAGCATATGTGACATTGCTACATTGGATAAACCATTCACACCTTCAAGTTCACCAACAACACTATAGTGGAGAGAAGAGTTGTTTGGGAGCTTTGTATAGGGGCTTGTATGCCTTCTCAAGTATAGGTATATCAAGACCATCTTCATCATCATTATCAAATGTGCTAGTACCATCATCATGATCATCTTGATCAGCTATGCCAATACCATCTTCTTTAATCATATCCTCTAGCACATTATCAGCTATGCCAATACCATCATCTTCAATTGTGTTCTCTTCCACAAGATCATCTTCTTCCATGGAGTGTTATCCTTGGCTTGGATATTCACACCTCCATTTTCCTCCGGTTGGAAATCCACATTCACCAATCGACAAAAATTGTGCCCCCTTCATGTGAACATGTTGTCTACAATGAATTTGGGATGTTGTGATTAGAATTCTTTGATTCTTTAAGCCCTTACACTTTTTTCAAGGACAATTACATTTATCAACTTTTCTTTGGAATTGAGACCACAATCTAGCAATTGTTCTCATTATTTTATTATGGGTTCATATTGCCAAGTGTGAAATTTCTTCACAGACAATTATTCAGGCATAAATATACAAATGTAAACATACAAGCATTAGTAGCATCTTGTATATAATTAAAAATAATAAATATTACAAGATTATACAAGATATACAAATACACACACAAATTCATGCTCACTAGACCATGAAATATTCAAATCACTTAGGGACTCTTAAATAGAAAATGTACCATTGACCAAATTTTAAAAAAAGAAAACATAATAGATTTTGCAAAATTTTCACCATATGTTCTTTATGATCTGTTCACTTATTTGTTGGTTTGCATGACAATGTAGAAGTTTTGCATCTAATATGAATTCTTTATAAAGAGATATGTGAACTAAAGAACATGTAGGTATAGAAACAAATAATGTGGCTGAATATTGTGAAATTATTCTCAGATTAAAGGCTTCTTTGAGTAAGGGAATTCAAGGAATTCATGTGCAAGGTGACTTAAAAAAATTGTTTGCATGCAAATCACTATCTTATCACTCCTGTCACTAGTACATAACTTTATGTAAGAAGGATTTGTTTCTATTCTTGTATATTAGTTTCTCTCATGTTGTAGCTGGACTTGGAATTACATTGTTCCCTTTCCCCTATTCCATCATACATCATGCATGAAAAATTATAAAACACATATGATATAGACAAAAAATTGATGTATGGACAATGTTGCATGCATTCTATTATGTTTGTTAAATTGCATGTTGAGAAAAATTCTCTGATATTTTTTCTTGTTATTTACATCTAGTGTCACTAATTTTCTATAGAGCTATAGTTGTACATTACAAGATGTCTAGTGATGCTTATTTTTGTAATAAGCTTCTCTATTAACTAGAACTAAAGTGTTTCCTTCACACTACTTGTGAAAAATCATGGGTTTGATAAGTATTCTTTTCTAATTTTGAACTTACAGTTTATTATCCTACCATTCTTCAAACCTGTAACAAATAAGGGTTTACAAATTTGTAATAAAATTGATAAACAAGGTAACGGTTTACAAATTTGTTACAAATGAACTACTTCCCACAATGCCCAATTGTTCTTAAGTGACTCAACCCAACCAAGACCGCTTCCAATGCAAACCAATGATAGATTTGATGTCTTTAAGGTGTATAAGGGTATATTAAAGTGGTTTTAAGGTTTCAAGTGTTACCCACTCTCCAAATAGCTAAATAGCTTCAGACTGTTCCAGAGACCTAATGGCCCTTCCTTGTAACCCTACAGAGACCTTCTAGGTCTTTAAACTCTTCACTTTCTCAAAACACTAATAAAACTAAACACATATTTAGATACCCTTTTGACCATACCTAAACATACCAAATACTTAGATATTGTTATTTTGGAACAACTCACAGTACCTGACTGTACCCCTGTAAATGCACCCAAAAGTGGGTAGTTTAACTAAGAAAATCCTATCTGTAGGTAACCACAAGACCCAAACATTAGATAGTGTCTTAAAAAGTCTCAAAACCTCTAAATATAAGAGGAATTTACTCCAAAATATTGGCAACACCAAAAGCCCCAAATCACCTCTCTTAAACCCTTAATTCAAGGGTTTCTTCAATCTCAACCCTTCAAGCTCTTCCAAGATCAATTGGTGATTGATTCACCATTAATACAACAATATAAGGCTACTCCAATCATAAAAATACCATGCTATTCAAGCCAAACTCCCGCTGCTATACTTGTGCCATGAATTTCAATGAAAAACTCCTCTGTTACATCTAGTGATCACTTCCTCTCATCAAAATTCTGCAACTTCAAGATGATAAAACTATTATACATGTTAGTGAACTTCATTCCATGGATTCTAGGCCTTTGAGTCCATGGAATGGTTATTGTTTACAAATAAACTTCAAAACAATGAAAGAAAACTAAACAAAGTAAGGTTAATCCAATTGTGTGTGAGGGTACAGTCATGTTAAATGACTCTCAAAGCCTTCAAAATGTGTGATAATGCCTTCAAATAGCTTACTGAATCCTTCTAGTCTTTATACAATCAAAATTACATGAGAAACATTATAAAACTTCAAGGTAAAGTCACAGTTTGTAGTCACTATAATATATTTTTTTCTTTTGGCTTTTATGTTCTGCACTTTTGTTCCATGCATGTTTTCACATATATTATATCCCCATCCATTTTTGTGTTACATTCACATTCCCTTCTTGCAATCCATGTTTTTATATTGACCAGGTTCGAAAAGAAACTCTTACACAATAAAGAGTATTTCAACACTTAGTGGCTAAGCCTTGCAATTGGAAACAACTTAGCAACTGAATAAAAGATTACTAAGCTGGTATATATTGTAATGGCTATAACAGTCATGGTCACTCTTTTGCTTCTAACTCTTCTCTTCTAACACCACCACAATGTAGCAGTATTGGTCTCATTGACTTCCCTGTAGCTTATTACATATGGAAGGTAGATAAGGTGATTTTCTTGCATGTACGGGTACTTTTATGGGTGTAATCTTCATCTCCATTGAAATAGGCCCCATCATAGAGGTATGATCAAATTCCATGTTGTACAATTCTTGGCCTATGGATGCTTAGTTTCACCTTTTTGGTATTGGGCATTGAGGATTTAGAGTTTACATCACACTTTAGCAATATCTGTTTCACTTTTTTATGTATTGGGCATTGAGGATTTAGGGTATACATAAAAACTTTAGCAATATTTGTTTCAACTTTTTATGTAATGGGCACTTAGGATTTAGGGTTTACAAAACACTTTGGCAATGTGCAGGTGGGTATTTATGTGCTTAAAATTTTGCTGCATGTAACATGGCCTCACATTGTGCTACTTGGCAATATTCTTGGAATTGCTTTATACAGAAACATGGAGCAATACAAGGAAGCTTTGAGAGTGTCATGGTTTCTCATTCTTGGCATTGAAGATTGGGTTTCATGCCAGTAATAATCTTTTCCTTTTTTGGCATAATTTTAAATGGTCTATAGGTGTGTTCTTTGTGCTTATTTTAGGCTTCTGAATCACTTACCGTTGATCTTCTACTTGTAATTATCAGCACTTGTCCTATGTCTGTTCCAGCACTAACAAATTCAGGATCCTATCTTTGCTGAGTCTTATGGTTTTCCCTGGCATTTTAGGGTTATTATCTTTTTGTCATTTCCATAATTTCATTTTTTGTGTGGTAATTGT